>CM033700.1:23061693-23499785 GCA_019514585.1 Dendrobium officinale | reverse complement strand
TCAATCAAACTGCCGAACCGGCCATAGTCTCCTCAAAAATCATAGGAAAGGAATTCAATGAAATTAATATGGCATTTATTTTCATCAATCAAAACCCTCAAAATTTGATTTCCCCTACATTTAGAGTACTTTGTATTTCATTTCACAACAAATAAATAGCTTCCTAAGCAAAGTAGAACTTTGGGTGATACAATACTTAATGAGCACAAACAGAAAACCAATCATTCTCCCTCTCATTCTCACAACCCCTATCAACTTTTTGGATAACACTACGGGCCGATCACTTTTAGGATCCAACAACACGAGAAAGAAATAGGAAACCCCTCCCACAGTAGCATATTATTGTAAACTTGGATCACTTAAATCCCTTCAACTTTTATTAAAATCTTCTTCTCCAGCACTATTGAAACACCAGCCAAGCCATGGCCAGGTTCTCATACCAACTTCTTCGAGCTTCTCACTCAACAAGGGAACTAAGCCCTCCCACACAGCAACTAAGAAAACCCTCTCATCTTTCATGGAACGAAGACTCTGATCCTCAGAAACAAGCTAGGATTGAGGGTGTGAAACGCTGGCCAAAAAGGGTCCAGAGACCATATAGCCGAAATGAACCCATTTCTTGAGGAGGGTTAGAGGGTCCATCTGGGTGTCCTCTACATAGAGGGGCACATGAAGAGAATTCTGCAGCCAAGCCTTCTCTCTTTCCCACGCTGGCCGAACATCAAGTAACTGGTACTCGCCGCCACCTTCATGTCTCAATGCAGCCGCCGCATCCTTGGCCGGGATTGATAGGATCGGTCCGGACGACCCTATTAGCCCTCTTTGTTGCTCTTGAGCTCTTGCTTTAACTGTTGCTGTAATTGCGGAGAGGTAAGACTGCCCTACAGCAGCTGCTCCTACCATCATGCAGATTTGCTGCCTCTGTTTTTCTTCCTCACTAAAAAGCACATGCTGTTTGGATAAGGTTATCTGGAGTTGAAATAATAGCCAATCACATTTGATTCATATATTTCATGTGGCCCAGAAAGGAATGTCAATATGCCACTCCATAATATCGCTTCTTTTACATCTTAAAACTTGAAAAAAAAATCTTTATAAAATAACCTACATGAGCTCAAGTCACCATTAACTTTGAACTCGATTGATTAAGAAAGTTAGCTTTATTTTACAAGTTTAAACTAGCTCATGACAAACCAGCAAAAAGAAAAAAAGATTATAATTTAAATAATTATTATAATAAAATAATTAAAAGAATGAATTAAAAAGTAATAATAAAGAATCACTTATCATTAAAAAAAATGAGATGTTTTTTCTTATCATTTTAACAATTTTATACTTAAAATCTCAAATATTAAAATATTTTAAATATATTTCAAATTAATATTTTTTAAACGAGCCAACTCACAAACTAACTAACGAGTCAACTCACAAATCATTTATAGCATTGAGTATTGTTAGACCGGTCCATTGAAATCATACAAAGTAATCCTCTTGTTGAAGACATCAGAAGGATGAGACCTCTGTCAGTAAGAAATTCTAATATGACAACAAAAATCATCTAAAATTGCAATTCAAGCTGACGGCCAATGATCAGGATATTTGCAATGATATTTCCCAAGGTTATTGGGATATAGAACAGACCTTTAAAACTCCCACCATACCTTGCTGTGCACTAAAAAACCACAACAAAGTGATTGAAGTTGCAACAATTAACATAGTACAAACCCTAAGTTGCATAGCATAGCCAACTTAGATCATGATGTTTTATCAACTGTATCGATTAGCACAATTTAGGAACTCCAAGATGAAAAAATTGAATGAATCCTGTATGCCTTCATTATGCGTGTTCTCTCGGCAATCAAAATTTTGATAATCCTTTTTTGACTTTTCTTCTCTCTATTTCATACATCCGATCGGAAAGCCAGAAGAGGGCCTTGTAGCCATAGTATAGGCTTGCACATATCACAATCAATATGAGAGTAAACAAGAGACACCTCTGTAAGATTGATCTGAATGCCTGGAATAGCAGAGCATGCTCAAGTTAAGCTGGAGGGGAAGGATGAAAAAAAAAATTATTAAATCCTTGTCCTTTACCACACACCTGGAACTTTGAAACCTGCTTAGTTACTTGTATGCGCTCCCTTCTCTTTCTCCTTTTTGTCACAGCAGCAGCAACAACATCTATGCCCTTGTGAGTGAAAACTAGGAATTAGAAGCTTAAATATTGTCCTAAATGACATGTATTACAATAACATATTCATATTGCTTCACTATTAGTGATGATACTATGATGGATATGAGATTTCAAATAACATTTATCACAGGGTTGTAAACAGAAAAAAACATATAGCATCACCCATCAATATTTTTGCCTGGCTTAAAATAACGTGGTCCAAATAAGCTCCTTTTTATCTCCTGTTGTTTTCAACACTGGAAGGTTCATCTTTAGACGTCAAGCTATTTGATATTTTGTGGTTTTCTCTATACTATGACAACTTCTGATAATTATCCTTATTATAGTCATATTATTTTATAGTTATAATATTGTGCTTTATTAAAAAAAAATCCAAACTGCTCAGGTGAGGAAGTGTAGACATGACAAAAATAAACCACCAGAAATAATAGATGTCTGAAGCAATGTTCTTAGTGAGTTGCGGGTTTTCTACAAGCACTAATACTCCAAACAGTACTGTGGCTCTATGACCACAAAATGGCTAATGAACTACAAAGGGGCAGGTGAAACATTAGATACCCTTTTGCAGGAAAATAGTAAATCAAACACAAGTAAGATGCTTACTTCTTAGCAATTCCTTTAGCTTAGTTTTTTCCTCCATAAAGGTTATTAATACAGAACGCAAAATGAAAAAAAGAAAAAAATCCTCATAAGCTCGGCAAGGTTTGAGATAATTGACCGCTATAACTAGACATAGCTTGACCACGTGAAGTTTTCTGCTAAGTCTAAGGTGACAAGCTTCAAACTCAAATAAATTTCCCACGTGTTCAACACAAATTCTAAATAAATGTCTGAATTAAACTAGTGAATACAAATCTATCCCTTATTCTACATAGTAAGGCACGTTAATATGATGCTATGCTAAAAAAAATAAAAATAAAAAATATGATGCTATGCCCAAAACCATGATGCTATGTTTAAACTCACTAAAATATGCTTCTTAGCCAAAAGACATCTAATAATTAATACAGCGCCAAACCAACAAAGAGACATCTTCAAAAGAAACTTCAATAGCCCTTTTTGCCAAAGCATTCATATGAATTTATAAACAAATACATTATTGCACTAAAGCAACAAATGTTTGGAACATCAGACGTGCACACAACCACCACAGGTTCAAATTTGCATGCCGCGCATATGTAAAGCAAAATTTGCAAGAACACAGCTTGTACAACTGAGCCAAGCAAATCTAATGGAGGAAACTTCAGACAAAAAAGGAATAATTACCAAGCAACATGCTGTTGGAAAAACATCAATACCTTGGGCACTGGAACTTTTTGAATTTGTAATTCAGCATCAGCAACTTTCACCTTACTTTTACAGTCTGCATTGCATGGGATCAAACCAATTCCAAACAAGCTCTTTACAACATCTTTAGGATCCCGATCAGTTTGGCGGTACAAATTTTGGACATCACGACAAAGCCATTCCTTTTTAAGGCTATTGCATGCACAGCGAACAGTAACCTAGAAACAAAAGTAAACAAAATGCGGGAGTTGATAAAAAGTTACGTTGCTAAAATATGATACTCGATTTGCATAAAAAGAATGCCATATTTATAGAAAGCATAGCAAGGCTCAACTTCAACAATGGAACACAGATATTGGTAAATTGTGAAGAGACATGTACAAGGATTTCAATCCATATAGCCAACAGTTTTTTAGAATTAAAAACAAAATCTGAGAAGAGACTAATTTGCTCACAAGCAGAGGTCGGAAGAGAGAACGGGATTTCATATCATGAATCTCTACTAGTATACTACTGGTTCATTTTCCATAAAAGAGCCATTTTGAGGCGCTGCAATGTCACACTGAACTTTTCCTTCCCAATTCAAAAAGATCAGTACAATGATGGGTTAACATCATGCGTAGCTCATCAAACCGTGTGCATGAACTATTGCTTATTAGTTGATAATAATTTTTCTTGTTAGCACTTTAACTTAATATGTGAGATTATTTCATAATCTGACTTGTATAATATTGTAAATAGTTTAAAGCTATATAACATTTTTTTGTGATATGCGCTTTTCATTTAATTAAAATGTACAATTTGTTTGTACTTCGCATTTCAAAAAAAATTCTTTTATGAGTGGCATTCTGCTTTGCATATTAACCTTTATCTCTTACTCTTGCAGAAAATACAGATTCTATCCAGATGTTGCTCGTCATGCCTATTACTCATTTTATAGCTATTTTTTATTATGGCTATACAAACAAATCTCTAAAAATTTAGATACTATTTGACATCTTTTCAATTAATTATATCCTTCAATGCTGATGAAACCATATAGTTGACACACTCATGATAGCCGATGGTTGAATTATCATAAAGAGAGGAAATTTTGAAAAATAGATTGAAACTATGATATAATTTTAAGATAGTCCTATACAAATAATAATTGGCAGAAATAATGTGTTATCCTATTTGACAATGAAAATGCCTATCCATGAATATGATTGACCCTATGAAATTATTTCAAAGGTAAATAAGCATAAAAAGATCACTACTGTAACTCTTACATGTTTTTGGAATGGAAGAATAAGGAAAATGACTGAAGCCAAATTTGGATGATAAAAATTTAGAAGTATACCTTTTTAGAGCATAGATTAATTGATGGACACTGTCCAGGATGACAAATATCAGAGCATAAATGAGGGCAATTAGGTAATTTTCTGTAGACAGAAGAAATAAGCAAACATTTCAAAAAGATGAATACACCAATAAAAAAATGCATATGAGAATAGCGAACAAAATAATAATGCACATTATTATCTTCACTTTAGAAGCATACTGCAAATGATGTATTATGATGATGACTGAATATCCTCCTAGAAAAAAAAATTTGGGATAGCATGTCAAGAAATACGGAACATTTTATGGCAAGCAAGGCTTATCATGTAATAGGTAGAGGCAAGGCAGGTGGAATACTAGCTTCATAGTTGTTTAGTCACACACATTTACATACGAAAAGCATGCTGGTAAATGGCAGGGAAACTAATGAAACCACAAGTTTAAAAAATGAATAAATAGCACTACAAGTTACCTATGGCATGGGCCACGACATGATCTTGTCAGTTGCTGCTCCTCTACAGTCAACCTATTGTAGTTAGCGCAATTGAACACATGCACCATAGCACCACAATGACACGATCTTTTAAGAAGTACCTCACAAGGGGGGCAACAATCAGAATGACATGGTAAAGGGCATGGGTGTGAGCATGCGGGCTCCCTAACCTGAAAAATATTTCAATCTAAAATTCACCAAGTTGTGATGGTAAAAGAGCTCGTCTTAGATGGATCATCAGAGATCGGCTTCCTAGAGTTTTCCTTCAACAATATGTTCATGAATAAATGAGAACCATTTCAAGAGAACAATATAACCAAGTAATAAAAAATATTATTTCGAATAAATTTACTGAATCAAACCTTTTGACATGGAAGAAGACACTCTTCACACGACTCTGCATGATCACTTCCAGCATTTAAAAGTGAAGGCCCATGTTTTTGTGCCAAATCATCCTTATAACTTCCATGTCCATCCGATGATGATGGCTGATACTTCACAGCATGGCAAGACTTTGTGCAGTAATGATTGCCACAAGCAAGAAGATTTCCACACAAGCTATTACATGAAAACTGGGACGTTTTTGAACAAACCATCTGAAAAATGAACATAACAGATAAGCACAGTGGAAAAGCACCTTAAGTAAACCCTATGAAGATCAAATATCAACTACATATGATTCTAGTTTGAGGAACTGATAAGATACAAACCGGACGTTCTTCACCAAGGTGTTGGCCTAGGCATGCTACCCAAATAATTTCTTGACAAGAAGGGCATGCTGATCCAGGTGTAACTCCAATATTTTTCTCCATTTTCTTCTTCTTAGGTTTCAATGTGAATTCTGGGTTGGGAGGAGGGATTGGGGCCATGGCATCTACATGCAGGCAGAAATTTTTGAAATTATCAACTCAATCAATTAAGTTAGCAGCAATCTTGCGTAGAAAAGAACTCCAAATCTACAGTCCAAAACCTATGTTTACAGATATGACCGCATGAAAGTTCTTCTCCACAAATAATTCTGCAAGGCGGGCAAGCACCATAGTGACATTTGTGCGGCTGAAAGCAATAGGACATTAAAAGTTTACTGACATCAGAAAAATAACCTTACAGCTAGATAAGAGATGTTAAGTAGCAGATCACTTAAAAAGGAACTAAAAAATAATTTCTCAAAAATTGAGTGAAGATTTCTTTACATCATAGATGGAGATAAAAGATGTTAAATAGCAGATCACGTTAAAAGGAACTAAAAAAAATTTCTCAATGATTGAGTGAAGATTTATTTACATCAAAAACAAGTCTGTCGAAATGAAATGAATAATAAAGTCCATAAGAAATACAGGGGTAAAAAAAAATCCAGGGAGATCATGTATTACAAAACTCGTTCATGATCTATATTACTGAGGCAACCAAGGCAGGCGTGCAATTTTTTTTATAGAAAAAAAAAATCCTAAACAAAACTATTCCTAATGTATTCTTTACTGAAGTCAAGAGCTCCAGTTTAGTTTTCTTGTCATAGTAGTACTTAAGCCATAAAACTTGAGCTAATTTTCATAATGACAAAGGAAGGTTGTGATATGATTTGGGGATCAAATCAGCACTCAAAACATTCTAGAACAAAATCAACACCAACCGGCAAAAAAAAACAGCCACCAACCAAGTAAAAACAGCAATGGTATATATGAACAACACTAATAAAGCTGAAATAATAATCTCAATCAAAAGAAACACAAGATACAATTGATTCATTATTCGAGAGGTGAATCGGCTATCCCCCAATTCCTAGCAGCAACTAGGAACCCAATATTACCAAAGAAAACTACAGAAAATTCTTCACATAATCCCCTCCACATACAAACTTTCCCCCTCAAATTCATCCATAATCCCACCATAAATGCACCTCACATTTTCTCCAATGATATCCCCTAACTTTTTCCTCCTATAGGTCCGAAATGAGGTGTTGGGACCCAAAAAAAGGGAGCCTTTTGGCTCCTGGAATTCTGCCGAGCTACCACACAGGGGGTGGGCTCCACATTCGCATCAATACTCCCCTCTCAAAAGTCACCTTGTCCTCAAGGTGGAAAGAAGGAAACTACCTATGAATAGTATTGTAGGATTCTCACGTCGCTTCATACTCTAGTAAAATTTTCCACTTAATCAACACTTCCCAGATCCCCTTGTCTTCTTGGCGCACCTCTTTCATCTCCAATGGTTCTAATTTTACCTCCATATCTCCTGACAATGTAGCCAATAGTGGGGGCGAGGTTGAATGGTCTCAAAATGGCTCGTCTTAGCTGCAGCACATGAAATACTGGATTGATGGATGAAGTTGGTGGCAATTGTAGGTGATATGCGACCGCGCCAATGCACACCACAACCTCGTAGGGCCCAAAGTATTGAAGGGAAAGCATCTCATTCCTCCGTCGAGCTACAGTCTTCTGTCTGTAAGATTGGATCTTCATATAAACTCTATCCCCAATTTCATATTGCACATCCCTCCTGTGTCCATCTGCTTGCTCTTTCATAATTTATTTTGCTCGCAGTAGATGCCCCTATAATTCTGCTAAGATCTAGCCCCTTTTTTCCCAAGTACTGCTCCACTAACGATACTGGCGTGTTGTCATGCCCATAATGTAGTAAATGAGGGGGATCCCTCCCATATAGGATTTTAAAAAGTGTTGTCAAGACTGCTGTATGATATGAAGTGTTATATCAATACTCTGTCAGGCTAACAATTTTGCCCACATCTTTGGGTTATCCGAGACAAAGCAACAAAGATAAGTCTCCACACTGCGATTTACCACCACCATCTAGCCATTTGTTTGAGGGTGATAAGCAATACTCCACTTTAGGATAATCTAATGCATCTTGAATAGCTCCCTCCAGAAATGGCTTAGAAAGATCTTATCCCAATTAGATACTATGGACTCAAGTATGCCATGCAAACATACCACCTCTCTAATGAAAGTGGCGGCCACTGACACCACTGTGTATAGGTGCCATAGGAGAATAAAATGAGCTTATTTGCTCAATCTGTCCACCACCATCGCAATCCCTCAATAAAGTCCATAATCACCTCTTCCCGCACATTCTCAAGTAAAGCTAAAGGCTATAAAAGACTACATGAAGCCATAGCCTGGTATTTGTGTCTTTGGCAAACATCACAATTGGCCACCATCTTTTGCACATCGTTTTGCATGCCCATCCAATACAACTCAGCTGCCAGTCGACGATATCTTTTAGATTCCCGAATGTAACCCAATAGATATGCCATGAAACTCCAGCAACAAGTTAGGGATGTGTGGTGATATCCTCAAAAGCACAAATCATCCTTGGTACAACATCTTCTAACCCACCAAAAAGTAACCAAGGTGATTGTCCATTTTCTGAAGTAATATCCTTTGATTTTACTCAGCTCTTCATCTTACTCGCTCTCTTGCTTCAAGACCTCCCAATCCACTACTAAAGAAAATAATATAGTCATAACCTAGGGGGCTTCAGTTTCACTACGCCTGGAGAAAGCATATGCAACTTTAGTTTCAACACAGACTTGTATTAGATCTCAAAGTCATACCTTAATAACTTGAAAAGCCACTGCTAATGCTCCTATATCACCATCCTCTGTTCCAACATGAACTTCAAACTCCTCTGATCAGTCCTAACTATGAAGTGCCCCGCAACAGATAAGGTCGACACTTTTGAATTACTAACACTATCCCCATCAGTTTCCTTCCATATATTGATTTCATTCTAGCCCTAGTAGTCAACACTTGGCTGAAATAAGTTATGAGTCTCTGCCCTTGCATGAGAATTGCTCCCAACCAAGGTTTAAAATTGCGTATTCGGGTATTGAGGCGTTTTTCGTTCGTGAGGCGAGGCGTAAGCCTCAAGGCGATTTGAGGCGTAAGCCTCAAAATCAAAAAATTGCGTAAACATAAAATAATAAATTTTGTATATACTAATGAGTAAATAATATATAAAACATAAAAATGCACCAAATAAATAGCAATGACATTAACATATCACATAAGAAGTTAGGAACTCACTAGTCATTAGCATTATCATCACTCATCAGTCATCACTAAGGGGGTCTTCATTTGAATCATCATTATGATGAGCTGCTCTCTCCTCTTCCCCCTCTCCTATAGAGTCCAATATCTCCCAATCAGCTTCTTCTTCCTCATTATTAGTTATCTTCCTCTTCCTTAAATAGTAAATATTTTTGAACAATATCATAATGAATAATAGTGTAATACATTAATAAAAGTTTAAGAAAAGAAAACTATATTATTTATATACCTTTTTTTATTTGTTCTTGAGTTGTGGTGGATGTGGATGCTTTAAGACCATCAAAGAAATCAACATTTAAATCTTCATCTTGTAATTCAGATGGCATCACTTCAACTTCATCATCTACAAACCACTCATCATCAGATGACACATCATCGCAAAGCAAAGGATCTTCATCATCCATTAATCCTTTTTTCTTCAAATTTCTATCTCTGAGTCTCCTATTGTACATAATGTACACCAGTGAGTTCATCCTCAATGTCGACAAGCAATTTCTCCTCTTTGTATGCACTTGGTTGTAGGTACTCCAATTCCTTTCACAACCAGATGAAGAGCATGTCAAGCCCAAAAAAAAAATAGGTTAAATTTTAAAAAGGCGACGCCTTAAATATATGAGGCGAGGCGCGCCTCAGTAAACCTGAGGCGTAAGCCTCATAAACTAAATTTATTGCGTAGGCTTTGAGGCTTATTTGGTCGAAATTGCGCTGAGGCGCGCCTCAAGGCGCTCCTTTTATTGCGCAATTTTAAACGTTGCTCCCAACTCATAGCCTAATGCATCAGTCTCCACTACAAAAGACTGGTTGAAATCTGGTAATGCTAACACAATGACACAGTCATGGCTTTTTCAACTGCTCAAACGCCCAAGTGGCTACAACCCCCCATTAAAAATTGTTATTCATCAATTGCTCTGTCAACGGCCAGGTTATAGAGCTGTATTCCTTCATAAACTTATCCTGCGAGTCCCAAGAACCCCCTTAGCTCCTTCAAGGTTTAATCATTAGCCACTCCACCATTGCCTCTATCTTGGTTGGATTCGCTGACACCCTAACTTAAGACACTATATGTCCC
Organism: Dendrobium officinale; assembly: GCA_019514585.1. Classification (NCBI taxonomy): domain Eukaryota; kingdom Viridiplantae; phylum Streptophyta; class Magnoliopsida; order Asparagales; family Orchidaceae; genus Dendrobium; species Dendrobium officinale. The sequence continues at coordinate 23,489,352 of CM033700.1, read as the reverse complement.
AAGTACTCCATTCTTTAATGCTCAAAAGAGCACTTTTTCAATGTTGACCTCATTAAGTTAAAACAAAAATAAAGAAGCATTTTAACATACCTAATCCCAAATCTTATGCAAAATCAGCTGAACGCGCCGACTGCTACAGTACCCGACTCTGTTATTCGGCGCCGAAAGGTCATTCTGCACGATCTCTCGTCTCAATCGAGCGTCCGCAGAGGTCGTTAAATAGCGAAGGAATGGAGACTTCTCTCGCTGCTCTCATTCGAACTCCACTGCTAAGCTCCAGCCGCACATACGGGCTCTCCTGATACCTCTCCTCCTCTCCCCGTTCGCAAATCCCTCACGACCTCTGACTCCACGACCAAACCCAATCTCCCAAGGCTTCCTCTTCCCTTCGCCTCTGCCCTGTTCACTGGCCCTTGATCCAGAGAGAGAGAGAGAGAGAGAGAGAGAGAGAAGCCTTCCCCTACCTTGTCGGCCGAGCTTCTTCCTTCGATCTCCACCCTAGCTGGAGCCCTAGATCAGCCTACCTCCATCCGCTCCATCGACGACACTTCCTTTCCCGTCGAATCGGAAGTCCGGCATTTTGATCGCAGGAAGCGACGGGAGCTCGCTGTGAAGACGCCTCCCTTGCCCTTTAATTGCCCGATCGGAAGCCACAGCAGGAGCTCACTTGTCGTGAAGGTGGCTCTCTCCCTCACGTATGCTTCTTCGGCAAAGTTACCTAAAACGGAGAGTCTAACTCTCTGTTGCTTTAAACAGAGAGTTTAACTCTCTGTTTAAGAGCATTAAACTCTCTATTTAGCAAGATTATGCTTAATCATATTTATATTTTGATTTGTAATTAATTTTAAATTAAATAAAATTAATTATATATTAATTATAATTAGTTTATTATAAAATTATAAATTAAAATGATTTATTTCTAATTAATTTAAATTAATATAACTATTTATAGACTAAAATATAATCAATTATAATTAATTTTTGATTAATCATAAATCTAATTAAGTTATGATTATTTTTAAATTAAAAATAATTAATTATAGATTAAATATAATTAATTATATTTTTTATTTAATTTTAAAATAAATTTAATTATTTATAATTAATTTTAAATTAAATATAATTAATTATAATTAGTTTATCATTAATTATAAATTACGTATAATTAATTTATAATTAATTATGAATTAAATATAATTAATTATATGTCAAATATAATTAATTATAAATAATTTGTAATTAATTATGAATTAAATATGTTATGCCTCGATCTACGTGCCGACTTCACCGCCAACCCGCGAAGGTACGAAACTCCCTAAACTTAGATTCTCGCTCTCAAAGTTAGCGGCGAACAGGAGAATCACCCGTGCACGCCTTTATTGCGCGTGGTGGGATGGGACCCCGATGCGGCGCCTACAACGAGGCAGGTGATTACCTAAAAATCCTACTTCAATGTTCGAGGCGGATCGGAAAACCGCCCAAGCACGTCTTTATTGCGCATGGTGGGATGGGACCCCGGTGCGGCACTACGGCGAGGCGGGGTCACCCATAAGTACCCCCAAGTGGGGGGAAAGTAAACTATTTTTTTTAAAGCAAGTACCATCAAAAACTGCTATTAAAAACTCATGCATGCCTTTTTTGGCGTGGTGGATGACAAACAAAAAAATCATCGCCGCGGTGTCACACAAACACCAACCGTGCACGTCTTTATTGACGTGGCGGGTAAGCGGCCTCTTGGTTTTTCCCCTAAAAAGGAGAGACGCCGGGAGGCTGCCAAATTTTTATCTGAAAATGACAAGGACTTAGAACAAACAGTGGACTTTATTTGGACATCAAATGAACTTAACTTGGGCATAATTTAAGACAAAATCAAGCTTAAATCAAAACTTAATCAAGCAATGTTGTAAGGAATGAGAATTTGATTCAAACTTGATCTATAATGAACTTGAAAGACAACAAAGCTTGAACTGAACTTGATTGAACTCATTTTGAGCTCGGACTTGAACTCTACAAGGACCACAGGGGACTTTGATTTGGACTTGAACGATAGAATAAAGAATTTGAACTCAAATGAGTTGCATAAGAGATTCATGAACCTAAACTTGAATCAAGTGATGGAGACTTGTAAGCCTTTGAACATCAAAGGATTCACCAATTTGGACTTAAATTTGGTTCGAACTAAATATAAGAACTTGGACTACATAAAATTTTGATTTGAGCATCAATTGGACCAAATCTTAAGCTTGAAGAGATAAAAATAAAAAGATCTAATGTAACTTGATTAAAATGAACATAGAATGATGATTTTGCACCAAAACCTCTCCTAAAATGAAAACACAATAAAAAAGGGGAATTTTATTTGAACCTAGAATTTTGAGACTCATGAATCAATTGATTCATAAGATCTTATCCATTCATATGAATAGGAGATTTGTGTTGAACACAATGTCAAATAATTGATACAAAAGGTGTTCCACATATAAGTCCCTTGTAGACTAAAAGATATGTTCAAAGGCAATGAAGGTCATGTTATCTCTAGTATCAATCACTCAAGAAGGATGGCAAATGTTCATGCAAATTGATTAACTTGAACAAATCTACAAGAAGCATGCAACGAGTGTCGGGGTGCTCATACGGTCCATTATAACATAAGAAAGAACGAATGCTTCTACCACCTACAAGAGATTACAATTCACAAAAGTGGATGTAGTAATATCTTGCAATTCAAATGTAAGCAAGAACTATGAATTTATTACAAACAAATGCAATTAACTCAGTAAGCAAAGGCAAATGACTACAACAAATGCAAGTATCCATGGGCCACTGTAGAAGACTCGTAGCACACCAGTCTATTATCCATAAGCAAAATACAAAGGGCTATATCATGTGAAACTGACTACGGGTTACCGCGGGAAATTCATCGTGCAAACAAAGAGCCATCTAAAAGCACCTATGAGTGAAGGCAGGAGATTAGTTAGTGCACTACGATCCACCTGCAGAAAGCAAATAGTGCACGACAGTCTACCTGTACGAAGCAGTGAACAACTCTATTCAGAAGATGTCACGCCACGCCACCGGATCCGCAACTTCTATACAAGCGGACAAAAGGCGTCTACAATCTACAACGCGCCGCCACCGGACCCGCAACACTCGTACTAGCGGATAGAAGACGTGTATAAACTCTCAAATGAAATGTTGTGTGCATTCAAATAATAATTATCTGCACAGCTGAAATATTTCAAAATACCCATGCACGTGCACTGTAATTTGTATATACATAGGTACACTAAAGGGGAAAATACAATCTCGACCCGCATGGGTCTCGACGAACGTGTTATTTGTACACACGTGATGTCTAGGGATGCTGCGCGGGTCAATAAGTGAATTCAAGTTAAAACCCGATCCTTTTATACGGGTCAATAGAATTCGACAGGGTTCGAACAATCAAACAAGTATACGGCGACGACGACCGATATATTTATTTTAATACATTCATATTAGGCCTTCAAGGCCTATAACAATATGAATTCACTAATAAAGGCACAAAGCTTACAAAACCCGATCCCTTATCAACAAGTTGATAGGGTCGACAAGATTCAAGCTTTAAATGGAAATAACCCCTAACACCACGATGATGGTCGTGTTGAATGTTTATCTCAACCGGAGGGGTCCACAAGTATTCCAAATGGCAGTGTGGGATAGAAGCGCTAGGACAAATCGGGAGAGGTATAACACTAAAACTTAGGCAAAACCTTAAGGCTCCCTAGCCAATGGCATGTGATTGACGATCCAAAGCCTTAGGTTCCTAGAAACTTTGATTTTTGGTCCCTTAAAATCCCTTTGTTGGCTGTCCACTTTACAAAAATAGTGAAAAATTCGGTGATTTCCATTTTGTTGACTCTCATGTGTGGGGTCCGGAGAGGATTTCGATGCATGTAGAGGTGTCGTCGGTTTGTTATCCAACACCTCTCAAATGTATGTTTGTGCATCATATTAAGATTGACGCCTTCGCCTACATTCAAACCTTAGGGCATGTTACTTTTCGTAGCCAAAAATAGTGTGTAGCTCACATATCCTCTCAAATTTCACATTGTGTACATGTACCTACTCAACACTAGCGTCATGACGAAATAGACATATGATTTAGGAATTTGGTGGAGCTTGTGGAGTGTGACATAAGCCTTACAATATATCCAAAATGTTTGTGATGACTTGTTCTAGGATCTAATGTGAATCCCAAAGATTAGTTTCAAAAATCCTAGAGCAAGTGTGTTTGATCAAGCTCACCTTTGGATGTGTTGTATAGTTTGTGATAGAAAAGTATATGGCTAATTATTTTTGTTATGCATTTATTCCAAAGTTTGGAAACTCATTTCAATGCCTTCAATGGGTCAAATCATGCCAAAAGTGATTTGAACCCTTAAAAGCTTCAAATGCATGTTTTCTACTATATTGTGATTCAAGCTATATGTTATCTATTTCTTTCTTAGATTAGTGAATGTATTAACTTGCAAATTTTTCATAAATGCGCTCATTTAATCCTAAGTATTGGTAATTTGATTTGGAGCATTTCATGGACCCCAAAGGCCCATGATCATTGCTCCATCATACTAAGGGATTAGTTAAGCTCATTTTTCCTAAGTTGCAAGATAATATGGCTAGATGCAAGCTCTCAAATTTCCAAATCATATTAGGTTCGATTTAGGGAAAACCACTTTCTTGTAGAACTTTGATAATGCCATAGGTTGTCTTCCAAATTCAAGTTGTAGGACCAATTCCCCTTACCCAAATCATGCCAAAATTGATTTGGAAACCATTTCCATGTGTTGGAAGCTCTCTAGTAGTCTTCCCTCCCTCATGCATGATAATTTGGAGCCTCTCAAAGCTTCATTTTCCCATTGCATGAACGATCTTAACTTAGGATTCAAAAAATTCTTAGGTTCAAATCTCTATGCTTGTAGATACAAAATTTATAAGCATCCATCCTTCTCTCTTATGCATGGTGATTGGAACCTTCTCAAGGTTCTAAATACATATCATTGCATGACTTTTGGATGCTCCCTCAAGACTCCAAATGTTAGATTGTGTGAATTCTAGCTCTACTCTAGAAGCTACAAATCATTACATATCTACTATTAGGTTTCCTCTAGATCTTGCTAAAATGGATCTTTAGGATATCCCTAGAAACCTCTAATCCCCAAAATCATATCAAATTTGATTTGGGAAAACTCCCTAAGCTCCAAATGTCCATCATGTAGATCGCTTGGGCTTGAGACCAAACTCTCACGCTCTCCTACTTTGTTTGTTGGAGCATCTAACCCACAAACATTACTTCCATGTGTGACACTTTGGAGTCTTCCCAAGCTCCAAATGTTCCCTTACATGAATCATGAAGATTGTAGGAAACAAATCCGAAGCCTCATTTCCATTTGCTAACAACATAAAGTTAGCAAATGAACATTTCTCTTCTCATATGTGATGATTTGGAATTCTCTAAAATTCCAACTTATCATTATATGAAAATCTTGTAGTTTAGAGCCGAAATCTAAGCTACCTCTTTCTTTCATTCGAGACACAAAGATCAATGAAAGAATTCCCTCTTTAGGCTTAGAACTCTAAATCTAGCCTATCTTGTTTGCCTAACCTATATAGGTAGACGACCTTCTCAATTTGTAGTTCCAAAACTACATATTGTACCTCTTATTCTTGATTGTTTGGAGCTTCATTTTAGCTCCAAACACATCGTTCCACGAATTAGAGGGAATTTGGAACCAACTCCCAAATCGTTTTATCTATTTTGTTGGCACAAGAAGCCAACACAAAATCCTTTCATGTATGATAATTTGGAACCTCCAAAAGCTCCAACCAATATCATTACATGGTCCTAAGCCTTAGAAATAAACTCTAAGTCACCAATCCTTTGTTTGTTGTAGCAAAGTCAACAAACAATTATCATCCCTCTCATGTGTATTGATTGGAACCTCCTCAAGGTTCCAAATATATCATCACATGACTTTTAACTTGTCTTGGGAGCTACCACCAATCTCCCCACGCATAGGGTTGTAAACTCTTGAACTTGAGATTAAAATATCAAGTTCTCTCATCTCATTTGCTTAGCCACTATTTAGGCAGATGAATGCCCCTCCTTGGGAGTGATTATTCCGTCAGGTTACCGAATGCATCCGGAAACCAATAACAAAACGTCACGTCACTAAAGTGCTCGGTACCGTGCTCGGTACAGCGCACTCGGTACACTCGGTATGCTCAGTATTGCTCGATATTTTCTCCGGATGTAATAATTTTTCCCTCCTTGGACACACAATATCCAAGGAATCCCTTTTTACATGCAATACAAAGGTGGCTTGTTGCTTCTCTCTTCTACAACTTAAGAGTTGTAGAAAGTTCTAAGCCCCAAACTTAGGAGAATAGTCATCCCCTTTGAACACCAAATGTTCAAGGACATTCACGAATGTGCAACCTCTAAGGTGCACTTTTCTCCTTTTTCTACCAAACTAAGTGTAGAAAATCTCTCCATTCACTTAGCCTAAATTAAGTGAATGTATGCCATTTCCTTTGAACATCAAATGCTCAAAGTGATTCCTCTAGCTTGCAACCTACAAGTTGCACTTCACTTCTCCTTTCCTACAACTCTAAAGTTGTAGGAAATCATCTCATCCTCCCCTCCTACAATCCAAAAGTTGTAGGAAACTATCTCATTCTCTTAAGATTCCAAATTAGGAGAATGTAAACTTCTCTTTGAACACCAAATGTTTAAGGAATGATCATGAGTTTGCAACCCTCAAGTTGCACACATCTTCTTTCATTTGCCTAACACATATTTGGTAAATGATTGTACATCATTGAACATATGGTTCAATGATTGTACATCATTGAACATATGGTTCAATAATTTACCCTCTCATGTGCAACCTATAGGTTGTGTATCCCATCACATCTTTCTACAACTCAAAAGTTGTAGGAAGATATTTTCATTCTCTCAATCCAAATTTTGAGAATGTGCACTTCCCTTTGAACACCAAATGTTCAAAGAATTCTCATGGACTTGTAACTTCCAAGTTGCATCCCCTCTCCTTTTCTCCTCCAACCCAAATTGGATGAATGAACCTCTTCTTTGGACACCAAATGTTCAAAGGAACTCCAATTTGCAATCCCTAGGTTGCACTTTGGACCACTTCTTTTCCTACAAGCCTAAATTGTAGACAATCGCCAAAATTCCTTTCAATTATCTTAACCTAAACTAAGAAAGTGAAATCCCACCACCTTGAATACAAAAATTCAAGGAGGCACCCTCTTGATTTGTAACCTTAAAATTACAAATCCTCTTTCACTTCTACAGGCTCCAAAAGTCTTAGAAAATTTCTTACCTTAGCTCAAAACCATAGGATCCTTCACTTTCTCTTCACTTTCTACTCTCCTAAACCCAAGTTAGGAGAGTGTACCCCTCTCTTTGAACACCAAATGTTCAAAGGGGTATTTAGAAGTTTGCAACTCATAAGTTGCACCTTCCTCTCTTCTCTACAAACTCAAAATCGTAGAGAAATCCATCCTTTCTACAACTTAAAAAATGTATGGAACTCTCTTGCATTCAACCCATGTTGAGTTGTTCAATCTTATTTCAAATCATCATGTTTGTTGAACCAAAAGCAACAAGTAATTTCATCTCAAGCATAGGATTCAAAAGTCTTATTTCCTTCCATCTTTCCAACTCAAGTTGGAAGGGTGTAACCCTCTTTTTGAACATCAAAGTGTTCAAAGATTTTCATGAGTTTGCCAACCATAAGTTGCACAATCTCTCAATTCTCCTCCAACTCCAAAGGTGTAGGAGGTTTCCCCTCTCTTTAACTCCAAAAGTTAAATGGAGTTTTCTAATATCTAGCTCAAAAGCTAAATGTCGGATCCCCACTTTCTCTTTTTAGCTCCAAAGCTAAGGAGAACCATTCCAACGCTTGGCCCAAAAGCCATGTGTTGGACTCTCTTCCTTCCCCTTCTTTAGCCTCAAAGCTAAAAGAATTATTCATTCCCTTTCTAGCTCCAAGCGCTAGGGGGAATTTCTCCAACATTAAGCTCAAAAGCTACATGTTGAACACTTCTTCCTTAGATCCAAATCCTAGGAGGACATTTAGTGTGACATACCACACAAGCCTCACACACTTAAGTGCACAACCCCTTAGACATACTAGGATTATGATTTTTTTCTTTGTGTGCGCATGTGTTTGATGTTGTGGAGTGATTGCCCTCTTGGATTGTCTGCGTTGTGGGCACTTGCCCTTAAGTGGTTAGTTTAGAAATATATACATGTTTTTTGTGCAGGTAGTCATGTCTAAGAAGGGGGTAAATGTCATGATTATGCTAATGTTGTTTGCTTGCAGGCGCTGCTTAAAATCCCCCAAGAGACATGGCCAATAGGGTAGAAACAGGTGCTTAACACTCTAAGTGTTAGGCCAATTTTGGATATGATATGATGATTATATAAACTGCTGTCTAACTCTATTTTAAATGTTTGAGTCTTTTATATTTTTCAAATGTATTTGATAAAAGAGGGTATGCAGTGTCGAACACGTGTCGGACACGGACACGCGTCGAACACGGCATGGACACGTGTCCGACACGGCATTGGAGTGTCGGAATTTAAAACATTAAAATATAAATCGGACACGCGTGTCCGGTTATTAAATGATAAAATTGTCAGTTCTATTTCTATTTAGCCTTTTCCCGCGAATGAAAGCCCTATTTTTTCGATCCATGAAAAGAAATCTTCAAGGGCGGACCGGGAGAGCTCACAGTCGACGCCAAACGGAGCCCAATGCCTTCGCCTCCCGTTCCTTCGTCATTTCTACTCGGCCAAGCAGAGCTCGTCTTTCTCATTCCTTCGTTCTTGCGTTATTTCGGCTATCATTCGAGGCAAAGTTTGCAATCAAGGCCAAACAGAGCACCTTCTGCGCGCAAGAGAGCCAAGACATGTAAGTGGATTTCGCCATTTCTTCTCTTCATTGTTGAAAAACCTAAGGTACCTTGGTACCGCTATATGCATGCTCGGTACCTAGGTACATGCTCGGTACTGCTCGGTACATGCTCGGTACTGGTCGGTACTGGTCAGTACATGCTCGGTATTGGTAGGTACATGCTCGGTACTGGTAGGTACAGCTGCTCGGTACTGGTAGGTACATGCTCGGTACTGCTCGGTACTGGTAGGTACATGCTCGGTACTGGTAGGTACACGCTCGGTACTGGTAGGTACATGCTCGGTATTGGTAGGTACACGCTGGTACTGGTAGGTATATCCTCGGTACTGCTAGGTACATGCTCGGTACCACTCGGTATCTTCACATACAAACAACTTACGAATTTTAAAAACAAGCATAACTTCAAAATTACTCTTACAATAAAATTTTGTTCCGGGGGCGCTGCCCCCGGAAACCCCCTCAGGGGCGCTTGCCCCTTGACCCCGCGATCTGACCGGGCAGGTCGAACCCCGCCCAGGGGCAGCGCGCCCCTTGGATACCCGGCAGACCGGTATATTGTTTTATTCATGTTGTGATTTTTTTTTTTTCACTTTATATCATTTTAATTTGATGTATTCATATGCATGATTGGTTTGTTAGCAAAATGAGCTCGGCTGCTGGCGGGAGTGGATTAGGTGAAGGTTCAAAAGAGCCATCTGTAGAAACTGATAAACCATTATGGATTCATGTTACAAAGTTAGGAAAAATATTTGAAGGAGGGAATGTGTCATTCAAATGCAATTATTGTGGTGGCACCTACAAAGGATCTTATTCTAGGGTGAAGGCGCATCTAATTAAAATTTTTGGCCATGGAATAAAAATGTGTCATAAGATTACTACGTCGCAGTTGATTGAATTGAACATATAAGTTGATGAAGCTGAATCTAGGATCCAAAGAACACTCCCTAAAGAGGTACCTTTGTCATCTACTCATGGATCATCTCACACTTCTTCCTCATCTGTGAGAGTTGATCAAGTTTTATCATTTAGAAGTGAAGGATATGAAACAAAGAAAAGAAAAGGAGTAGCCAGTAGTCCTCTAGAGAAGGCTTTTAATTTACAGCAGCGAGAGAAATTGGATGGTAAAATAGCAATGATGTTTTTTTCAGTGGGACTTCCTTTCAACCTTGCAAGAAGTCCTCATTATTAAAATGCATTCATTTTTGCATATAACAACAACCTCGCAGGATATGTTCCACCTGGCTACAATGCATTAAGATCAAAATTATTGGAAAGAGAAAGAGCACATATTGAGACATTGCTTGAACCAACAAAAGGAGTGTGGAAAGAAAAAGTGTTAGTTTGGTGTGTGATGGTTGGACAGATCCTCAAAGAAGAGCCCTTATTAATTTCATGGCCGTTACAGAGAATTACCCAATGTTCATTAAAGTAGAGAATTGTGAAGGAGAATACAAGGCTAAACATTTTATTGCCAATTTGATTAAAGAGGTGATAGTCATGATTGGGCCTTCAAATGTTGTGTAGGTTATTACATATAATGCATCGGTGTGTAGAGCTGCAGGATTATTGGTGGAGCAAACTTATCCCCATATATTTTTTGGACACCCTGTGTTGTGCACACTTTAAATCTTGCTCTAAAAAATATTTGTGCAGCAAAGAATACAGAGGCTAATGAAATCATCTATGCTGAATGTCATTGGATAACAGTGGTTGCAGATGATGCTGTTCTGATCAGAAAAATTTTATTATGAACCATTCTATGAGACTTTCAATGTTTAATGATTTCTCCTACTTGAAAATGCTAGCTGCTGCTGAAACTCGTTTTGCCTCTGTAATAATCATGTTGAGAAGATTCAAACAAATTAAAAAATGCTTTTTTCAATCTATGGTGATTTGTGAGAAGTGGTCTTGCTATCGAGAAGATGATGTTGGAAAGGCAAGGTATGTTAAAGAAAAGGTCTTAGATGATTTGTGGTGGGATAATATAGACTACATTTTGGCTTTCGCTGATCCAATTTATGATATGTTGAGAGAGGCTGACACAGATAAATCATGTCTATATTTGATTTATGAGATGTGAGACTCTATGTTAGCAAAAGTGAAAGAAATTATATACAGACATGAAAGAAAGTCATATGATGAAGACTCAAGTTTTTGGAGCATTGTCTATACTATTCTTGAAGATAGGTGGAGCAAAAGTAACACACCTTTGCATTGTTTGGCTCATTCATTAAATCCAAGGTATATTTATATTTATCTTTTAAATTAATTTAAATTTGTTGGCAAATGAACATATAATTTAATATGCTTTGTATTATTTGAAGGTATTCAAGTAAAGAATGACTTCAAGAAGACTCTCAACGTGTCTCACCACAAAAAGATTTAGAAGTTTTAAATATGAGAAAGATATGCCTGAAAAGATATTTTCCAAATGAGGAGAGAAGAAAAATTAATATAGAACTTGCAAAGTTCTTTGGATATTTAGAGGATTTTGGTGATCAAGAATCTTTGGTTGATAGATGGAGGATGGATCCAAAATTGTGGTGGTTGATTCATGGAGCTTCAGCACCGCTTCTTCAAACAATAGCAATAAAACTTCTTGGTCAAGTATCATCCTCTTCCTGTTGTGAGAGAAATTGGAGCACATACTCATTTATCCAATCAATGAAGAGGAATAAAATAACTCCACAACGTGCTGAAGATTTAGTTTATGTACATACAAATCTTCGTCTTCTATCAAGGAAAACCCCACTTTATATGACAGGTGATAACAAGATGTGGGATGTTGCTGGAGATGGGTTCGAGTGCCTTGATGATATGGGATTATTGAAGGTTGCAAATCTTTCTCTAGATGAACCAGAGTTGGAAGCTATGATATTCAATGATGATGATATTGAAGGCCAAAGACCAACATCTGAATCTAATTTTATCATTCCCTCTATTGAGTAGTTAGACCTTCATGTTGTATTAAATGATTTTTTGCTTATATTTTTGTGTTTGTACTTTGTACTAGACATTTTGTATTAAACATCTTTATGTTATAAGCTAAACCAGTTATCATGAATTGATTTATTATTGCTTGACATTTTACTATAATGTCACCTTAATTTTTATATATTATATTAAAAAATTATTATGTCGTGTCCACGCCGCACCCGTGTCCTATATTTTTAAAAATTACCGTGTCCCGTGTCCGTGTCGTGTCCGTGTCGCCGTGTCCGTGTCGGTGCATCATAGAATAGGAGGGATGTACCTTTTTGAAAATGATGTCCAAAGATCTTTTTGAAAAGCTTGAAGACCCCACAAGTAGAATTTGTAAATTTGACTGGGTTGTATAATGATAGGCAAGTCAGCTGCCAAACTTGTCTGTAATAACTTGGACTCTCTCTACATTCATTGCATTTTATTTATATACAAAAGTATGTATTGTTTGTTTACTGGATGCACATTAGAAAAGCATGTATTTTTCCTAGGTTTTTTCTATTGCTTTGTTTGGGTGTGGCCTGGACTCTGTCGCGATAAGCTCTTATGATAAAAATAATTTTTCTACCTCTTAAAATGTAAGCAATCTAAAAAAATGAAACTAGGCTCCATAGTTTTCAAATAAAAGAAAATTGCATGGCTCCCTTCAAGAAGCCAAGTTTTCAAAAATTAAAACAATAATGCATAGCCCAAAAGTGTCTCATGTAGAAAAGCCCTCACTTAAGGACTAGATAACAAAAATCTTTCTTTTTGTGAGTCAGCATCTATATACTAATCATAATTAGGCATCTTGGCCTCAAAGTCAAGCTATAAGCCCTACCTTTCTAAATGAAATAGTCTTCTATTCTACATTTACATTTAGACCAAGATACATGGTTTTAAAAGCGATTAGGAGGGTTTAGCTGGTAGTCCCTTCCATGCAGGACAATAAATCCAGAGGTCGGGCATGCTATGCCTCTTGTAAGATGTAGTTTGTAAGCCTCTTTGCACTCGTTAGACTTAGGCTCGAGACACTACCTATCGGTAGTCCTCACCTTAATTTTAGAGTCCGAGGTATTGGTTGATTCCAAATCACCTTATAAGCCCTCACCTTTCGAGCAATTCCTTATTGTTGGAATGTAAGCCCCAACTTTCTAATCAAAATAATCAACTTAAATAAAAATTAGATTTCTAAAATATAAACCCCAACATAGAATAGTTCGAGTACCTCTGAGTTTCCCTCAGAATCAAGTACGCATACGCTTCTTTCCTTTGGCCCTCATTCCAAGAAATCTGTTTCCAAGTTGAGCCATTTTCTTCCTTGAAATTCCTAAAGGCAAAAACCTTTAAGCAAGACTTTCATGGATTTCAAAAAATAAACTTTAGCCAACATTTAAATGACTCTCAAAATAAGAAAAACCACTAGTTTAATCAAAAGTCTTCCCAAGTCAAAGCTTGAGATATAATTAACCATAGGGGCTTGCCCCTATGGGACTGTACCCCACGAAGAAAATAAACATCATTCGACCAAAATATCGAATTGAGGAATCTTTGTTCAAAATTATAAATTTTATCATTTAGTCCATAAGGAAATGATATTTTTACCCTTCGGGTAATATATCATCATTCTTATGTCGTACTCGATCATAAAATATGCAATCTGTTTGAGGATATAAAAATTCTTCAACAAGACTTGAGTAATATAATTGAGCAAAATTAGTTGCAACAACAAATTCTGGCAATTCCATCAAAAAAAATCAATGATTTTTATAGAATAGTTCAATGACCATAAAAGCAAGTTGTGTAACAACAATCAAAGCAGAGGAGTCTCCCACATTAAAGAAGATTTAATGTTTATAACAATTGAGCTACAAAATGACATCCATGATTGACATAACTTTTTGTATCTATTGTTGATTTAATAAAAACCTTCAGCCGGCCCAAATAACAAGCTGCAGTAATGGCAAAAGCCTTAAAAATTTAAAGTTTCAGTAGTTTAACTTCTCTGAATTTTAAGTTAGGTAAAAGTTCGTAAATTCCATTGAAACAGAGGTGTCCAATTAAAGTGTGATAAATCAGACGGCACCAATTACCAATTCGCAGCACCCACCACAAAAAGAAAAAAGCGAAAGAGAAACAAAGCTATGATTCTCTTCACGGAAACATTTTACTAGCAATTAAATACATGAAAATAATCCAATACCTTGTACCAGGATATTAAGCATGTTTACGGAAACATGATTGATTCAAGATTGTGAAGTTAGGCCATATGTATTTTGTCATAAGAACTGTTAAAACGTGCATCCATCATTCAAACTTTAGAAAATATGAATACATATAATACAAGAAACAGCGTCATGCCACCACATTATGAGAAAAAGTAGGTTTTGAAATCAATTGTCAAAATAAATATCAAATACCCGACAGTGAGATTGGTGTCTGCACAAACGAGACACATGGCACGTTTTGGGACACTTTAGAGGCCTTTGATTCTTTTCAACACCACATGGGACCTAAACAAACACCATTAGAAAAAAAAAATTAGCATAGGAAAATAGAATTTGAAATGAAGAGATAGGAAAATTAACAAAAGTGCTACCAACACAAATAGACCCTCCCTCCCTCAACCACACCCACCGTATCTGTATGTGAACTTTTTGTGCGCACTAGGAAATCTGCATGCCAACACCAAGCTTGATTAATTAATGTATGTGGCATAGGTACAGCAGAGTTTTCTTCAAGTCATAAGAAATTTCTATTCTATTCAGCTGAGTAGCCAGCGTCCTCCAATTTCCATCCCCACCCTTGCTCTTATTTAACCTTCTTCACTTCCTCCTTTTGTTATTCCTTAGCTATTTCATCTTTTTTCCAGCCTGTATGTTGCAACCTTGAACAGTCGTCAGAGAGAGAGAGAGTCATCACAAAGAAGAACGCCACTATCACCCATGGCGCCTCTTCCATTTTGCTCCCCCCTCTACTTGCTTCCCATCTTGTTCTACCTTTCCCTGCCATGTTTCAACTTTCAATCAATGCCCACTATTGTGCTCTTGAGGTCTGCGTAAGAAAAGTCACGCTACTGCATTTCCCTCCTTTGCTCTTCTTTTTGTGCTTCTATAGAGTGTAGAGATTTTATGCTATCATTGTTAGTAAAGTGGTTCAATTAAACAATCATTAATGTGTGCCCTTCTCTGAACTTGGCATCAGACAGATAACCTGTTCTGTCTGTTGCATATAACTAATCTTATAGTTAATTTAATTTGATGGGTAAAGCAAGGTTTAAAATTGCGTATTCGGGTATTGAGGCGTTTTTCGTTCGTGAGGCGAGGCGTAAGCCTCAAGGCGATTTGAGGCGTAAGCCACAAAATCAAAAAATTGCGTAAACATAAAATAATAAATTTTGTATATACTAACGACTAAATAATATATAAAACATAAAAATGCACAAGAAAAATAGCAATGACATGAACATATCACATAAAAAGTTAGGAACTCACTAGTCATTAGCATTATCATCACTCATCAGTCATCACTAAGGGGGTCTTCATTTGAATCATCATTATGATGAGCTGCTCTCTCCTCTTCCCCCTCTCCTATAGAGTCCAATATCTCCCAATCAGCTTCTTCTTCCTCATTATTAGTTATCTTCTTCTTTCCTAAATAGTAAATATTTTTTAACAATATCATAATGAATAATAGTGTAATACATTAATAAAAGTTTAAGAAAAGAAAACTATATTATTTATATACCTTTTTTGATTTGTTCTTGAGTTGTGGTGGATGTGGATGCTTTAAGACCATCAAAGAAATCAACATTTAAATCTTCATATAGTAATTCAGACGGCATCACTTCAACTTCATCATCTACAAACCACTCATCATCAGATGCCACATCATCGCAAAGCAAAGGATTTTCATCATCCATTAATCTTTTTTTCTTCAAATTTCTATCTCTGAATCTCCTATTGTATATAATGTACACCAGTGAGTTCATCCTCAATGTCGACAAGCGATTTCTCCTCTTTGTATGCACTTGGTTGTAGGTACTCCAATTCCTTTCACAGCCAGATGAAGAGCATGTCAAGCCCAAAACTTTCACAGCAAAACGCTGTAATTCTGGAGTCCCATCGCCAAATTGAATCCACCACTCAACTGGAGATCGTTTGGCAATTGTATCTTTTGCTTGTTGTAATCCAAAAAAACCTTCTTTGTTCCTAAAAGGTACCAATTGCAAGTCAGCATTTGATCTTTCAGTTGCATCACTTATTAGACGATTCATGCAACGATATAATCCCAACTTTATTTCAGGGTTTATAGACTTGTTCTCTGCATATTGATACTGAGGGTTTAGGT
This sequence comes from Dendrobium officinale, assembly GCA_019514585.1. Lineage (NCBI taxonomy): Eukaryota > Viridiplantae > Streptophyta > Magnoliopsida > Asparagales > Orchidaceae > Dendrobium > Dendrobium officinale. The sequence continues at coordinate 23,473,057 of CM033700.1, read as the reverse complement.
AGTAGCCAGCGGCATGCAAGTGTCGGTGAAGTTGTAGTTCCCACCTATCATCAATAATATTCCAAATTTCCCTAAAGCTTCCCTCACTGCCTCCTAAGTTGGAGGCAATCATCTCTTTGGCTTCATCCATAGCATTGTAGATGAAACCCATTGCAGGCTTCTTCTCAGCATCCACCATCCTTAAAACATGAAACAAAGGTCTAGTGGTTGTAATGGCATATAAGACACTTTGCCAAAATCTGTCATTTAAAACAATCTTTCTAATCTCTTTTCCCTCAGCCTTCTTCGTCCAAGCACAACTCAACCACTGTGTAGATGTGAACATAACCTCTAAAGGTTGTCTGGCATCCAGCATGCTCTCTAAGGTCAAGTATGCGGTGGCAAATCTTGTTGCGGCTGGCTTTAGAATTTCTTTCTTCGAAAACTTTCTCATAAGAGCTAGAACCCAAGAGTGGATGTAAATAAACTTGGTTATTTTTTTGGCTTTAGTGAGTGCATTTTTATGTTGAGGTAGATCCCCAAGTTTCTCAAGAATCAGATCTATGCAATATGCAGCACATGGAGTCCAATACAAATGTTTCATCTTCTCCATAAGTTTATTACCTGCAGCCTTATAATTACTTGCATTATCTGTCACAATTTGTACAACCAAATGTTCTCCAACCTCATCAACAATGCTATCTAATAATCTAAATATGAACTCAGCATCTTTGACCTGATCAGATGCTTCAATTGACCTTAAAAACACAGTACCATAAGGATTATTAATGAAGATGTTGATCAGACTTCTATGTTTGATATCAGACCACCCATCTGACATAATTGTTACTCCTGTTTGGGCCCAAGTCTTCTTAATTTCTTCGATGCTTTTATCAGTACTTTCCAACTCCTCCTTCAAAATCCATGTTCTTAAATCATACATGGTTGGAGGTTTGAACCCTCTCCTAAATGCTCCAACTGAACGAATCATGTTGTAATAAGCAGGTGATGTTGCAACATTAAATGGAATTGCATTTTCGTAAAAGAATCTGCCTATATCCTTACACACTCTTCTCCGCGCCTCTCTTGCATTTTCTGGGGCCATCTTCTGTGTAGTAGAAGGCCTATCCTCTGATGTGTCAACCATTAATGATCCATAGGCCCTCTAGCACCCCTAGATGAAATGGGCTTCATAGAAGAAGATGAATCCCTGACGCTGCGCTCACTCCCGTAGTAAGATCCAGCATCAACTCTATCCTCAAATTGCTTCTGTGCAAGATGTTTTGATGTGGTAGACTTATTCATGTATGACTTTATCTCATCCCTTACAGCATCAGGAACTTTGGAGCATGGAGCAACATTCTTGTGAGAGCCTAAAAGGTGTATCTTCATCCTAGTCACACCACCTTTCACAACTTTATCACAGTAATTGCATTTCAGATAGACATATGTTTTATCACTTCCTCCTACATCCACCTGAGTGCTATATTTCCATGCTGGATCTTTTATATGACCTGATGCAGCCTTATCCTTATTTTTGACCATCCTGATTGAGAGAAATTTTAGGAAGCAAACGAGTTCTTACTAATCTTTTATATGACCTGATGCAGGTCGGAGGAGACAGCAGCCTCGGAGGCTCGGACAGAAGCGTACGCTGGTCGGACGGAGAAGACAGCAACCCAACTCGCAGTCTCGCAGTAGAAGAAACCTCCAAGCAAATAAGTTTAGGGTTTAATATGCGTGTTGGATGTGTTCAGTATTATATAAGGTCGAGCCGTCGTTAAAGCAGAACACTGCGTACTCTATGCGTATTTATGTGTATTATGTGCGTACACTCTACGTGAACATTGCGTGTTTTGAAGCAGATGTAATTTAATGTATGATTTTGTATTAATAGTTAATAAAACATGATTTTCTGGGTATAGTTTGAGTACTGGGAGTGTTAATTATTTTATTGTGCGTACATTATGCGTATCCTATGCGTTATATATGGGTAAACTATGCGTTCACCATACGTTGTTCGTGCGTGGTCTCTGCGCCAACATTGCGTATTTTTAATGAAAGATAAAGTCAAAGATAAAAAAGAACATTTAATGTACATCTTTAAATACAAAAAAAAGAACATTTAATGACAATGTACAATATAAAAAGTATAAGAACAAATTAAAAGAACATTTATAATAAATACAATTTTACAAGAGACCCTAATGTACATCTTCAACAAGACAACAACATCAACTTTCCTACGGGAATTATGATTGATGTATTGTCCAATATAAATCACCTTGACAACCAAGCCTTCCCTCCATCACTGCGATACTTATCCTCCTCCCATGTTCCTAATGTCAATAACTTGTTAACATAAACCTGGTCAGGATAGAGAGGTTTATGTTTACAAGTTATTGGCATCAATTTCATGGGAGGAGGATAACTATCAGAGTAATAAATGGAAGGCTTGGTTGTCAAAGATGATTTATATTGGACAATACATCAATCATTTCATTAAAAATATGATTGTCAAACAGAAGTAATGCAGGCTTAACAGAAGGTAAGATTTTTTACAAGAGAAGCTTGCTTTGATGTTTACCTTCTGTCAAGCTTGCATTACTTATGTTTGGAAAAACCATGCGTTACCATAAGGCAAGCGTTCCCGCATTATATAGTGAAAAATTTAATGTTGAGCAATAGTAAGTAATAAATTGTAAATAAAGGCTCATAAAAATTCAACCCACCCTCCCAACCATATCTGCCACCCGTCAGTCCACAGCTACCGAAAATTATTATTCATGTCACGGCCCCTCAGTTCATACTCCATACTAAATGTAAGTAACCAAAAACATTTAATAGAATGTGTGCGTGTTTTATGCGTACTATATGCGTAATGTATGCGTTTGTTGTGCGTGTTTTAAGAGCATGTTATGCGTATTTTATGCGTTCGTTGTGCGTACTATTTAAAACATTTCAAAATCATTTATAAAATTATTTTTTTTTGCTTTAAAACAAATAAGAAATTCAAACACTAATCTTTGAATGAAATTGCCAAACACAAACTTTCAAACAAACATCATATTCCTTGTTTCTCTTCCCTAAATACAATCCAACAAGAGCCATAAACCCTTTGTACTTGTTCAAGTATCATATTCAAGACTAGAAAATGAAATAATAAAAATCTAACAAGAGCCATAAACATCATATATTCATATTCCTTATTTCTTCATCTTTTTAATGTAAGTAACTTACAAACAAAGATATATATTAATTAAAATATTTAATAGAATTTTATAAATAAAATTTACTTCGAAAGGGTGCGTGTATCATGCGTGCGTTATGCGTGTATCATGCGTACGTTGTGAGTTCGTTATGTGTATGATATGCGTTCATTGTGCGTACTATGTTTAATTTATGCGTATTATCATTTAATATGTAATTTTTTACTCAAACCAATGTAAATAACATTTATACACATAATTGAAAGATATATTCTTTAGTGGTTACATCATGAGTTAACATTTTCTTCAAGTGGTCTCGCATTATATAGTAGAAATATGAATGTTAAGCAATAGTAAGTAATAAAGGCTCATAAAAAATCAATCTACCCTCTTATCCTCCCAACCATACATGTCTAAAGGCTCATAAAATATATAATAGAATTTTATAAATAAAATTTACTGCTTATGTGTGCGTGTATCATGCATACTCTATGCGTTCGTAATGCGTATTTTGCGAGTACCGTATGCGTATTTTATGCGTTCGTTGTGCGTACTATGTTTAAATAAACATTTATACACATAATCAGAATGAAAAACATTTATACACAGAAATATTTATACACAGAATGAAAAACATTTATACACAGAAACATTTATACACAGAATGAAAAACTATTATTTTGGCAATGTTTTACAAAATATTTCATATGCAAATTCTGCCTTATACTTTGGCATGTCTTGTTGCCAACTTGTACTATCAGTCCAATCAGTGTTGCCTTTAAGAATTATTCTTTCCATATATTTACAGACATACATTCCACAATCAAAAGAGTTCTCCTGTTTTGGTATACCTTTAATGGTAGAAAGCTTTCATTTTCTGATATCACTATCAAAAACTCCTTTCGTGTCAGAATATAGGGCTCTAAGCTGAAATATACATAGAGCAAGGATTAGTTGTGTAAATTTTTTAAAAATTGAAGAGTTCATATTCATCTAATGACCTAAGAATCTAACAGACTAACACTTACGATTTTTGGAACAACAAGCCTATGCTCTTTGACGCGGTGGATCAATTAGTCATAAAATTTCCACTTATGTTCTTTCAGCAAACCAACCAGGAGGGTAATGTGATCGGATTCAATGATTGGTTGTAATAAAATATCATTTGAAGTAACAGAAAGCTCGGTTATATGGTCGATTTGTAATTTGGACAATTTTTCCCTTCTTTTGTTATTCTGCAAATGCAAGTAGTAAATGTAAGAACTAAGAATGGATACAAAGTTAGTAATCCAATAGTTAAACTGATAAATTGAATACTAAGTTACTAACCCAATAGATTGGAGAGATGTATAGAAATTTATGGTACTTGTCTGGCATAAGGTTACACTTCTCATCTAAGAGATAGGCAAAAATATCTACATGTTCATTGCCTAAATAACTATCGCTTAATAACTCATCAATCTCAGCTCTGGCAATAAGAATGTTAATAACAAACACGATACTATCGCCCCTGCAAAAAAAATATATTAAATACGCATTTCATAAGCATAACCCACGCATATCATACTCATAACACACGCATATCATACGCATACCACACGCATAAAATAAGCATAACCCACGCACGCATACCACACGCATATCATACGCATGCAGATCCTCAAACAAAAATAAAGTTGCAATTTTTTTACCTTTGAGAGTACTTTTTCAAACATTCTAGCACAAAATTTCTCTTCTCAGCAGTCAAACACATAAGTCCTTTGTAATTTTCTATTTCAGCTGCATAAACATAAGTTACAGGTTTTATTTGAATGTTATCTACTGGTATTGGTTCATTTGGATTTATATATGGAACAAGTTGCATTTCTGATGGGACTGGCTCATTTGTTGGGATTGGATCTTTTGGTGGGATTGGATCTTTTGCTGGGATTGGCTTATTTGGTTCATTGGGGCTGTGGGGTGGGATATCTGATCTCTGTCTCTTATTGGAAGATGAAGAGTAGCTAATAGATCTTTTCTGAGGAACTACTTTGCTCTGATTAATGTAATTATTGAGCTTGACCTCAATAACTCCAACTCTCTCAGTAAGATCTTCAAACTTTGTGCTCAGCCTGTCTTCAAATTCTCGGAAAAGATTTGTGCATGTTTCTTGGCAGGATTTCATGATTGTTTCTTGTATAGACTGAAGTGCTTCAGCAGAAAAACTTAAATGTGGTTGCTGAGGAGATTGGTGGTGCTCTTTCTGAGGAGGTGGGGTATGATGGGGAGATTGGGGGGGTTGTTTTGATGGGTGGATATGTCATGAGGGGAGGTGGATATGTCATGAGGGGAATCAGGGGATGTTGGGCAGTCTAGTGGATATTTCTCGACATTAACCATATTCATTTCTTCCTGGGAAACTGCCTGTAGGACATTACAAATCTGACTTTTCCTTATATTAGCAAATAAGTTAGTGATCACCTCTGTAGTATATACAATATCATCGGTCCATCGAAGAAAACGGGGCCTTTTGTCAGCATACATAGGAACATGAATAGTGGTATGCTCCAGGAACCAAATCTGCATAAGATGAAAGAAAATTTTAGCACTCACATAGAGCCAAAAAAATTTTGAATGAATTTAGCACTTAGCACTTAGCACTCACAATTAGCAGAGGTACAAAACCGTTGATGTAACCTGCTGGCTTCTTATTTAAAATCTTGGAGGATGCCTTATTAAATTCTCCAACTAAAAACTCCCTAATTGAACTAGCCCAGTTTATTGACAAAAAAACATCTTGATTATTTGCTATTCTTTGAATCAACCGAGGGGTTTTGAAGTTGTTAAGTTGAAAAAACAAATTTGAACATAAATACATGATAAACATTCTTAACATAGTCTCCGGGGGGGTTTGCTTGTTCAACTCCGTCATATCATTCCTTATTTCCGTTGATGTAACTGAAGTATGTGCTACGGAATGCCAGGATATTTCTTCTCCTTTATTTGGCAGACCAGTAAGAAGGGCCACTTCATCAGCAGTGAAAGGAATGGGTTGACCTTTTATAACAAAGCATTGTTTTGAAATGTCCCACCTTGAGATCAGCTCATAAATAAGAGGGACATTTTGCTCAAACCCAGGAAATTCCAAAAATTGTATCACCTTTAAATATTTCAATGTGTCCTTGACTTCAGAAGTAATTTGCCGAGCAAAGTTATCACAGATTATTCGAAACGAAGAAACATAGCATCTATAGGTAATTGGACGAACATATATCTGAAAATTGTAAAAAAAATGATAGATTAAAAATAAGTAAATGAGATACGCACAAAAAAAGCACAACATACGCATAATATAAGCAACGGTCACGCATAGTGCACGCATAACATACGCATATATTATGCACATCACACGCACATTGTAGGAAACATACAGCAAAATATACGCACGCATAAAGTACGCATAGTGTAAGCACTAAGTAAGCACCGTATACGTATAGTGTACGCATAGTGTACGCACAAATGACGCATTTCGTACGCACAGTCTAATCATATTTACTCGATGGTTAAAATTTGGTTAGGTTTAATGTTTCAAATTTCAACATAAATTTATAATAAACCCTGAATACAGAGAAAACACGATGACATCATAGTATCAAACATTTTAAAAGTTTCGAGAAGCCATGCATACGCATAGAATAAGCATAAAATCGGAAGATCTTCAGAGCCTTGAACGCCAACACAAAGCATAACCATAAAATACGCATTACGAAACAGAAAACATAGCATTAAGTTACCTTTTTCTTTGGGGGTGACGCCATCTTAGAAGAAACTGAGTGAAGAATACTTGAAATTCCTCTGGGTGAATGCTTGAAAGTTCGAAAGTTTACTGTAACTTGAAAATCGAAACGTCGACTCCGTCATTCGACCTTTACAAGGGTTTAAATGTTGATGCCACGTCGACATTTCACTAGGCGCGCCACGTCGGCAACTGGGGTCTGAACTGAAAAAAAAAAATATGTCAAATTTTAAAAAGGCTACGCCTTAAATATATGAGGCGAGGCGCGCCTCAGTAAACTTGAGGCGTAAGCCTCAAAAACTAAACTTATTACGTAGACTTTGAGGCTTATTTGGTCGAAATTGCGCTGAGGCGCGCCTTGAGGCGCGCCTTTTATTGCACAATTTTAAACGTTGGGGTAAAGTATTTGGTAGTTAGATTGAATTAAAGGCTAAACCACATCGTATTAAAAGAATAATTATGAGGCTAAACCATTGCCATATAAAATTAACTTAGATTTTCTCAAAAATTATTTGCAAAATATATGTTTTAACGCCTCTGATAACAATGCTAAATAAGAACAAAGGGAAAATAAGGATTTATAGAGCTAAACCCAAATAGTTGGTATAAGGTTAATGCTGATGATTTAGCCTAGATTACACGACTAAATTTGGATAATCATTATTATTAGAATCAACTTTTCATTCACTCCTGTAGAGTGTAAGCTAAGATGTTAAATCTATTTTTCATAAATAAGTTTGAATAACTTCCAATTATAGGTCTGTCGCTCTACCCCTTTCCTTCCAAATCCTCCTATACTAATTTTACAGACCCGAGAGATTCAAATTTTACCCTTTCTTGCCTATGCCCAAGGCGTCAAGTCGGTTTCAACTATGTTATCTTCAATAGATGACATTCCATCCATTCCTAAATTTATCAATACTAAGTTCTTTTTTTCAGACGCATCCACTACTATTCATATTTCTTTCTTATTCAATATGACTATTAAGGATTTTTGTACTTCCTAAAAATTATATACAGCTTCTTCTCTTTTCTCCTTGTGGGCTTCGAAAATTCGGCCTCGGCCTCCGCTCGCTTTTCTTTTTTTTTCGGCGAGGGAGTTTTAACTGATAAGTTCCGAGGTAAATTTTGGAAGGCAGATGGGTTTGTAGATAAGACACTACCCAGAGATTTCGCCCTCATTTTGCGAGGACTTTATGATCTGGATTCTGGTTTCCTATAGGCGCAAAAGCACTTATAGTTAATTACCCCTCCTGATAACGAGAGAGAACTTTCGATTAAGGCTAGTCGTCGATCAGATACATTGTATACATAGATACGTAGTATCAGGCATATAGTAGCAGCAATAGATATTGGTATTTGAAAATGTTTGATTTAAAAATTGGTTGGAAGTTGGCAGTTGGGAATTTGGTAAATTTGAATATTTTGGAGGTTTGGAAATTTGTGTTGCAAGAGTTTGATATTTAAAATTGAAAATTTCATCATCTAGCATTTAAAGCGGATGGTGGGGGAATGGATGATAGACCCGATCAAGATCTCATGGTTCCGTCGTCCCGTGCCATCATGGTCTGGTCTACTTAGTCAGAGGAGGTAGTCGACCCAACCTGACAGAAGGATCCTTGTCGGCAGCCATGGGTTGCTTCGTCCAAGGGGACCTCGTAGACCTGGGATGAGTATTTGCCTATGGAGACAAATTTGAATCCACCTTAGCTAACAAAGGGCTTTGTGCCCTATCGATTATATCTTATTGATTCATATCTCAAGGATTTGATGTCAATAAGGAACGTAACGGCGCTAGCCATAACCGGTATTTTGTGGTGCCATTTGACGGCAAAACCACTCAGTTCAGAGGGTCCCGGGTCATAACCGTTTATCCTGCGGTGCCATTTGGCGGCAAACCGCCGATCAGACGACACGTACCACGCCCTTACTGGCAGGAGACTGTTTGAGAATGGATCCTAGTGATATTTTTGACTAGGCATTTGACTCTTTGTGAGCTGAAGTAAACTTTGATTTGTCCACCCCGACAAAATGTTGCGGAGGGTGGATGGATTTTTGCTTTGAGTAGTTTGATGGATTTATTTCAATTTTAAATTTTTTTTTTTTTGGATTTTTGGGATTTGAAGATTTTTTTTTTTGGATTTTGGTATTTTTGTGGAGTTTGGAAGACATTTGGATATTTGGGAGTCATTTGAAAATGCTTATGAACCCCTCCGGTTGAGATAAGCAATCAACACGGCCATCATCGGAGTGTTCGGGGTCATTTTCCTTTATGGATTGAACCCTGTCGACTCTGTCTACTAGTCAACAGAGGATCAGGTTTCATGGGTTTTATGCCCTTGATAGTGAATTCTCATTGTTATGGGCCTTGAAGGCCTAATATGAATGAATTAAAACAAATACACTGGTCTCCACAACTGTATATTTTTTTGAAAGTTCGAACCCTCTCGACTCCTATTGATTCATATAGAAGGATCGAGTTCAAACTAGAATTCACTTATCAACCCGCATAGCATCCCTAGACGTCACATGTGTACCAATAACATATTCGCCGGGGCCCATGAGGGCGTTTGGGGGCATTTTATAATTATACCCTGTCGACTCCTTTTTACTTGCTTAGGATGATCGTGTTCAAATTTAATAACCCGCGCAGCATCCCTAGACGTCACATGTGTACCAATAACACGCTCGTCGGGGCCCACGCGGGTTCTCGATTGCATACCCTCTTTTAGTGTATATATGTGTATACAAACTACGGTGCACGTGCGGGGTTTTTTTAAAGTATTTATGGGCGCCTTCTGTTCGCTTACATAGAAGTTGCGGATCAGGTGGCGTGACGTAGCAGCTTCTGAGTTTAGTTGTTCGCTGCTTTATACATGTAGATTGTCGTGCACTACTTGCATGATTTGCGCAAGTAGATTGTAGTGCACTAACTAATCTCCTGCCTTGGGTCGTAGGAGCTTGCGCTTCTCGTATTCTTCATATATTTTATGGCAGTCTTTGGTCTTTTCAATACCTTCGCCGCTGGTGCATGTAGGTAGGTAGATGTATTTATTTACATGCTGAAATTGACAACATGATACTGCATTAACTGAAGTCTTTCTGCATCTACCCCTGGGTGGCATGTTATCCATACATATGTATTCGTTGAGAGATTGTAGGTATTACAGATCTTCTATTATTATTTGCATGCAGATCAGCTATCGCTCTATAAGGTATTTTAAGTCATGGTCTAGTAACCATAGCATATCTTTCAACATTCTCTTGTTATTTGTAAGCACATTGCATTTGCAAGCCCTTTATCTTCAAATGTTGTTTATTAGAATGATTTAAACCATGATTTGAAATTTACTTTCCTGCGTGAGATTCAGATGGATCACCCTCTTTGATTAACATTTGCAATTCCTTCGTTAGTATATCTTCACGGAATTGAATTGTTGTTGATAAGAGATATGACATTGCATTCCTTGTAGCTCCTTTAATGTCGCTCGTAGTATATTGTCTGCACTTCTACATTTCTAATGAACAAAATGAGCTACACTTATTGTTGATTTATCCATGCAAACCAAATATCTTTGTTTATAGGAGCAATTAAATTTGCTTGCATGACAATGCAGATATCACTTTTTTTTTTAATTAAAACCCACCAACGGGCCTACGCGTTAATAAAAGGGGAAAATTACAAGTCCTTAAAGGGTCCTCTAGCCCACTACTGCTCCGAAGAGCTACAAACCAAATTAAAAAGAAACCTAGGAGCCGGAGGTCCCTGCTAACCAAAATAACAAGAAACCCTAGAAACATTCTATGATCAAAAACTAAAAATAAAATGCTAAAATTCTTCAGCATACTCAAAAAGCCCCTGAAAGTCCCTTGCACAAAACGAGCGCGAAGCTCCAAAAACCTGTAAAAAAGGCTAGCAAGGAAACTAAGCAAGAAATTAGCTTAAAAGGAAAAAAGGAAATAGAGATGAAATTTAAAAATAGTGAAACAGGTCCCCGGAATAGAGCAACCATACAAGGGGTTAACCATAGGAATGCTTATAGCATTAGTCTCATAACCCCTGCAGACAGAAATATCACAAAAATTAATCATAAGGCGATTTAAAGGAATAAAATTAACGCTGGCCCCATCAAAATCTTTGCAGTAGTTTAAAACATAAATTCTAAATACATAACAGTTATAAGAAATCCCATTAGAGTTCATATTCCAGGTCATATTCAAAATAATATGACACTCCAAATGATGGATGCACAAACAATAAGTCAGAATACAATTCCAGCAATTATCAAAACAGCCAAGAATCCATAAGATTAACAAACAAAAGTGACTCATTAAAAGAGGATGCCCATAAAAAACCCAATCCAATTCCAGTTCCAGATACAAAAACAGGTCCAGCTCCCAACCAGGCCTAAGGGAACAATAAACCAAGTCTAAGCGACCCCCAGATTCACAATACCCAGGAAAAAAACAGCCAGTGACCAGCCAATCCAGCAAAGAAAAAAAAAACTCCCAGAATTCTGCATAAGGACGAACTGAAAAGAGGAAAAAGGACAAGCAATAGCCTGGGAACCGAAACAAAAACAGAACAGAAAAGAAACATAAAACAGACCACAACCACAAAATAGAACAGCAGCATAGATCAGCTGCTTCTCATGTAAGGCAATCCCATGCGATCCAAATTAATTAGCCCTTTAATGTTCCTGGGAATCGAAGCATCATTAAAATGGTAAAAACAATCTAAGTTACAACCCATCTTAGCTAAAGCATCAGCCACCGCATTACCTTCACGCAAAATGTGAGAAATAGAGTAGTTCATACCAGACAAAGCTAATTTAATCTCACGAATCTTATAGAAGTTGGTAGGATTATAATTGGAATTACCATTAATATATTGAATTAGGAGAAGAGCATTAACTTCCACCCAAATATTGATATAGCCAAGGGACATACAAAGTTTAACACCAAAGTTTAAGCTATCAATTTCTGCAGTAATAGCATTGGTACCAGAAGAAGGACCAGCAAAGGCCACAACAATTTTGCCATTATGATCGCGAATAATACCACCACAACCAGCAGTATCACTATTGTAAGCACCGTCCGTGTTTAATTTAAAATAGCCAATCACAGGACGCTTCCAGTAAATTAATTTCTCCCTACTTTGAATCGTTCTGTTGGAAAAAACCAAACCAAGAGCAGTAGCAGCATTGTAATGGTTCTTGAAAGAAATTGGTTTAATAAGATTGGCATTATATAATTGGATAACTTTGTTCTTAACTTTGGAGATGATATTCATGGCATCCATACGAATATTGTTATGCTTGGAATCATTTCTACTGGCCCATAAGTACCAACATATAAAGACAGGAATAATATTTCTAATATGCCCTTTGATAGGGATGATCCAATCCCTAATTTTAGTAGTAAAAGAAGCATAATAACCATCCATCATCACTTTAAAGATATTATCAAAATAATTCCAGACTTTGATAGCAATGGGATCATTAATGAACACATGATTAATATTCTCAAAATGATTAATATTCCACCATCACAATGCAGATATCACTTGTTCTCACTTACAAATTGATTTTGCTTAAATGTTATAAGCCATTTAATTCTATCATTCATCATTTGTATGTCTTGAGAATTCATTCAACATTCTTTATGAGATCTCACTTGTTTATTTGAGTTTGGTTCAAATCAAATTCAAGTCCAAACTCAAGTTTGAGTTTGTCTGGTTAAAGCTTTGCTCCAAGTTTGAGTTCAAATGATTCGACTCATGGATCTTTTGAGTCAAATAAGATTCAAATCCAAGCCTAGTTGTAGTTCAAGCTTATAAGTCCAAGCTTACAAATTTTCATTATTTGATTCAACTTTGAGTTCATTTGGTATAAATTTGGGTTTAATTTATTGCATATTTAGGTTCAAATTCAATGTGATTTTGTTCAATTCAAGCTCATATGCATGCCCACAAATCTTCTGGTTGAGTTCGAGTATCAAACTCAAGTCCCAAATCAAAGTCTCATGTGATCTTGTAGAGTCCAAGCTCAGATGTTCAAGTGTAGGTACAAGTCATATGTCCCCTATTGTCCTTGCAAGTGCAATTTCATATCCAAACTATTCAAATTATGATTTGAGTTTGAGTTAAGCTTTTGCACATTTTTTATTTGTGCTCAATTGCTTTATCAAGTCATTTAGATCTTGTTCAAAAGTCCAAGTACAAGTCCTTCGTAGTTATTCTGAGTTCAATCAAGTTCATGTTCCAAATTGTTCCAAGTCCTTGGATTTTTTATCCAAATTTCGGCAACCTCCCGGCGTCTCCCCCGTTTAGGGGAAAAACCAGGAGACCGCCTGCCCGCCACGTCAACAAAGACATGCACAGTTGATGTTTGTGAGACACAGCGGCAGTATTTTTATTTTTCTCCCACAACGCCAACAAAGGCGTGCATGGGATTTTTAAAAAGCATTTTTGTGAAAAAGGCAGTCTGTTTTCCTCCCGCTCGGGGGTACTTATGAGTGACCCTGCCTCGCCGTAGGTGCCGCACCGGGGTCCCATCCCACCACGCGCACCAAAGGCGTGCTTGGGGCGGTTTTCCGGTTCGCCACGAACATTTAAGTAGAGTTTTGAGTTTATAAGAATTCGTACCTTCACGGGGTTGTCGATGTTGGCACATGGATCTAGTGGTCACTCGCCTACCTCGTTGTAGGCGTCGCACCGGATTCGCTCCTGCCACGCTCAACAAAGGCGTGCATAAGTGGTTTGCCAGCCCGACACACATGCCGAAGTAAGACAGTAGAGGGGATCATTTTTTTTCTTTTTTTTTTGTAATTAATTAAAAGTCATTATAATTAATTATAAACAACTTTAATTAATTATAAATAATTAATGTTAATTAATCTTTAATAAAAAAATACTAATTAATCATAATTAATTAATATTAAATTGAATTAAGATTAATGATAATTAATCTCTTAAAATTAATTATAATTAATTTAATAATTTCAGTTAATTAAAATTAATTATAATTAATTAAAATAAAATTTTTATTAAGACTAATTAAAATTAATTAAAAATTATTAATTTTGATAAAAATTAATCAACATTAATTTTAATCAAAAAATACATAACCTCTCTCCCTTTCCTCCCTTTGCGGTTCAGCGGGTCTACGGGATTTGGCCAAACGAGCGTGTATAAGGGTTAAAATGTCGGAACTCCTGAAACGACAAGAAGGGAACGCCGTCTAGGGCAGGGGTGGCGGGATCTAGAGGTCGGCTAATGTAGGTCTTTCCTTCTCTCTCTCTCTCTCTCTCTCTCTCTCTCTCTCTCTCTCTCTCTCTCTCTCTCTCTCTCTCTCTCTCTCTCTCTCTCTCTCTCTCTCGGTTTGGGCTGAAGGTCGGCGGCCTGAGGAGGTCGAGTGGATGAGAGACGATGGGATCTGGGAGAAGATCGGCCTGTGGAAGATGTCGGTGAAGCTGCGGTTTGAGGTGGAGGTCGGGACAGAGAAGGAGATCGGGAGCTGGGGTCGTGTGGGTAGCGAACGGGAGAAGAGAAGCAGGATCTCGGGAGTGTTCGTGGAAGGAGAAGATTTCGGAAGCATCCCTAAAGGCTTCGCTCGTTGGGCATTTAACGACGAGCGGGATCGTCCTGCGAGACAGATCGCGGGATTTAGGCGGAATTTCCGATCGAGACATGAGCGGCACCGAATCGGCACAACCTCGGCAGGATCCGATGGTTTTGGGTATGTACGCAATTTTTGTATTTTCCCTTAAGTATTGTACATAGGTCAACAAATGCCCCCCAACAAATGTGGTTTGCGTCTGGAGCAAACCACGTTTATTGTATGTTGATTGACCCGGTGGATCTCTAGATATTTGTTCTAGATGTCACACTAGGTATTTCATTTAGCGGATCTCCAAAAGCTTGCTTGGATGTTTCGCTAAGACATTTAGTGGATCTCCAAAAATTTTTTTGGAAGTCACACTAAGATACATTCTATAGATCTCCGATAGTCCATCTTTGTGTCTTTGTAGATCTTTTAGATACACTTGTAATCTTTAGTGTAGTTGATATATTTGCTCTTGGTCAAATAGAGATCCACGGGGTAGAGATAAAGTACTTTGTATTCAGATCCTTAGAGCTTCACTTTGTAGATTGATGCGGATAGTATTATCACCTCTTGCTCTGCTTTTGCGTCACTATCACATTTGCTTCTAGCATTTTAGTATCAATTGAAATCTATCTGATCTTTGCAGATTCATTAGTCAGTGGGACTTTGTTGTCTTAGGCTCTCCACAGTTGCTTTTGGGTTCGGGTACACTTTCTCCCATTTTCCTTAGTTTTGATTTTGCGCTCGTACTGACATTGTTTTGTATTTTGTGCAGGCTACCACGGGAAGAGGATCCGAGCTCCAGCCAATTTACTGCCTCAGGAGACTTCAGTTTGGTACATTTTTACTTTGTTTGTACTGTTCTTTTCTTTCTTTGGCTGCTTTTTAACACCTCTTTTTTTTTGCTCTGCACAGGTTTCGAGATAAGCGGGATACTTGTTCGCGAGCCACCTCGGGAGACTTCTGTTTCAGGTACAACTTTCTTTTTATAGTCTCTTACATATATTCTTTATAATTCTTCTTCTTTCTGCTGACTTCTCTGTTGCTTTGTGTAGGTCCTAGAAGTACAGAACACCTGATTTTTGGAAGGAGCAGAATAAAGACATGGACTTCCTCTTCAGGCGTAGTTTAGGAGACAGATTTTAGTCCTCTGTGAAAGACATTGTACTTTTCTTTTTCTTTCAGCTAATGTAATCTTGTAAAAAGATGATATTTGTAAACTTGTATATGAATTCAAAATGAATATAATAAAGTAATTTTATAAATCCAGTCATTGACGAGCTCTCTTTTTACTGCCCTTGAGACTTTTGTGGTTGTACTCTGACTTGTGCTCATAGTATTTTAAATACTTATTTGGAGATCTCGGCATGAAGCGCGATGTCGACTCAAATAAATATTTAAAATGCCCCAAATCTTCAGGGACACTTGTATATATTATTCAGGGTGCTCATTCCATGGCTTTGACCTAAGCCCCGAGATTTTGATTCTTCTATTCTTTGCTTTGTGCTGCGGACTTTGATGAAGAATTACTTGATTTGTCCTTACTGATTTGTCAGGAGATTCATACATTCGGCCCTATGCTTCTTGCTTTGGCGGGCTTATTGAAGGAGAAGATGCCGGTGACCTAAACCCTTAGGTTTATATTAGGTCAATGATAAAAAATCATCGGTCCAGAGCTTTGTGCATAATGGACTTGTTGATGACAAAATCCACTTAGTTCAGCCATAGGCTTTCCATGAACTTTGGGATAGTTTTCTTCGGTTCTTTGCTTTGTGCTTTGGCGGACTTGTTGAAGAAAAGTTCATTCGATCCTTGCTTTGTGCTTTACGGATTTGTTGAATGATTTGCAGGTTCTTAATTTAGTTGATAGTACTGAACGTAGGTAGTACCTTGATCCTTAACCACTTCAGAAGACTTTAATCTGAGTTACTTGAGTTCATCAGATCGGGAGAGCTAGAATTTGATAGCTCTTTGTCCTCTGGTTGCTGGGATGGGGGTCCTCTACTGCGGCCTTTCTTATGACTTGTTGAGTAGATGGAGTTGTCAGCGATCCGAACATATTTTGGCATGTTGGATCCGACCTTTTACACCCATTCAGGCTTCAGACTTGAGCTATGGGAAATGCGCTTCCCAATGCTGATTTTATTGAAGTTGGTAGATTTGGAGTCATCCTTTTTTGTTATAAATTTAGGAGCCTACGAACATTCAGAAGTTGCTCGAGACTCCTTCCACAAGAACTTTAATTCTCCAGTCATTTAGGAGAATTTTGGTGGACTACGATCACTTGAACTGGTCGAGTCAAATTGGCCTTCATTCTTCCTACAGTCCCTACTGACGGGTTGACGAAGTGGGCGTTCCGCTACTACGGACTTTCTTATAGCTTGTTGAGTAGACGGAGCTGCCAGCGATCCGGCCATATTTGTGCGTGTTGGATCCGACCTTTTACACCCATTCGAACCTTAAGCTTCAGGCTGTTGAAAGACTTCAAACTTTTCTGGCTCAATTTGCTTGAGTGTGTAGTTACAGAAGTCTCGCGCGGAATGATTTGCTTAAAGTGTTGTAAGGGAACACGCGTGACTACAAGTACACTATCTGAAATTGATAGGCTGTCGATTCTTCTAGAGAACACATTCTGCACCGTGTTCATATAAATAGAATTGTAGTCATAATCATCATTTGAATATTTGACCTGCCTACTCCATTCCTCCATGGACTGGCATACTCTCCGAGATTTAGCAG
This sequence comes from Dendrobium officinale, assembly GCA_019514585.1. Classification (NCBI taxonomy): domain Eukaryota; kingdom Viridiplantae; phylum Streptophyta; class Magnoliopsida; order Asparagales; family Orchidaceae; genus Dendrobium; species Dendrobium officinale. The sequence continues at coordinate 23,455,748 of CM033700.1, read as the reverse complement.
GAGTAACATCATCTTCATCCGTATCATTCCCAAGATGAGATACATGTTTCTTTTCTTTGAGAATTGTCAGTGCTTTGAGAAAAGTCGGCGCTGCCTTCTTTCTCCCCACACGCTTCTTCTCACCTTCTCGTTCAGGTCGTTTTGCAGCCTTTAAGTTTGATGCTCTAGCCTCAAGAGAACTTGAAGACTTTTGCTTCTTTAGCATGAAGTACCGTGCATCTTCATAAACTATTGTTTCATGAACTGTAAATGGCTGAATGTCACCGGAAATCCTGAATTCTTCTCCATCTTTAAGATATTTCATACACTGGTGTAATGTTGACGGGACAATGCCATATTCATGCAACCAGAGAAGACCTAGTAGCTCCTTGAACGAAGTATCCACATCAATCACATGGAATTTAGCTTCTGTATGGAGTTCTCCAAATACAAGATGAAGCATGATGATCCGAGGGTTTTCTGCCCTTTTTCGTTGAAACCATGCACCATCAATTTATCTGGTCCGAGGTGTTCCACATCAATACAGAGGGATCTTAGTGCTTTCAAACTTATCAGATTTACGGAGGATCCAGGATCAATCAGAATTCGACTGATGATCAGTTTATCGCTCTCTGCAGTAACATACAGAGGACGGTTGTGGTCTGCAATTCCAAGCATCATGTCTTCTTCGGAGAAAGTAATGAACGACTCATTACGAGCTTGTAGAACTTCAGTCAAATTACATTCAGCAAAATACGCCTCGTATCTTTTGGGATCTTTGAGAGCCTGAATCAGAGTCTCCCGAAGATCTTTAGATATTACCAAGGCATCGTATATGCTGAGTTGTGCTGGGATCTTCCTCAGATGGGATAAGATATTATAATCTATCACCTTGACTGAAGTGTTCTTTTTCTTAGGATCTTCAGGGATAATATCATTGTTGATGATTATTTTCTTTCCTTGTCTTTGTTGGAGACCCTTTTCTTCGGTGGAGGTGGTAGTATCTTGCCGCTTCTTAACTGCACTTGAGCAATCTCCTCCAGTTCAGAGTCATTTGATGGAGCATTTTCTTCAGAGTCAGCCATTATTGCGTATAGGGACTCGTCTGTTGATTCAGAATCACCACCCAGGTTTACGTGTCCCATCCGAGAAGTTATGCTAGAGTCTGATTCGTCTCCCTCTGAAAAATACAAATCCTCCTCCGAACTGTATTCCATTGGCAATACCATCATACAGGATTCAGATGATACTTCTTCAGTGTATTCTTCTTTTGTCAAGGTACTCGGCGCCACCGAGATGACCCGACATACTTCTGTTGGAAGAGAATTCTCATCATCTTCTTTGGCTTCATCTATCTTAAGCTCTGTCATAAAGTCAGCGAGCTTGATAGGTCGCCACACAGTCTGGTAGTACTCATCCAAACTATCGATAGCCCTTTAGGTTGCAGTCATTCTCTCCTTGGGCTTCTTCAGCTTAGTCTTCTTCTTGGAGGGCTTCACCTTTTCAAGTTTCAAAGTGCCAATTTGGTTGGGGAATTGTTTAGAAGTAGAAGCTCGTGTCATAGGCAGAGCTTTCAAATTTAATATTGGCTCCGTAGGAGATTTCCACTTCCCCCCTGACATTCCTTCGAGCTGTTTCAACATTTTTAGTCTTCTAGGATGAGACAGCACATTGTCGGACAATGTGAGTTCACCTTTTTGATATTTTCTTTCAAGCCAATCCTTGAAGATGTAGCAATCTTCAATATGATGGCTGAGTACCCGATGTTATGGGCAATAATTTGGGTCATCAGTGTGCTTCGACTCTTCGGGCCTCTTGCATTCAGGCAGTTTTATACCCGTTTTCAACACCTGTCGAAATAATTTGGCGACACTCTCCCTCTTGAATAAATATTCTTTATTAATTTTATCTTTGAGTGATTGGAACGTTCTATCACCAATTCCTATTGCCTGTCTTGGGCGTTCTCCACCACCTTGATAAGTTCGTGGCTTATCATTTCCCCCTAATATCAGCTTCGGTTGGGGGTTGGGTTGTAGGCTTGCTTGGGCATTTGTTCATACTGCATTGGCTGTTTTCCTTTTTCTACGTTATAAATCACCTGCCTTTCTTTATCAGCTCTAGAGAAGAAAGTAGAGTCGGCCTCACCCCTTCAAGCACCCGGAGCCTTAGCTTTTTTGCGCTTGTCAAAGTGATTTTCTGATCTAAACAAGTTTAGTTTTTCAAACTTGGCCACTCTGTCTAGCAAGTCTTGAAATGTATTGATTGTAGCCATGCATAGGAAGGGTTGCATCTTGTCATCAATATTGCCCATTAATAACTGTACGGCATATTCTTCTTCAAGCTTTTGTTCACATTTCATGCTCAGGTTGCGCCAGCAAGTGATATATTTGGTCACTGATTCTTCTCTTTTCTCTTATCTAGAGCGAGGTCAGCGATCGTGATCTTCTCAGTTGCACTAGCAAACCTCTTCACGAACATATTTTTTAATTCTGTGAAGGTCTTCACAGAATCATTTGGCAGTTCAGCATACCATTCGAAAGCAGTTGCTGTCAAACTGCTGACGAATTGTCGGAAGCGTAGGGCGTCATTGCCTCCTGTGTTCCCACAGGTGGCTTTAAACTGTGACAGGTGCTGCCTGGGGTTGTTATTACCGTTGAAAGTATTGAACTTTCGCACAGAATATCCTTTTGGATACAGCACTTCGTCGTATTCAGCAGGGTACGGGCGACCTTTGCCAACCAACTTTTCTGCTTGATCAATGGTTATGATAGCCTTGATCTTCTCTGTGATAATTCCTTCTAACTGTGCAGCAGTCACAGGTTCAGAAGTGCTTGCAACATTTTGTGGGGTGGGCTGGCGAACGACATTATGAATTTTGTGACCAGCTTCAGGAGTACCTCGTACTCCCGAGACTTGAGGTATTTGGAAGTTTGGAGGATCCGAAAGAGGATTGGGCATGACACCAACAGCGGCAGTGCTCTGCATCATCTGCATCATTACCCCCATCTGAGCCATCATCTCAGTCATATTCTCATTCAACTGAGAGATTTTCCTGTCTTTGGCTCTCATTTGTCGCCTTATATGTCTTTGCATGTCTGCAAGTGTGACATTCTCGTCAGCGAAGGGATTCTTCTCGGCTTCTTCTCTTTCTTCTTCTGCTTGGGAATGACCACCTCTGCTAGTGATGGACCCAGCTTCACGACGACGTTGATAAACTCGCCTAATCAGCGGCTGTTGATCGTCATCATCTTCACTGTCATCATAGTAGGCTTCCTCATTAGCGTTGTTGGTGTGTCTCACCATATAGACTACCTCCATGTCCAAGGTGTTATTTGTTTCTTCCAATTTCTTCCAATTCTTCTTCTAGATTTTCCTCCATAAATTCATCAATGTTTTCTTTAATATTTTCTTCCCCTTCAAGGTATTCTTCTCCTTCTATATTTTTTTCTTTTTCTATGTTTTCTTCTGGTACCCAAATCTCCGAGCGACGACGCCACTAGATCACTGGTTCTTGATTCAGCAAGGAGACTTCTTCAATCAGCGGGCTGCGATCAAAGTTGATTTCTTCTTTTGGAGGGGCTGATCATCGACGGGATCCCCTGGAGGATTCTCCAAGGTGTCGACTGTTTGGAGGAGTGTCATTATGGGTCCTTTTTGGGGCCCACCTCTGACGTGATTTGTACACTGGGGCGGATCTCCATGAAGCCTCACTAGATGTCACGCCCATATCAGATCTTCTTTCCTTTTCATTTCTCCGAAGTTTTGGCCTCTAGATTTATTTTCCTTGCCACCGGGACCTTTCAGCGGCGGATCCCTAAATTTGTAATTCAAGTGTCACGCCCCGATGTTCACCGCGTGGAATATATTATCTTTCTCTTCTCTCCGCCGTAAAGGATAGACGTTCTCTTGGCGGGGTTCTCCTGGCCTCAATCACCAAAAGGCCGTTGGAACTTCTTTTTCTTCAGACCCTTCTTCTTTACGGTCTTCAAGACTCAGTATACCCGAGCTGATAGAGTCTCAGACTCATTTCATTTTGGAAGGATTGGAGCTTCACGTCGTTGCTCCCAGAAGGACTTCTTTAGCTCCCCAGTAGAGGTATTCCTCTTCACCCATTTTAAGTCTGCAAACTTGTTCCGGGTAGGAACATTAGCTTCAGGCTCTTGGGCTGACAGATTAAAGGGATGGATTGGGAGTTGTTGATGTTGAGCTCGGGTTCAGCATTCATCTTTATCCTTTGCCTCCTTGTAGGTCTTCCTCCAGATAAGGAGGTTTCAGTATCGTACTTTCTAGGTGCAGATAACCCAGTTGGAGTAGTGGTGTTTGCAGTCACCACAAAGACTCTTCCACCATTCATAATTCTTTTGGTGGTTGGGATTTCAAGCTGCGACAGCCTCTCGAATGCAAAAATCCTCCTATGGGGATTTTCAACGGTAGGTCGTTGTGCTGGCAGATGCACACGACGGGTGGCAGCTTCAGTAGCGGGTCACTGTGCCGGCAGATGCGTCCGACGAGTAGGAGCCTCGGAAGCTCTTGCAACAACAGCAGGGAAATCAATACTACCAAATTGGATGGTAGCTCCAGTGTTTCCGGTCTTTATGACAGCATTAGCTAGTTGAATTCTGGCTCCTTGTCCCAACTGAACGGTCATCGGGGTGTTCTGTAGATCCATATGCATAAATGAAAGGCAATGGTTAATTATCAGAATCTGATACACCACCCCGCACTTTCAAAATACAGACTTGCACATAACACAAAAATAAGAGAAGATAATATTAGCGAGCAATTCAAATAATATAAATCTAAAATACTGCTAAAATATGTTATCTCAACGGAAAATTTTTTTGAAAGGCAATGGTTAATAATATGCATAAATGAAAGGCAATGGTTAATTATCAGAATCTGATATATCAAAATACAGACTTGCAAACACAAAAATGAGAAGATTTTAATAAAGACTCAAAAAATTTTGTATGAAATTTGCTATATAACGCTTTTTTTGAACAATACTATAAATATCTAAGAATGACATTTTGTCAAAGATTTTGGAAAGCTGAAACCAAACTGAGACCAAGTCAAAGTGGAGTCGCCAAAAAACCAGTGGGTCGCCAAAAATTCGGCCTTGGCATCCGCTTGCTTTTCTTTTTTTTCGGCGAGGGAGTTTTAACTGATAAATTCTGAGGTAAATTTTGGAAGACAGATGGGTTTGTAGATAAGACACTACCCAGAGATTTCGCCCTCATTTTGCGAGGACTTTATGATCTGAGTTCTGGTTTCCTATAGGCGCAAGCCCCTATAGTTAATTACCCCTTTAGATAACGATAGAGAACTTTCGATTAAGGCTAGTCATCGATCAGATTGTATCCATAGATACGTAGTATAAGGATAGAGGATCAGGTTTCATGGGTTTTATGCCATTGATAGTGAATTCTCATTGTTATGGGCCTTGAAGGCCAAATATGAATGTATTAAAACAAATACACTGGTAGCCACAACCGTGTATTTGTTTGAAGGTTCGAACCCTCTCGACTCCTATTGATTCGTATAGAAGGATCGAGTTCGAACTAGAATTCACATATCAACCCGCGTAGCATCCCTAGACGTCACGTGTACCAATAATATGTTCGTCGGGGCCCATGCGGGAGTTTGGAGGCATTTTATAATTATACCCTAACGACTCCTTTTAACTTGCTTAGGATGATCGGGTTCAAATTTAATAACCCGCGCAGCATCTCTAAACGTCATATGTATACCAATAACACGCTCGCCGAGGCCCATGCGGGTTCTCGATTGTACACCTATGTGTATACAAACTACGGTGCACGTGCGGGGTATTTTGAAAGTATTTGTAGACGCCTTTGGTCCGCTTACATAGAAGTTGCGGATCTGATAGCGTGGCGTAACATCTTCTGAGTTTAGTTGTTCGCTGCTTTGTACAGGTAGATTATCGGGCACTAATTGCATGATTTGCGCAGGTAGATTGTAGTGCACTAACTAATCTCCTGCCTTTGGTCGTAGGAGCTTGCGCATCTCGTATTCTTCATATATTTTATGGCAGTCTTTGGTCTTTTCAATACATTCGCCACTGGTGCATGTAGGTAGGTAGATGTATTTATTTACATGCTGAAATTCACTACAGGATATAGCATTAACTGAAGTCTTTCTGCATCTACCCCTGGGTGGCATGTTATACATACATATGTATTCGTTGAGAGATTGTAGGTATTGCAGATCTTCTATTATTATTTGCATGCAGATCAGCTATCGCTCTATAAGGTATTTTAAGTCATGGTCATGTAACCACAGCATATTTTTCGACATTCTCTTGTTATTTGTAAGCACATCGCATTTGCAAGCCCTTTATCTTCAAATGTGATTAATTCGAATGATTTAAACCATGATTTGAAATTTACTTGCCTGCATGAGATTCAGATGGATCACCCTCTTTAATTAGCATTTGCAATTCCTTCGTGATTATATCTTCATGGAACTGAATTGTTGTTGATAAGAGATATGACATTGCATTCCTTGTAGCTCCTTTAATGTCGCTCGTAATATATTGTGTGCACTTCTACATTTGTAATGAACAAAATGAGCCACACTTATTGTTGATTTATCCATGCAAACCAAATATCTTTGTTTATAGGAGCAATTAAATTTGCTTGCATGACGATGCAGATATCACTTGTTCTCACTTACAAGTTGATTTTGCTTAAATGTTATAAGCCATTTAATTCTATCATTCATCATTTGTATGTCTTGAGAATTCATTCAACATTCTTTATGAGTTCTCACTTGTTCATTTGAGTTTGATTCAAATCAAATTCAAGTCCAAACTCAAGTTTGAGTTTGTCTGGTTAAAGCTTTGCTCCAAGTTTGAGTTCAAATGATTCGACTCATGGATCTTTTGAGTCAAATAAGATTCAAATCCAAGCCTAGTTGTTGTTCAAGGTTATAAGTCCAAGCTTACAAATTTTCATTATTTGATTCAACTTTGAGCTCATTTGGCTAAATTTGGGTTTAATTTATTGCATATTTAGGTTCAAATTCAATGTGATTTTGTTCAATTCAAGCTCATATGCATGCCCACAAAAAACTTCTGGTTGAGTTCGAGTATCAAACTCAAGTCCCAAATCAAAGTCTCTGTGATCTTGTAGAGTCCAAGTTCAGATGTTCAAGTGTAGGTACAAGTCATATGTCCCCTGTTGTCCTTGCAAGTGCAATTTCATATCCAAACTGTTCAAGTTATGATTTGAGTTTGAGTTAAGCTTTTGCACATTTTTTATTTGTTTTCAATTGTTTTATCAAGTCATTTAGATCTTGTTCAAAAATCCAAGTACAAGACCGTAGTTCTTCTGAGTTCAATCAAGTCTATGTTCCAAATTGTTCCAAGTCCTTGGATTTTCGATCCAAATTTCGGCAGCCTCCCGGCATCTCTTCCGTTTAGAGGAAAAACCAAAAGGCCGCCTGTCCGCCACGTAACAAAGACATGCACGGTTGGTGTTTGTGAGACACCGCGGTGGTATTTTTGTTTTTCTCCCACCACGCCAACAAAGGCGTGCATGGGGTTTTTAAAAAGCATTTTTATGAAAAAGGCAGTTTGCTTTCCCCCCGCTCGGGGGTACTTATGAGTGACCCTGCCTCGCCGTAGGTGCCGCACCAGGATCTCATCCCACCACGCCCACCAAAGGTGTGCTTGGGGCGGTTTTCCGGTTCGCCACGAACATTGAAGTAGAGTTTTGAGTTTACAAGAATTCGTACCTTCGCGGGGTTGTCGGTGTTGGCACGTGGATCGAGGGGTCACTTGTCAACCTCGTCGTAGGCGTCGCACCGGGTTCCCTACTACCACGCTCAACAAAGATGTGCATATGTGGTTTGCCAGCCCGACACACATGCCGAGGTAAGAGAGTAGAGGGGACCATTTTTTTTCTTTTTTTTATTAATTAAAAGTCATTATAATTAATTATAAACAACTTTAATTAATTATAAATAATTAATGTTAATTAATCTTTAATAAAAAAATACTAATTAATCATAATTAATTAATATTAATTTAATTATTAACTTTAATTAATTAAAATTCATTATAATTATAATTAATTAAAATAAATAATTTTTATTAAAATTAATAATTAAAAAAAAATTAAGACTAATTAAACTTAATTAATAATTATTATTAATTTTGATTAAAATTAATCAACATTAATTTTAATTAAAAAATACATAACCTCTCTCCCTTTCCTCCCTTTGCGGTTCAGCGGGTCTATGGGATTTGGCCGAACGAGCGTGTATAAGGGAGAAAGTTACCTTTACGGCCAAGCGAGCTCCAGTCGTTGATTCCGATCAAATGTCGGAACTCCCGAAACGACAAGAAGGGAACGTCGTCTAGGGCAGGGGCGGCGGGATCTGGAGGACGGAGAGGAGGTCGGCTAAGGTAGGTCTTTCCTTCTCTCTCTCTCTCTCTCTCTCTCTCTCTCTCTCTCTCTCTCTCTCTCTCTCTCGGTTTGGGCTGAAGGTCGACAGCCTGAGGAGATCAAGTGGATGAGAGACGACGGGATCTTGGAGAAGATCGGTCTGTGGAAGATGTCGGTGAAGCTGCGGTTTGTGGTGGAGGTCAGGACAGAGAAGGAGATCGGGAGTTGGGGTCGTGTGGGTAGCGAACGGGAGAAGAGAAGCAGGAGGTCGGGAGGTGTTCGTGGAAGGAGAAGATTTCAGAAGTAGCCCTAAAGGCTTCGCTCGTTGGGCTTTTAACGACGTGCGGGTTCGTCCTGCGAGGCAGATCGCGGGATTTAGGCGGGATTTCCGATCGAGACATGTGCGGAGCCGAATCGGCACAACCTCGGTAGGATTCGAGAATCTGATGGTTTTGAGGTATGTACGCGATTTTTTTATTTTCCCTTGCGTATTGTACATAGGTCAACACTCGTATACTTTTGTATTAACACAGCCGTGCTTATTTTTAGTGCACTAGATAAAGAACCACTTAAAACCACACCACTTAACGTCCCATCATTAGCTAGCTTACAAGCTCAAAGAGGCTTTAAGCTTAAGATACGTTCGAACTAAACGGGACCTACAGTTTTTTCATTTTATCCTTATCAATATCTAAAATTATATTCTCATAATGGTATGCATCTTAAATTGGCCTAGATCAACTCAAATTTGCTCAAGTTGTCTTCCCTTCATAGGCCTTTAGATTCTAAAAAGAAAAAAAAATATGGTACGTAACAATTACAAATAAGCTTTTAGTTTTGCATTAAATCTTTTTTTCCTTTTCCATTAGAACTATTTAGGTTATTATTTTATAGAAATATGCATCCCAACTAAGACTAGACCAGCTCAAATAGCTCAAGGTGTCTTCCTCCCATGGTCATCTACATGATACAAAGCAATAGGACCTATATGAATCAAGCAAAAAATGAGTAAAAATGCACTAGATCAACTTAAAATGGCCCGAGACTAGCTTGGTATAATCCATTTGACCAAAGCAAACCAATATGTAAACTACATGTTCCTTTTTGTTGTACTATAAAGCAAGTTTGATTTAACCTCAAATCCCAAATTGTGCAACGTGGCTAGAGGTCAAGAACCTCCTTAATATTCTAAGTCACCAGCCTGCAAGACATAGGGTATGTGAACGATAATACAAAACCACAAGATTTGAAGCATATGATTTTTATCGTGGCATGCATTTAGCTGATTGATTTTCTAGAGTGAAGATGATTGGCGATATGCCCAATTAACATTCCCTGTCTCTCCCCCTCCTCCCCAGCCTCCTCCCTCTACGTCTGTGTATATTAATATAATTTTATGTGCCATATCATATGTTTTCTAATGTATGGAGTGTGGAGTTGGTTTTAAAATTATAAGTAATCTCTATAATCCTCAGGAAGATAATGTAAAAAAACACGTACTACAATCATGAAGCCTTCTAAGAGGTTAATGCATGCATCCATAACCCCAATATTATAGAGAGGTGATCGTAGAGATTTAAAACTGTGACCTCTGGATCACAGTGAGGACAAAAACTTTCTCCAGACTCAGCGGAAAATAATATGAACTAAATAAAACTAGAGACAAATGATAATTCATAAATACATGTATATTATAGACAACTCCAAACAAGAAACAGCGTAATTCGTCAAAAATATACAACAAGAGCTAGTTTCTATTTAAGGGTTGAAATAATGAACCAGAAATCAAAGCTGCACCTCAAAATAAGTTTCACCACAAAAGCAAGAAATTGTCACCATCAATGGACATGGGGCACAGGAACCTCTAAAATGGAAATAAAAAGTATTAGTTGGATTCAGAAAAATAAATAACACAATAAAATAGCAAAGCTTGAGAATAAAAAATTCTTCAGCACGAAATAGATTGCAATTGCAGAGAAGTGAAACTATGGCAAGGGTGTTAAGATACAACTCCAATGGCATTTAGTTCATGATTTATAAACCTTTAACAAATCACTCGTCACGTTTTAAAATATTTCCAGTGTCTATGAATTTTGCAACAAGGCTACATCTGTAGGGCTGCATGCTAATGCAGATCTCCCAACCATCTTCAATCAGCAGAATTTTAGGCCCCTTGATTTCAAATCATTGTGTTTAGTATTACAAAATTTATGTTATTTGTCCGTGTCCTGCTGTTGCTCCACTTTGTGATATTCTAGATTATGACATTTCTGTTGAGCTAGTTTCCTACAGTCCCATCCATTATGGAATTCTTGGTTCTTTCTCTGCTCCGGTTCACATCTATGCTTATTATGGGATTTTTCGTCTTCTCAATTTGGATAGGGTTTTAGATATCTTGAGTCTATTGTTAATAGAATTCAAGTTGGATGGTTGAAGTGGAAGAATGCATCAGGCTTGTTGAGTGATAGAAAAGTCCCTCTCAAACTTAAGGGAAAATTCTATAAGATGATAGTGAGACCTGCAATGCTTTATGGTACAGAATGTTGGCCATTAAAAAGAAAAATAATATTAAGTTAAGTGTTGCAGAGATGAAGATGCTTAGGTAGATGACTGACATTACTCATAGAGACAGCATACGAAATGAGCATATACGTGAAAAGGTTGGAGTAGCTCCAGTGGAAGATAAGAATAAAGAGAGTCGCTTTAGACGGTTTGGTCACATAAAACGGTAGTCTTCTGATGACCAAGTTAGGAAAGTAGATGTTTTAGATTTCATATATGTTAAGAAAGGTAGAGCTAAACCTAAAAAGACTTGATTAGAAAATATTAGAAATAACCTTTCTTATTAGATTTAGATGAGAATTTGACTTTTAACAGGACAATGGAGAAAAAGGATAAATGTAACCGACCCCATATAGTGGGATAAAGGCTTGTTGTTGTTGTCAATTTGGACAGGGCTCTTGACTCTGTTCTTTAATATTTTTATAAATGCAACTTGAAATATATTTTTGATTAAGGTATGGGTTTAAGACATGAAAAAAAAACATTCTACATGATTTCTATCTTAATTCAACAAATTTTTAGTTGGAAGAAGTTCCTTGTAGCCATCTCCTGGTACAATTGGAAATTGAAAATTTTCAAGGGTCGTTTTCTCCATGAGTTCTGATTTACTATTTAATCATTTATTTGTTTACACTAGATCTCAAATTACTCGTAATTTGTTTTATTGTATAACTGAGTTCTATCAAATTTGATACAATTTTATTTTCATTGGTGGTGGCATAATTTTCAATGGAAAGTGGATTTTATCTAATTTTAATTTTTATACATTATTTATCATATATGACTAATAAATTATCAAATGTGATGAATTTTCATCTAAAGGAACGAATACTCTAAGTTAAGGTTAGTCTATGATGCATGGACACGAACAAAGACGCGACACGACTTTTTTTAAATATAGGACACATGTGTGACTTGGACACGGCATAATAATTTTTTAATATAATATATAAAAAATTAAAGAAACATCATATTGAAAATGACAAACAACAATAAATCAATGTCATGATAGCTTGTTTAGCTTATAATATAAAATGTTTAGTACAAAATGTCTAGTATAACAAAAAAAAATATATAAGCAAAAAACCAATTAATACAACATCAAGCTTGAACAACTCGGTAGAGGGAATGATATGATTAGCTTCAAAGGTTTGTTTTTGGCCTTCAATATCATCATCATTGAATATCATTTCTTTCAACTCTGTTTCATCAAGAGAAAGATTTGCAATCTCCAATATTCCCATATCATCTAGGGACTCAAATCCATCTCCAGCAAAATCCCACATCTTGTTATCACTTGTCATATAAAGTGGGGTCTTTCTTAATAGAAGATGAAGATTTGTATGAACAAAAACTAAATTTTCAGGCCATTGTGGAATAATTTTATTCTTTTTCATCAATTGAATAAGCATGTGCTTCAATTTTTCTCATAACAAGAGGATGATGAAACTTGACCAAAAAATTTTATTGTTATTGTTTGAAGAAATGATGTTGAAGCTCCCTGAATCAACCACCATATCTTTGGACCCATCCTCCATCTATCAACCAAAAGATTATTGATCATCAAAATCCTCTAAATATCTAAATAACTTTGTAAGTTCTATATTAATATTTCTTCTTTCCTCATTTGGGGAATATCGTTTCAAACATATCTTTCTCATATTTGAAACTTCTAAATTTTTTTGTTGCAAAACACATTGATGGTCTTCTTAAAGTCATTTTTTATTGAATACCTTAAAAGAATACAAAGAATGTAAAATTATGTATTGATTAGCTAACAAATTAAAAACTAAATTAGAAAAGATATTCAAATTTACCTTGGATTTAATGAATAAGTCAAACAATGAAGATGAGTGTTCTTTGCTCCACCTATCCTCAAGAATAGTATAAAAAACGTTCTAAAAACTCGAGTCCTCATCATGTGTTTTCTTTTATGTCTGTATATAATTTCTTTCACTTTTGCTAACATAGAGACCGCATCTCATTAATCAAATGTAGGCATGATTTATCTATTTCAGCCTCTCAACATATCATAAATTAGATCAGTAAAAGCTATAATATAATATATAACATCCCACCACAAATCATCTAAAGGCCTTTCCTTTTACGTATCTTGCCTTCCCAACGTCATCTTCTTGATAACAAGTCACTTCTCACTAATCACTATAAATTGAAGAGCATTTTTTATTTATTTGAACCTTGTCAACATGATTATTATAGAGGCAAAACAAGTTTCTACAATAGCTAACATTCTCAAATGTAGAAATCATTAAATATTTCAAGTCTCATTGAGTGGTTCATAATAAAATTTATGATCAGAACAACATCACATGCAACCACTATTATCCAATGACATTCAGTATATATGATTTCATTAGCCTTTGTATTTTTGGCTGCACAAATATTTTTAGAGCAAGATTTAAAGTTTGCTCAACATAGGAAATCCAGAAAATATGAGGGTATATTTGCTCCACCAACAATCCTACAACTCTACATACTAATATATTATCAAAGATAACTTACACAATATTTGATAGCCCAATCATCACTATCACCTCTTTAATCAAATTGGAAATGAAATATTTATCCTTGTATTCTCCTTCACAATTCACAGCATTGATGAATATTATGTAACTCTCTATAATAGCCATGAAATTGATGAGTGGTCTTCTTTGAGGATCATTTCAACCATCACACATCAAACTGACACAATTTTCTTTCAACACTCCTTTCGTTGGTTCAAGCAGTGTCTCAATATTTGCTCTTTCCCTCTCTAATAATTTTGTTCTTATTATATTGTATACAGGTAAAATATAACCTACAAGGTTGTTATTTTATGCACAAGTGAATACATCATTATAATTTAAGAATCCTTGCAAGGTTGAATGGAAGTCCTGCTGAAAAAAAAAACATCATTGCAATTTCACCATCAAGTTGCTCTTGCATCTTCATGCTAAAAGCCTTCTCTAAATAACTATTGGCACCTCCTTTTCTTTTCTTTGATTCATATCCTTCAATCCTAAATGAACTAAAATGATCAACTCTAATGGAGGAGGAAGAAGTGTGAGATGAACCATAGGTAGATGGAAAATGTATCTCTTTAAGAAGTGCCCTTTTGATCTTGGATTCGGCTTCATCAACATGTCTGCTCAATTCTATCAACTGTGAAGTAGTAATCTTAGGGATACATTTTAATTCAATAGCCACCAATCTTATGTAAATGTGTTTTCACCTTAGAATATGATTCTTTGTAGGAGACACCACAATAATTGCATTTGAATGACACATTTCCTTCTCCTTCAAAAGTTTTCTCTAACTTTATAACATAATTCCATAAGGGCTTATCAGTTTCTAGACAAGGCACTTTTGAGCCTTCGCCTAGTCCAATCCCACCTGCACTAGAGCTCATTTTGCTTTTAAAAATACTGATAAAATGAAAGAAATAAAGCCTTAAAAAATTGGGTGACATATTATAAGACAAGTAAAATATGCCAAATAAAAACTTCCCTAATTTGAAACTATTGTTTCATGCCTTTGTATAGTATAATGCTTAACTCTTAAGTCTAGTGTGTTAAATACAACCAAAAAAAGTTATCAATGTACAACATATTATAAATCTAGGGTTTCATATTATAATTCATATTATAAGTATAGGGTTTTAGTTGTTATTTTGTCTTTGTCATTCTGAACTAGATGTGAATCTTTCTCATTGCAAAGACATTTTATTTTTAGAGAAATAAAATGTTAAATTCATATTATACACGTTTGAATCAAAGTTCAACATAGTGAATGTTTAAAAAAAACATTGGTTAAAAAATAGTGATATTGAAAAAATAGATATCTTCAAAAAAAAAAATTAAGAGATTGAATATATACCAGGCTTCAATCGTTTGGCTCACCTCACTCTCCCTCCTCGGCCTTCGACAGAGCACACACAAGTGTCGGAAATCGGAACACTTAAATAGAAAATGAAAAGAAGATGAACGAGCGAACAAAAATGAAGAGAAGAAGAGAAAACTGCTTCAATCGAACTTACAGAGCTTCAAATTGTGCTTGGTTGGATCGTCTGCGCAAAGAAATGATGAATGGTAGTTGGCCTCGGGTAAGATGAAGACGACGCGCTCAGTTTTGCCTCGGTTGCGTGCATAAATGACAAAGACGGTTGATAGAGACTCACTCACCTGGTCGCACCGTAAAGGAAGACGAAGATACAAGCCGAGAAAAAGAAAACCTATGGCTCCATACGGGACGTGAATACCAGATATATATATATATAAAGATTTTGTAATTTACATAAGTTTAATTATTAAATATCAGGATACGCGTGTTGGACAAGTATGTCCATTTTAATTTAATTTGTTTTTAATCTAACATGTTAATCCCGTGTCTGACACGTGTCTCCGCCGTGACGAGTGCTTGTCTGTGTCCGACACTACATTTCCTCTTTCAGGGGAGTGTCGGTGCATCATAGAGGTTAGTGAACTATAAATATAAGAACTGGACCTAGCCGGTTCAATTGAACAGGCCAGTTATTAATAGGGGGTGCGGCTCCTACCAACAGAACAGGGCGGAAGAATCACGAAGCAAAGGGGGCGGACCACTGAAGGCATCGTATGAGAGCGAGGTGAGTTCTGTTTTCCAATTTTAGCAAATGATTGTCTTCAAGAATAAGGATTAACGATTTCTTTTCATTCTTATCGTTAACGAAGTGCTAAGTTGGGAGAAATTTTGAAGAACGAGAGGAACGACCGAAGGAAAGAGGAAAGGAGGTTTGTCGACCTTGCTTTTCATTTTTTTTAAAAAAATTCCTTGTTTTACCTCATCTAAAACAAGTCATAATTGCATAAGGGAAGAATAAATGTTTGGAAGTGAGGAGAAGAGATTTGTGAGGAAAAAGAGGAAGATTTTGGGATTTAGAAAATCCCCTCATTGTAAGTAAAATTCCTATCGTTCCTATCGTATAATTTTTCTTAGATTTATTATTAAATTTAGATTTTATGGAAAATTTATATTTTTTAAATTTTAGGAATGTTAGAAGGAAAGAAAGGAGGAAGAAATAATTTTACTTTGGAATTCCCTTCTTAAGAAAAAGTGATTTGAGATACAAGTTAGGAATTTTATGTCTCATCTATTCTGAGAAATTTTTAATGTAAATGTCAATTGGATTAGAAAATAATTTAATTAATTTTATGTGCAAGGTGAAGTATCGACGCTAATAAGAGAATTTCCTAGAGATTTGATTCTAGCAATAATGATTGTCGCGTGATTTGAAAGTTGGAAAGTATTGAAGCCAAAACATGCAAGTGGGTAAATCATTATTATGTTTAGACATTTATTTGTTGAACTTTTATTTACCGTTGAATTCTTGTTAAAATTTTCTAAGTAATTGTTTTACTTATCTTGTTATGTTATCATATGAAAGGATTCTCAAATGTAGATGTGAGTATAAAATTTTGACATTAATGAATTCAAATACCAGGTATTATGGAAAAAAAAAATACCAGGTATTATGGAAAATAATATTATGATGATAAAGGTATATGTAAAGGAATTGAAAGTGAAAAAAGAATAAGAACAAGAATGACATTATCTAAATTATAAATAAAAGTATAAATAAATAAATGATAAAATAAAAAAAGGTTATGCATGTAAAATTATAGGAGTCACCCCGTATGGTACTGGGTGGAGAAGTAATGTACCCATGCACGTTAAAAAAACGAAATGAAAAATGGAAATGGAAAAGAAAAAATGGAAATGGAAATGGTTGTACCTTTGGTACATTTAGACGGTGCTCCTGTACAATTACATGAGAAAATGAATGTATATTAAAGTAAAGTATTTTAAGTATGTAAATGAAGATGTTATAATATGCATAAAAGACTAGATGAAATAAAATGAATAGAGAAAAAAAAATGTATGCCACTTGTTAAATGAATAGACATACATCAGAAATTGATTGTATTGTATTTTATAAGTTAATTGTTAATGATTACCCACTGAGTTTACACTATAAACTCAAACCACTAAATTAATATTTCAGGTAAATCCCAAAAGAAGAAATGGAACAAAGGAAAGATGATGCAAGCAAGAAATATAGGGGACCCTATATTCCTCGATCACAAAAGACACGACGGACTTCTACGGACGAAATTGACTAAGGACGGGAAAATGGACGAACAAAAACTCTTACATTTCAATTTAAACTAAACAAAAGAAAACTTACACCAATACAAACGACTCTTGCAAACAAAATGATGACATCTTAAAGTTGCTGCACTTGGAGAAGAAAGATACAGATGGAGTGGCACATGTGGAGAGACGAAAGAGATTAGAAGCCCGAGAAGAAAGGTTGGAAAGAGCCCGCAGGATTTCCGGAGGGCATGAGAAAGAAGGGTGGAAAGAGACCGCAGGATTTCCAAGCAACCCACAGGTTAAGAGATTTTTTTCCAAAAATCAAATATCATTCAACTTCAACTATTTCAAACAATACATAACCCCTCATATTTATAGGTATGAAAGGGGGGAATACAAAAGAACACATACATAAATTCTAAACACATAAAACTAAGCATTAAAAAGCATAGGAATCTCCCCCCCCCCCCCCATGCTCACAGTTTAACACCCAAACCAGGAACCAAGGAGACAGTCACAGGAGACGAAGGAACCGCACGGACCAAAGAGCCACGGCCAAGGGAAACGAAGGAACCGCACGGACCAAAGAGCCATGGCCACGGGAGAAGGAGTCCATCCATGAGATCCCAAGAGGCAAACATAAAAAACTTAAAACCTTGGTGGAAACCAAGGGGTCATACATAGGAATACTAAACACCACACTTGGGATTCCAAAAGTCCCATTGGAAACCCAAAAGACTATAACATAAAAAGTCTAAAAATATTTAATTAAAAGATAATAAATGAACTAAAATGTTAGCTCATAATGAGCTAACCCTTAGTTCAATAAATGAACTAAAGTCCAGCTCATAAATGAACTAAAAGTTTAGCTCAAATATGATGAACTACTAGACTAAAGGGAAGCCAAAATTTGATTTATTTTGGACTAGTGTTGACCCCCCCTTTGTCTAAATCAGACTCCCCTTCTTGCGAATTCAACTCCTGATGAATTGGTTGATGATTCCCTTGAGGCTGTACATACTGTTCATCGATCTCCTTGAGTTTTTCACCAAACCTTTTTAGAATTTCTTCTTGTTCTTTTTCAAAATGCTGTTACAGATACCTTTTGTACTTCTCAAATTTTTGATCACATAGGAACATGTGATATTGCAGTTTGTAGAGTCGATCTTGAAGTGGGTCAGTAGAATCTCCTTCTGTAGGTAACCATCTGTCCAATGGAAGTGGGACATCAGGATTATGTTTATCGCATTCTTCCTGGAATGTAGCCATATTTTTGGTATTTTCCATTTTTTTCTAACAGACTCAAAAAAAACTTAAAAAAAACTCAATCTAAACTTAAGACAAGACTCACAAGACTCACAACAAATGACTTGACTTGACAAACTTAACAAACTAAAATAAAAGTTGACAAACTACAATTTGACAAACTACAATCCTAAGATTTCCTAACTTGCTCTGATACCAAATGATGTAATCAAAAAATATAGGGGAACCTGTATTCCTCGATCACAAAAGACACGACGGACTTCTACGAACGAAATTGACTAAGGACGGGAAAATGGACGAACAAACTCTTACATTTCAATTTAAACTAAACAAAAGAAAACTTACACCAATACAAACGACTCTTGCAAACAAAATGACGACACCCTAAAGTTGCTGCACTTGGAGAAGAAAGATACAGATAGAGTGGCACATGCGGAGAGACGAAAGAGATTAGAAGCCCGAGAAGAAAGGTTGGAAAGAGCCCGCAGGATTTCCGGAGGGGATGAGAAAGAAGGGTGGAAAGAGCCCGCAGGATTTCCAAGCAACCCGCAGGTTAACAGATTTTTTTCCAAAAATCAAATATCATTCAACTTCAACTATTTCAAACAATACATAACCCCTCATATTTATAGGTATGAATGGGGAATACAAAAGAACACATACATAAATTCTAACACATAAAACTAAGCATTAAAAAGCATATGAATCTCCCCCCCATGCTCACGGTTTAACACCCAAACCAGGAACCAAGGAGACAGCCACGGGAGACGAAGGAACCGCACGGACCAAAGAGCCACAGCCACGGGAAACGAAGGAACCGCACGGACCAAAGAGCCACGGCCACAGGAGGAGTCCAGCCGTGAGATCCCAAGAGGCAAACATAAAAAACTTAAAACCTTGGTGGAAACCAAGGGGTCATATATAGGAATACTAAACACCACACTTGGGATTCCAAAAGTCCCATTGGAAACCCAAAAGACTATAACATAAAAAGCCTAAAAATATTTAATTAAAAGATAATAAATGAATTAAAATGTTAGCTCATAATGAGCTAACCCTTAGTTCAATAAATGAACTAAAGTCCAGCTCATAAATGAACTAAAAGTTTAGCTCAAATATGATGAACTACTAGACTCAAGGCAAGCCAAAATTTGATTTATTTTGGACTGGTGTTGACCCCCCCTTTGTCTACATCAGAAGAATTCATCTATAGAAAACGACGTGCAAATGATAACAGGTAAAATGACTGATGAGAATGCTTAGTTCGATTCTAGATTAATTATAGTTTTCTTTGTTATTAGTGGCTCTTCAGTTGATGAAAAGTTTATGTTAATGTGTTTTTTTTAATGGAATGAAATTATAATATTGTCCGACTTTTCGTTCCCGCCTCGTTAGATTGAATATCTGGGTCAAATCGTGACAAAATTGGTATCAGAGCCAAATTAAAAATATGAATCATACTGAAAGAGCCATTTTGATGATTATTAATGATTTAATTTAAAATGACTATGTTATGATAAGCAGGACCAAAAATGAGTATGTAGAAGAGGAATAAGTGGAAAGAACAGCACCTAATATGCCTGTTAACCCTGATGCATTGGCACAAATGATGACAGCTATAACTCAGTTGATTCAAGACTCAAGGAATCAATCATCAGGTAGCAGCAGTGGTGTAGGAATTGTTATAAATAAGTATCTGAATTATTTCGGGATATAAAACCACCATTATTCAAGAAAGTATAGGGACCAACTGAGGCTGAAAACTGGTTGTTGAGGATTTAGAAGATTTTAGAAGGAATTACTTTCCAGAGGAGAGGAATGTTTCCCTGGCAACCTTTGCACTTGATGGAGAAGCTGAAAAGTGGTAAGAGGGCTACATCAAGACAAATTTGGAGGAATCCCTAACATGCAAATCAAGTGGGATGACTTCACTCAGGTATTCAGAGGCTGGTTCGTGCCTCTTTCTGTGAGAAGGCATATGCATGATAAATTCATGAGATTGGTGTAGGGAGAAATATTAGTGAAGCAATATGAGGTTGAATTCACCACCTTGTCCAGATATGCTCCCTAATTAATACAGATGGCATAGGGAAAATATCATAGATTTTTATTTAGATTGAAAGATGCAATTAGGCAACCTCTTATTCCATTTGGAATTAAAGATTATGCAGTACTGGTGAAAAGAGTTAGGAGGGTAGAAATGGACCTGCAAAACACTCAAAAGAGATAGGATTTTCAAAAGAGGAAAAGTGGCGAGGTTATGAGAGCTTCTCCAATTCACATGGCAAATCCCTTCTACAAACTAAGAAGTTTAATTGGAAGAAAACTAAGTCCAGTAGCAGTGATAGATCAAGTGTAAACTGTTGCAGCAAGTGTGAAAGGCAACATAAAGGAGAATGTTTATCAGGTACAAAAACTTGCTTATGGTGCCATCAACCAGATCATATAGCCAAAAATTATCCTACTTTGGAGCATAGACGAGCAGGAGAGTCTAAGATAAACACTGGATCTCAAAAAAAATGTTGGAAGACCAAGAACAATAAAATTAGTTGCTTCTACTCCAGGACCAAGTCAAGGTCGACAGAATACTCTGCCTAGAGTATATGCGCTGACCTAGAAGGATGCTAAGGATTCACCTGAAGTGATTACAGGTGATAATAATGAAAAATGAATAAATGTGCATTATGAAAGTATTATTAAAGGAATGATGTATGTTTATGATATATTTTTATATAAATTTTCAAGTGTGATCATGATGAAGGATAGTCTGTACAAATTCTTTTTGATACAGGAGCTTTATACTCCTTCATTTCAGATGAATTTTTTAAATCAGTTGGGCTGAATGTTTATGAGACAAGTGTAATTTTGAAAGTTTTAATGTCAAATGGATCTAGTATGAATGTAAATGGTGTATGTCAAGTGACTTTCAAAATAAATTAAAGAGAGTTTGAAGCAACAACTAATGTTTTATCATTATAAGAGTTTGACTGATATTGGGAATGGATTGGTTATCAAGGCATTTTGTGATTATTAACTACAATAAAAAAATTGTAAAATTTAATTTTCCAGAAGAAAAAGAGTTGAAATTCTAAGGAAAGGAATTTCTTCAATAATAATCATTTATATAAAAGCATACAAATTTGTATCCAAGTGATGTCAATGTTTTCTTGCTCAAGTAAAGGATACAAATAAGAAAGTTAAAGAGTTGAAAGATATACTTGTAATCAAAGAGTATTCAGATGTGTTTTTGGAAGATTTGCAAGAATTACCACCAGAAAGAGAGATAGATTTCACTATTTAGTTAATATCATGTTCAGAATCAGTGGCAAGAGCACCTTACATGATGGCAGTCAAAGAGTTGCAAGAGCTGAAAAGTCAGTTATAGGAATTGCTAGATAAGAGATTTATCAGGCCAAGTTCCTCACCATGGGGAGCTCCAATACTGTTTGTAAAGAAGAAAGATTGGAGCTTTAGAATGTGCATAGATTACAGAGAACGGAATAAGCTTACTGTTAAGAATAAATATCATTTGCCCATAATAGATGATCTTTTTGACCAACTGGAGGGAGCTACAGTCTTCTCTAAGATTGATTTGTGTTCTAAATACCATCAGCTATACATTAAGGATGAAGATATAGCAAAGACAGCTTTCAGAACTAGATATAGCCACTATGAGTTTGTGTTAATGTCATTTAGAGTGACAAATGCACCAGCTGTATTTATAGATTTGATGAACAGAATTTTTAAGCCATTTCTAGACATATTTGTGATTATATTTATCGCTGACAATTTAATTTATTCAGGAGATGAAGTGATGCAGGCAAACTAAAAAGAAGAGACAAGTAGGAGAACAATAAGACAAATTAAAACCAAACTCCATTCAAACTAGTATGCAAATATCCCAAAACAAAGTTCAAAACCAACAAAAAAAAGCCGAATCAAACGAAACAAAATTATAACATAAAAATACTATCCTAAGAACAACCGGCAAGAGGTTTTCTCACATGCAATGAGAAGTAGGAAATATACGATAAAGTGCTTAGGCTTGCAAACCGAGGGTCCACCACAGCAAAAGGGTCCAACGTCCAACTAAACTCCTCCGGCAAATGTCTCCCAAATCAACCAACAAACATCACCAATAGCTTAAGAAGAACGATACAAGTGGAGTGGAACTTGCGTAGAGAAGAAGAGGTTAGAAGACAAGAAGAAATAGAGAGGGGGAAGAAGTGGAACAAGCTCTCAAGCCTTTCCAAGAGAAGAAACCCTCAGGTTTTTAGTAACTTCTTTCAAGTTAATCAACAACCTCTCCATGATTAAATCTTCTCATATATATAGGCAAAAAGGGGAGCCAAACAACCAACATCAATCTCCAACCAACCCAATCAGGTAAGGGGAGAGAAAGGGCAATAGACACCACAAACAGCCCCCAAAAATCAGCACAGAAAATGGGTAGGAGAAGCCACAGGAACACAGCTAGGGAGGGACCCGAATAGCCAACACATAAAACAGGCTGGAGAGGTCACGGGAAAACAGCTAGGGGGAGAAAAGCCCACACAAGCACCTAGCAGCCATTTTATGGGAATAGCACAAAGAAGAAATCGAGGAGACACAAAAAGGGGAAGAAACAACCTCCACTCCACATACCTTTTCAATTTTATGAGCTAGGAAGTGCAATTAATACACCAAATAATGAGCTAAACTTCAGCTCAAGCATTAATGAGCTAGCACCAAGAAGATCTCAACATTTCAGCTCACAACCAGAGCAGCTAAAGCCCAACCCGAGAGCAGCCAAGGTCCAAACCGAGAAACAGCAAGCAGCCCAAAGAACAAAGGACCTAAAATGCTAGCAAACTCAAGCCTTGCCATGCCCAAGCACATCCTACTATGATCATTGGATGCTTTCCATCATTGGATAAAAAAATATAAAACACAACTAATAATTTTCAAATTACATCAAAACATAAATAAACCAAAATATAAATCCATCTTGAAGAGAGCCATTCCATTCATCTACAAGTAGTGATGCAAAAAATTAAAGGAGAAAAAATTATATGCCAAATTTTTTAAATGTGAATTTTAGCTGAGTAGTGTAACTTTTCTTGGACATGTGTTCAGTTGATCAGAATAAAATTCAAGCCATTTTAGATTGGCCAAGGCCAACGACAGTTTCAGATGTGAGAAGTTTTCTAGGTCTTGCTTGTTATTACAGAAGATTTGTAGAGGGGTTCTCTCATATTATAATGTTGTTATCCAGATTAACTCAGAAAGCGGTGAAATTTGAATGGAGTGATCAGTGTGAAGAAGCATTATAGAAATTAAAGAATTGTTTAATGATTGCCTTAATTTTGACAATTTCATCAGGTTCAAAAGGATTCCAAATTGTATGTGATGCTTCATTGAGAAGACTTGAAAGTATACTAATGCAGCATGGTGGAGTGATAGCTTATGCTTCAAGACAACTGAAAACTCATGAAAAGAACTATCCCACTCAAGATTTAGAATTGATAGTTGTACTTTTTGCACTCAAAATATGAAGACGTTATTTATATGGAGTCAGATACGAAGTGTTTATAGATCATAAGAGTCTCAAGTACATTTTCAATCAAAAAGAACTTAATTTGAGACAGAAAAGGTAGTTATAGCTCATTAAGGATTATGACTTGGACATACGGTATCATTCGGGAAAAGCAAATATGGTTGCAGATGCACTTAGCAGAAAAGCTCTTGAAAATGCAAGTAGTTAATCACCCAGCATACAACAACAACAACATCAAGCCTTTATTATGTCCTATTAAAGGTTATCCCACTACGTGGGGTCGGCTACATGAATCCATTTTCTCCATTGTGTCCTATTAAAGGTCAAATTCCACAATTTCTTAAAGGATTCATGTCATTATTATTCGACAAGTTAATCACCCGGCATGAACAAATAATTGAAGATATGGAAAGATTAGAGCTTTCAGTGGTCAATTAGAAAAATATAAAAGATACGATATTAAATCAGCTGGTGATTCAATCTACTTTGAAGGATAAAGTACTTAATGCATTGTCTCAAGATGAAAAATTTTAGGACAATATAAAGAAAGTGCAAGTAGGACACTTAGAGAACTTTGAAGTTGATAGATAATGATTATTAAAGTATAAGGGCAGGATCTGTATTCCAAGTGTTGGAAATTTAAGAGAAGAGATATTGCAAGAAGCTCGCCTCTCAAGTTATGAAATTCACCTAGGCAGTACAAAGATGTATCAGGAACTAGGAGAGTTGTTTTGGTGGCCAGGATTAAACAAGAGTGTTGCAGAATTTGTAGCAAAATTTATTCATTGTCTAATGATTAAAACAGAACTTCAAAAATCAAGTAGACAATTACAATCTTTATCTGTATCTGAGTGAAAATGGGAAGACATCGCAATGAATTTTGTAATTGGATTACCCAGGTCAAGGCAGAGTCGAGATGTAATATGGATTATTATAGATAGATTAACCAAGTCAGCTCATTTCTTACAAATCAGGCAGACAGATTCAGTGGAGAAGTTGGCAAAACTATATGTTAATGAAATTGGGAGATTGCATGAAATTCCAAAATCTATAGTTTTAGACAGAGATGCTCGTTTCACTTCTAGATTGTGGAAAAAAAATTTCAGGAAGCTATGGGTACCATATTAACTTTCAGTACAGCATTTCATCCTCAGACAGATGGGCAATCAGAAAGGACAATACAGATTTTGGAGGATTTAATGTGATTATGTGTTTTAGATTTGGAAAAAATTGGGAGACTCATATGTCGTTGATTGAATTTGCTTACAACAACAGTTTTTAAGCTAGCATTGAAATGGCACCCTACGAGGCTCTTTATGGAAGAAAATGCAGAATACCCTTGTGTTGGATAGAAACAGGTGAAAGAAACGTAATTGAAACTGAATTGGTAGATGATGCTACTAGCGAAATCAGGTTGATCAGAGATAGACTAAAGGTAGTACAAGACAGGCAACGAAAGTATTATGATGCAAAGCACAGACCAGTTGAATTCGAAATAGGAGAATTTGTTTTCTTAAAATCAGTCCAATGAAAGGTGTGCAAAGGTTTGGAAAGACAAGAAAGTTAAGCCCAAGGTTTGTAGGTCCTTTTGAAATCACTGAGAGAATTGAAAATATGGCTTGCAGATTGGATCTACCAGTACATATGCAAGGAATTCATAATATGTTTCATATATCAGTGTGTCAGAAATATGTGTCAGATGAGTCAAAGAGGATCCAATCCAAAATAATTAACTTGCAACCTGATTTGAAATAAGTTGAAGAACCTAAACGAATATTGGATTATGATGTGAAACAACTGAGAAATAAGATAATACCTTTTGTAAATATTTTGTGGAAGCATGGATCAGAAAGATATGCCACCTGGGAAAAGGAAGCTGAAATAAAAAGTTAATATTCTCATCTCTTTAACTATGGTATGTTTCCTTATACATGATTTAATTTCAAGGACGAAAATTTTATGAGGGGAGATTGTAAGAACCGAACCTAGCCGGTTCAGTTGAACCAGCCAGTTATTAATAGGGGCGCGGCTCTTGCGAACATAATAGAGCAGAAGAATAGCAAAAAAGTGGGGGCGTGCCACCGAAGGCTTTGTGCGAGAGCAAGTTGAGTTCCGTTTTCCAATTTTAGCAAATGATTGTCTACAAGGATAAGGATTAACGATCTTTTTTTCATTCCTATCGTTAACGAAGTGCTAAATTGGGAGAAATTTCGAAGAACGAGAGGAAAGATCGAAGGAAAGAGGGAAGGAGGTTTGTGAACCTTTCTTTTCATTTTTCTTTTAAAATTTTTTTGTTTTACTTCATCTAAAATAAGTGATAATTGCATAAGGGAAGAATAAAGTTTAGAAGCGAGGAGAAGAGATTTGTGAGGAAAAAGAGAGATTTTGGGATTTTAAAAATCCCCATGTCGTAAGTAAAATTCTTATCGTTCCTATCGTATAATTTTTCTTAAATTTATTATTAAATATGATTTTTATGGAAATTTTATATGTTTTAAATTTTAGGAATGTTAGAAGAAAAGAAAGGTTAGAAAGAGTCGCCTTAGATGGTTTGGTCACATAAAAAGGCGGCCTTCCGATGACCCGGTTAGGAGAGTAGAGGTATTAGATTTGACTTGTGTTAAGAAAGGTAGGGGTAAACCTAAAAAGACTTGGTTAGAAAATATTAAGAATGGCCTTTCTTTATTAGATTTAAATGAGAATTTGACTTTTAATACGACAATGGAGAAAAAGTATTCATGTAGCCGACCCCACATAGTGGGATAAAGGCTTGATGTTGTTGTTGTTTGTTGTTAGAAGAAAAGAAAGGAGGAAGAAAGAATTTGACTTTGAAATTACCTTCTTAAGAAAATGTAAGTGATTTGAGATACGAGTTAGGAATTTTATGTATCATCTATTCTGAGAAATTCTTAATGTAAATGTCAATTGGATTAGAAAATAATTTGATTATTTTATGTCCGAGGTGAAGTATCGATGCTAATAAGAGAATTTCCTAGAGATTTGATTGTAGCAAGAAAGATTGTCACAAGGGTTGAAAGTTGGAAAGTATTGAAGCCAAAATATTAATGTGGGTAAATCATTATTATGTTTAGACATTTATTTGTTGAACTTTTATTTACCATTGAATTCTAGTTAAAATTTTCTAAGTAATTGTTTTACTTATCTTGTTATGTTATCATATGAAAGTATTCTCAAATGCAAATGTGAGTATAGAATTTTGACATTAATGAATTCAAATACCTGGTATTATGGAAAATAATATTATGATGATAAAGGTATATGTAAAGGAAATGAAAGTGAAAAAAGAATAAGAACAAGAATGACATTATCTATATTATAAGTAAAAGCATAAATAAATAAATGATAAATGAAAAAAGCATATGCATGAAAAATTACAGGAGTCACCCCCATATGGTGCTGAATGGGGAAGCGATGTACTCGTGCACGTTTAAAAAAATGAAATGGAAATGGAAAAGAAAAATGAAAATGGAAATAGTTGTACCTTTGGTACATTTAGACGATGCTCTTGTACAGTTACATGGGAAACATGTAAAAGGAATGTATATTAAAGTAAAGTATTTTACGTATGTAAATGAAGATGTTATAATATGCATAAAAGACTGGATAAAATAAAATTAATAGATAAAAGAAATGTATGCCACTTGTTAAATGAATAGAGATACATCAGAAATTGATTATATTGTATTTTATAAATTAATTGTTAATGATTACCCATTGAATTTACACTGTAAACTCAAACCACTAAATTAATGTTTCAAGTAAATCCTCAAAGAAACAAAAATTGAGGAAAGGAAAGAATTCATCTATAGAAGGCGACGTGCAATTGACAACTGGTAAAATGACTTATGAGAATGCTTCGTTCGGTTCTACATTGATTATAGTTTTCTTTGTGATTAGTGGCTCTTCAGTTAATGAAAAATTTATGTTAATGTATTTTTTTTAATGGGATGAAATTGTAATATTGTCCGACTTTTCATTTCCGCCTCGTTAGATCAAGCATCCGAGCCGGGTCATGACAAAAAATTTGAAAATGCATTCGTGATTTTGACCTCCCAACATATATATGAATTAGGAAACCCTAGACCCTATTTAGTCCCACTACAAATATAGTGCCAAAGCTTAAGATTGCATCATAATATCAATTAAAAGTCAGATATAATAACTGTCAATTAACAAAAAAACAAAAAGTGTTATTTAAATAAAATCAAATAAGCCTTCAACATAATTATTAAGACGTTCAAAAGTATATTTCTATATGTGAGAGAAGACACGATTGTAAGGAACTTTTAAACTGGATGTAAAATTTAGAAGATTTCATCAAAGGTTACAATATGCTTGATTTTCGAAGATTTAAAGTTATTAGAAAAAGCAATAGAATATGCACAACATTTTTTATTAAGTGTTGTAGCTAAATCTAAATGGGGTAATATGAAACATAAAACTATAAAACATGATTTTATTAAGTGAATATAAGGACATAAAATTTTAAACAACAAAAGTATAATTGTTTGAACATTATTAAAGGTGCAAAGGCTTTATTCCCCAATTGTCTAGATTATTATGTTTGCATTATTTATTTCACTAAAGATATCAATAAAGAAATTATACAAGAATAAAGCTACAATTCACTAAAAAGACTTTGAAATAAAAATAATAATTTATTATTACTAATGAGCTTTTCTTTAAAGAGATTGTTTGTTCATATGATAGGCACATTATATTTGATGGTTAGTCTCTTATAAGAAGAAATTATTACAGCTCACAAATATTTATTTTAAATTTACTTTAGCATAACCACTTCTAAGAATTAATTATAATATCCACATTAGTATTCATTAGAAAGCATTAATTATTTTAATATTATTATTGGATGCACTTACCACATGATATTTTTCATTATTTATTTACATGATTAAAATTGAAGTATTAAGATGAAAATTACTTTAAAAAATGATAATTATAAGTTTACTAAAAACTGGAATTGGAGTTGTATGATGTTCAAATATGATGGTAAGATGGTGGTTCATCTAAATCTTGAATAATTTTCCACAAAAACCATGATGAAATTAGCTACTAAAAAAATGGGATCCTATAAAGTCATACACCGAATTGAGATGATAGTATCACAAAAATTCTTATTGGTCCAATCTTTAGTTGTTTGAATTGATTTATATCACGAGTTGTCAAAAAATACACTGGATTATTCTCTTTTCATCTCCTCCATCTGAATTCACATCCAACTTGTCATTTACACAACTCTCAAGCTTTCACATTAATCTTATTTTTCAAGCTATTCTTGGAGATGAAATCATGTCGATTACTACTAATGGATGCCAAAAAAATTTTATGAAATGAAAAGACAAGTATACATTGTAATGATTTATGAATTTCTTTGAAATCTAAATATTAAACCTAGTTTCTTGATGAATATCAACTAAATTACTAAACAATTCTTCAAAATAGAATTTTTCAAATAAGGCAGATTGATGAGATTTTAAAAGTTGTCTTGTGATCTAATATTATTAAGTTTACTGCAGAACTCTATATTATGGGAATTTTGTTGTCAATTCAATTTTGACTTTGAAAATTTGCATCCTATTCTTTTATACGAGTGATTCTGAATTAAATTTTCAAAAATCATATTGAGTTTTAAATAAGACACAACTTAGAGATTTTACTGTCATTTTGTTAAGGCTTTATGATCTGATTCAAAATTTCTCATAATCATAAGTCCTTATGATTAACTATCACTCTCGATCACAAGAGAGAACTATCAACCAAAGTTAGTTAGTAGATTCCAAATATTTAGCTTATAGTAACAAAAACTTTATTTTATGATAGAGAAAATATAATGCCATTAGAATAGAGCAGATGGCAGGGGAATGGTAACATATTCGATCATAATTTGTGGTTCGGTCATCTTGGGTAGTCAAAGATTTTGTTCTACTAAATTAGCAGAGGTAGTCAACCCAACCTGATTGAATGAACCTTGTCAACGACCATGATTTAAATATTCTAAGGGGATCTCATTCACTTGTGTGGGATGTTTGCCCAAAGAGAAAACTTTTAAATCAATCTTAGCTAACAGAGGACTTCATGTATTATCAAGCATACCTTGTAGCTCACAATTCATAGGCTAAGCCATTAGAGAAGATCTGGGCTTTGACCATATCATAATATAATAGAGCTATTTGGTAGTGAACAAATCGGCTAGAAGAGGGTGCATGCCACGTGCTTACTAGCATAAGATTTTTTAGAATAGTCAAATAAATATAATTGATATGACATTGACTTTTAATAAGATTTGTTCAATTTTAAATTTATCAACCTCCTTAAACTGGTGTGGAGGATGGATATTGATGACCTCATCTTTGAATGAGGTCAATTTTCTCCCTCCTAGGATTTTTTTCACATTTACATTTTTCTACCTTAAACTACTAATTATTCTTAGGACCCTTCTAAGGAGACACCCAAGGAAATAGCATTACCTAGCCCTACAAAGCCAACAAATCCTTTAGGACACTTATTAGTACCCTTAGAAAGGTAATATGTCCACCCAAGCCTAAACACTGGGGTATAACCCTAGAAAAATAACATAAACTTAATCCAAATGCACAAACCTAGTAATTTGCCCCTTGCATTAGTTTTAAATTATTTCTAATTCATATTGGAATTATTTGAACCCATTCACAGCTTAGGTCAACTCCTTTTGACCAAAAAATGGCAAATTATCAAAATACCCTTGAGGTGCCTTGTATGGACTCCTTAAGCTAAAATTCCAAACCAAGCTTGGTTTCAAATGGTCCTAAAACTCTTTAGGAACATTTCCAGCCATTCCCTACCCTTTGTCAACCCCTTTGACTGGAAAAGGATAAATTACTAAAATAGTCATTTAGGACATACCTTGGATCCTTAGGGCCAAACTTTGGATTTTTCATTGACATTAGTTCTAAATGACTCTAAAACCCTTTAGAGACATTTGGACTCATGCTTGACCCCTGGCCAACCCATTTCAATAGGAAAATCTAAAATTATTAAAATACTCCTAAGCCAAACCTAATTACCTAAACCTAACCAGGAAACCCCATGTTTGACTCTGACTAATCCAAACCCATTTTTTGGTCAATTAGAGTCAATCTTAATCATTGGTTATCTCCCTTTGACCAAAGTCAACCTTAGTTGATCAAAATTATCAAAATGTCTTTTAAACCCACCCTTATCTTTGATTTTTCTGAGTCAAACACAACCTTTTGACCCTAAATTTGAGTAAAGTTGATCCAAGATTCTTCAATGATTACTTTGGCTCAACCCAAACCTACAATCAATCCCTATTGATCCTAGTTTGACTACAAAATCTAAAAAATTTTCAAATTGAACCTAGGGCTTCTTTCTTAGGTATCTTAGGTAAATCTCAACCAATCGGCCCTGGAATTGCTTTCAAATGGTCTAAACCCATTCTAGGATTACCCTAGCGGCCTAGCTCTCACCTAACCCATGGTCAGCTCATATTTACCATGGTTAGTCAAAATAACTAAAATACCCCTATGGGTATGCTCCTTGTCCCTTAGGATTAACCCACCTAAACCTCATCTAAACTCCACCAAACTTTATGGTGAACCTTACCCTAAAATAAAATAAACACTATCTTATTCATATGAAATAGGAGAAAATGTTTCGGAATGTGGATATTTTTTAAAACCACATTTTTATTTTCAAATATCATTATAAAATATTATCTTTGTCTTTCGATATGTGTTGACCAATATACAGAGAACAAAAAAAAAAGAAATCTAATGTGTAAACATCATACCTATCGGATCCCTAAAATCCTCCCGTTTTTTCTCCTGAAATCAGCGGAAATCCTGCTGAATCCGGCGCCGAAACAGTCGATTCTCCGCAAATCCTGCGACGTTGCCTCGATCGAACGACCACAAGTGTTGTTAAATAGAAGCCGAACGCCTCTCGGCTCTCACACACACGCGAGCGAGATCCAGTCGCTACTCTTCCTCCCGTAACTCCTCCCACTGCTCCCGTCGCTGCTCCACACACAACTCTCCCTCTCAATTCCACTGTCGAAGCTCCCCATCCACGATCTCCTCCCGACTCCAAGCTACAGCCCTCCGACCTCCCTGTCCGACGCCGATCCCCACTCAGCCGAAGCCCCGATCTCTTCTGTCTTTGTCCGATCCAACCGAGGAAGCCGCCGCCCCCTTTGCCCGATCTCTGATCCTCCCGTCCAGAGAGAGAGAGAGAGAGAGAGAGAGAGAGAGAGAGAGAGAGAGAGAGAGAGAGAGAGAGAGAGGACTTACCTTCTTCCTCTCACCAAAGCCGAGCCCGATCTCCCCGCTCCGACTCCGACTTCCTCCTCTCTGCCTGTGTCGAATCCAAGCCGAGAGATACAGAGGGAGATAAGGTAATGTGTGTGTGTGTATATATATATATATATATATATATAATTGTATTTATTATTATTATAATAATAATTTTTAAATTGATTAAAATATTATTAATTATAATTACCGTAATTTAATTATAATTAATTATATTGATATTAATTAATTATTATTAATGATATTTAAAAATAATTAATTACTTATATTTAATTATTCTAATTATAATTAATTAATGAATAATTATAATCATTTATAATTAATTTAATTTAATTATAAATGATTATTTTATTTATTTAATTAATTAATAATTATTTATAATTAGATATAATTATATTAATTATATATTAAATATTTTTTATTATAATTAAATAATAATTATAATTAATTATGATTTAAATTTAATTATAATTAACTTCTTTTTAGTTAAATAAATAACAACAAAAAGAATAATGTTTGCTCCCCTCCACTCTCTTTCCTTGACGTTCGCGTCGGACCGGCAAACCACCTAAGCACGCCTTTGGTGCGCGTGGTAGGAGGGAACCCGGTGCGACACCTACGACGAGGGAGGCGAGTGACCCCTCGATCCATGTGTCAACCCCGACAACCCCGCGAAGGTATGATTCTTTCTAAACTAAAAAAAAAAACTCTGTTTCAATGTTCGTGGCGAACCGGAAAACCTCCCCAAGCACGCCTTTGGTGCGCATGGTGGGATGGGACCCCGGTGCGGCACCTACGGCGAGGCGGGGTCGCTTATAAGTACCTCAGAGCGGGGGGAAATGTCAAAAATTGCTATCTTTTCATAAAATACTATTAAAAAAAACCACATGCACGCCTTTGTTGGCCGTGGTGGGAGAAAAAAACAAAAATTCCAACCACCGCGGTGTCTCACCAACACCAATCGTGCACGTCTTTATTGACGTGGCGGGTAGGCGGCCTCTTGGTTTTTCCCCTAAACGGGGGAGACGCCGGGAGGCTGCCGAAATTTTGTCTGAAATTCAGACAAGGACTTGGAGCAGAATAAGACTTGTGGACTTGATTCAATTTACTTAAATGAACTTGAACCCGAATGAATTCAATTCTAAATGAACAAGATGAACTTTGACATTGAACTCAGACAAAAGACTTGTGGACATATATTTTGAACTTGAGTTGAACAAGCTCACTTTAAACTTATAAACTTGGTTTGAACCAAGTGAGGACTTTGACATCAAATTCAAACTCAAATGTGATATGAACTACAAGAGACTTAATCAAAATGAGCTTAAATTTGAATTAAATGGTGAAACTTGTAAGCTTAACACTGCCGTTGCCAGGTCCCAAGTCCTGGATGAGAAAAGTGGAGGGTTGCGTTAGGTAGTCGACAGCCAGCGTAAAACTTGTCGAACAAAAATGACATGAATCCTTTAAGAAATTGTGTTAATGCTAGGGCGTCCCCTGGAAGCGACGCGCTGTATGGCCTGAATACAGTGACAAGTGTGCAAGGGCCGCTGCACCGGCGCCCGGGTGCAGTGTTAAATAGGCAAGGGTTCTCGCATCAAGGACGGATGTGGGCAAAGAAGCTAGTCCATGATACTAAAATTAGGATAGGAACTTGGAATATAGGTTCCCTTACAGGTAAATTAATGGAGTTAATAGATATTATGATTCATAGGAAATTAAATATTTTATGCATTCAGGAAACTAAGTGGGTTGGAGAGAAGGCCAAGGAAATCGATAGTTTAGGATTTAAACTTTGGTATTCGGGTAGGAGTCGTACTAGAAATGGTGTAGGTGTCATTATAGATAAGAGTTTAATGGATAATGTTATAAAAATTAATAGGATTGGTGATAGAATTATAACTTTAAAGATTGTTGTTGAGGATAAGATTGTTAATATTATAAGTGCTTATGCTCCTCAGGTAGGTTTGGATATAAGTTCTAAATTAAATTTTTGGAATGACTTAGAAGAATTAATACAAAATATACCTCTTGAAGAAAGAGTTTTTATTGGAGGAGATTTAAATGGACATGTTGGTAAAGAGGTAGTTGATTTTAAAAGCATTCATGGTGGCCATGGATTTGGAACGACGAATGAAGGTGGCAAGACCATATTAGATTTTTGTTTAGCTTATGATTTTTCAATTGCTAATACCTTATTTAAGAAAAGGAATGAGCATCTCATCACTTATAAAAATGGATGTAGTACAACCCAGATTGACTATTTTCTTATTAGAAAATTAAACCGTTTAGATTGCAAAGATTGTAAAGTTATTCCGAGTGAAAGTTTATGTACCCAACATCGATTATTAGTTTTGGACTTTAAGATAAAGGGGCATAAAATAAAAAATAAAGTAAAACGTTTTTCGAGGATTAGATGGGGGCATTTAAAGAATATTAACCAAAATATTTTTGTGAGTAAGATTTTAGATCTTAAGATTTTGTCTGTGCATGAGGATGCTAATGTTATGTGGGAAAAAGTGGCTAGTGATATTAAGAATATTGCAAAAGATGTGCTTGGAGTATCTAAGGGAAAAGCTCCTAATAGTAAAAATAGTTGGTGGTGGAATCCAATTGTGCAAGAAAAGATTAAAAATAAGAAGATTTGTTATAAAAATTGGTTTAATTTTAAAAATTTCTGATAATTGGGAATTATATAAAGTGGCTCGTAAGGATTCTAAGAAAGCAATATGCGATGCAAAGACATTAGCTTTTAGCGATTTATATAATAGATTAAATACTAAGGAGGGAGAAAGATATATGTATAAGTTAGCCAAACAAAGAGATAGGAGTAGTAAGGATTTAGTTCAAGTGAAGTGTATTAAGGATGAAGATCAAAAAATACTTTTCTTAGAAGATGATATTCAACAAAGGTGGATGAGATATTTTGCTAAACTTTTTAATGAAGAGTGTGAAAATAAGATTGACTATAGTGACCTTAGCACCCTAAATGAAAGTAAAGATTTCTGTTTTTATCGGCGTATTAGTAAAACTGAAGTTAGAGAGGCTTTAAATAGAATGAAGGGTGGAAAAGCTGTTGGACCTGATGATATTCCAATAGAGGTGTGGAAATGCTTAGGAGATGAAGGGATTTCTTGGCTTACTAAACTTTTTAATACTATTTTGAAGACTAAAAAGATGTCAAATGAGTGGAGAATGAGTGTATTAATTCCTATTTTTAAGAATAAAGGCGATGCACAGGATTGCACGAATTATAGAGGTATTAAGTTAATGTGTCATACTTTAAAATTATGGGAGCGAGTTATAGAGCATAGGTTGCGGCGTGATACTAATGTTTCTCAAAATCAATTTGGATTTATGCCGGGTAGGTCGACTATGGAAGCCATACATTTATTCAGAGGTTTGATGGAAAAATATAGAGGAAATAAGGAGGATCTACATATGATATTTATTGATTTAGAAAAAGCATATGATAAAGTTCCAAGAGAAGTGCTATGGAGAGTTCTTGATAAGAAAGGAGTCAATAATGCTTATATTCAAATCATTAAAGATATGTATGCAGGAGCTATTACTTGTGTTCAAACACAAGGTGGTTTGACCAAGTATTTTTCCCTATTTCGGTTGGGTTACATCAAGGATCAGCCTTAAGCCCATATCTATTTGCTTTAGTCATGGATGTTCTCACTAGACATTTGCAAGATGATGTACCTTGGTGTATGCTTTTTGCTGATGATATTCTCCTTGTTGATAAGACTAGAGAGGGAGTTGAAGGTAAACTTGAATTATGGAGGTCAACCTTAGAGTCTAAAGGTTTTCGCTTGAGTAGATCTAAAACGGAATATATGGAGTGTAATTTTAGCAGTAATAGTCCTAGTGAGGGGATTGTGACTTTGGGCGATCAAGTCATTAATAAGAGTACACGTTTTAGGTATCTTGGATCTATTGTTCAGAGTGATGGTGAAATAGATGGGGATATTATCAGCAGAATTCAAGTTGGATGGTTGAAGTGGCGGAATGCATCGGGCTTGTTATGTGATAGAAATGTACCCCTCAAACTTAAGGGAAAATTCTATAAGATGGTAGTGAGGCCTGCAATGCTTTATGGTGCCGAATGTTGGCCATTAAAAGAGAAGCATAATACTAAGTTAAGTGTGGCAGAGATGAGGATGCTTAGATGGATGAGTGGCTTTACCCTTAGAGATATGATACGAAATGAGCATATACGTGAAAAGGTTGGAGTAGCTCCAGTAGAAGATAAGATTAGAGAGAGTCGCCTTAGATGGTTTGGTCACATAAAAAGGCGGCCTTCCGACGACCCAGTTAAGAGAGTAGAGGTATTAGATTTGACTTGTGTTAAGAAAGGTAGGGGTAGACCTAAAAAGACTTGGTTAGAAAATATTAGGAATGACCTTTCTTTATTAGATTTAAACGAGAATTTGGCTTTTAATAGGACACAATGGAGAAAAAGGATTCATGTAGCCGACCCCACGCAGTGGGATAAAGGCTTGATGTTGTTGTTGTTGGTGAAACTTGTAAGCTTGAACTTGTGTTTTGAACACGATCTTGAACTCAAATGACTAAGCAAAGGAACTCAAGCATGAACAAAGTGAACTCAAACTTATGGATATGAAACTTGAGCTTATTATTTGAATTCGGACTTAGACTCTACAAGACAACAAGGACTACACTCGAACTTGATTTGAACTTGAACAAAACTTGGACAGTACAAAACCATGATTGAACTTCGACTCAAGAAGCTTGAACTTGAAAGTGATACAAGGGAGCTTGAACCATTTGGACTCAAACTCAAATGAATAGAAGATTCATATTGAAGCAACTCGGAGCATTTAATCAAATCGATCTGCAAACAATAATGATATGTTCTCTACAAGTGTGATAGGTCCCCTTGGGGCGGTGAATACACATTCAACATCAGATGGCTCACAGACTAATATATTAACTTGTTTTGTAAGTAACAATCGTATCACAACATACAATGATTATGGGGATACTCTCATAGTCAATGCCAATCAAGTATCCAATGAATACACAAATTTCCTACAATCAAGAGAGTTGACAAGTGACATGTGATGAATCCAAGCACGCAAAGCATACAAGAGGCATAAGCAAATACATCACCCCCCCCCCTTGCGAGCAGAAGGATTTAACATGGAATAAATGCAAAGGCCCCTGAAGAGTGTAGAAATTTATGCAACTTGTTATTCGTATACAAAGACTATATACCTGCTATATGAACAAAATACCTACACACCTACAAGTTATCATAATAAAAGATGGTGAATGTTACTATCAACTACTACTCCAAAAGATCTGCAATACATACAATCCATCAACAAATCAGATGTATGTATAACATGCCACCCAGGGGTAGATGCAGAAAGACTTCAGTAAATGCAGTATCCTGAAGTCAATTTCAGTCTATGAAGAAATACATCTA
Source organism: Dendrobium officinale (assembly GCA_019514585.1). NCBI lineage: Eukaryota > Viridiplantae > Streptophyta > Magnoliopsida > Asparagales > Orchidaceae > Dendrobium > Dendrobium officinale. The sequence goes on along the minus strand of CM033700.1, from coordinate 23,418,053 downwards.
CCTATCTGGATGCAGTAGTAGCGGATGTACTGAAAGGATAAAAAAAATCATAATGCAAGAAGAATACAACAAGTGCGAGCTTATACGACCCCAAGGCAGGAGACTCGTTAGTGCACTATGACCCGCCTACGAAAATCAACAAATAATGCACGACAGTCTACCTGTATAAGGCAGCGAACAACTCAATTCAAAAAGCTGCTACACCACGGCACCGAATCTGCAACATTCGTACAAGCAAACAGAAGGCGTCCGCAAACTATAACGTCACGCCACCGGATCTGCAACATTCGTACAAGCAGACATAAGGCGTCAACAAAGTCTGAAATAAATACCCCTACACGTGCACTATAAATTGTATACACATAGGTACACTAAAGGGGAAAGTACAATCTCAACCCGCATGGGCCCCGGCGAGCGTGTTATTGGTACACACGTGACGTCTAGGGATGCTGCGCGGGTTGACAAGTGAATTCTAGTTCGAACCCGATCCTCCTATACGGGTCAATAGGAGTCGACAAGGTTCGAACTCTCAAACAAATATACGATTGCTACGATCGATATATTTGTCTTAATACATTCATATTAGGTCGTCAAGGCCTACAACAATATGAATTCACTAATAAAGACTCAAAGCCTACAAAATCTGATCATCTGTCGACAGCCCGACAGAGTTGACAAGGTTCAATCCATTAAAAAAAATGACCCCCGAACACCCCGATGATGGCCGTGTTGAATTCAGATCTCAACCGGAGGGGTTCCCAAATATTTTTCAAATATCTCCCAAAAGTCGACACAAAATCCAAAGCTCCACCCAAAATCCCAGAAAAATCCAAAACTCCACAAAAATCTCAAAATCCCAAAATTCCAAAAATATTTTAAAATGAAATCAATCCGTCTCAACGCTTAAAGCAAAATTCATTCACCCTCCGCAACAGTCTGACGGGGTGGACAAATTCAAATAAACTCTAGCTCACAAAGAGCCAAATGCCTAGTCGAAAATATCACTATGATCCATTCTCAAACAATCTCTTGCCAGTAAGGACGTGGTACGTGTCCTCTAACCGGCAGTTTCGCCGCCAAATGGCACTGTAGGTAAACGGTTATGACCCGGGGCCCTCTGAACCGAGTGGTTTTGCAGCCAAATGGCACCACAGATAGCGATTATGGCCAGAGCCAATACGCTCCTTAATGGCGTTAAATCCTTGAGATATGAATCAATAGGATATGATCGATAGGGCACAAAGCCCTCTGTTAGCTAAGGTGGATTCAAATTTGTCCCCTTAGGCAAATATTCACCCCAGGTCTATAAGGTCCCCTTGGACGACGCAACCCATGGCTGCCGACAAGGATCCTTCTGTCAGGTTGGGTCGACTACCTCCTCTGACTAAGTAGACAAGGGACCACGATGGCCCGGGATGACGGAACCATGGGATCTTGATCGGGTCCATCATCCATTCCCCCACCATCCGCTTTAAGTGCTAGATGGTGAAAATTTCTATTTTAAATATCAAATCTTCCAAATATCCAAACTTCCCAAATTCAACCCTAAATTCCCAAATATCCAATCTTTTCAATCCAAACTCATTGCTGCTACTATATGCCAGATAACACGTATTTATACGTATCTGATTGACGACTAGCCTTAATCGAAAGTTCTCTCTCGTGATCGGGAGGGGTAATTAACTATAGGGGCTTGCGCCTATAGGAAACCAGAACTCAGATCATAAAGTCCTCACAAAATGAGGGCGAAATCTCTGGGTAGTGTCTTATCTACAAACCCATCTGTCTTCCAAAATTTACTTCGGAACTTAGTTAAAACTCCCTCGCCGAATAAGAAAAGCGAGTGGAGGCCGAGGCCGAATTTTCGGAGCCCACAATATGATATCTCATTCTTTGTTTCATATTTAATTATAAAAATTAATAATTTAAATCCTATTTTTATTTTCAAATTTATTGTAGAATATTTATCTTTTGAGGTATGTTATTCTCTATGTAGTTTTTGATTTAGAAATAAAAATTTTCAAATCAATGTCTTATTTTCCCACAGATGAATTGTTACTTTAAGCTATAATTTTTTTATTTTTTTATCGAGATGTGAGTTTGAAGTAACTTGCTCTGAAATTTGATAGCATATTTTATAATAGTATCCTCTCTGATTGAGGTCAATATGACCATCATGATGGAAAATAGTTTGAAGAGCTTGTCTTTGTAATTGAGAGCTTAATCTTAGAAAATAAACACCTCAATTATGATAAACAATATTTATGCCTATCATACGAATATTTGAAGTATTATACATGATTGCTTTGAACATTATCAACTTTTTTTTCTTGCTTGTAGAGAATCGAGTTTATGATATGCATATCATTTAAATTCATTTGGATATTCATTGTATCATAAACATTGTTGATAAAGATTCGGGTTTGTAGGTCGGACATGTGATTATATCTAATAGGCACGACAATGAGTTCATATTTTGAAAATGATTTTTTCTTGTAAATAGGCTTTGAAGGCCTTGTGCAAATGAAAATAAAAAAACTTCATAAGATTCGCAATTGAGTAACTGATTACCAGACTGCAATAATACAAGTTTCTCATATTAAACTAAGAGCACTAGTTTAAAATCATTATTTGATTGCGATGCAATCACTTTGACTTTATTGCATAAATATTTGTCAATAGCAAAAGTTTGTCAACACCAATTTTTGTCATGAGCAAAATCATACTTATAAAGGTTGGACGTACGACACTACCCTACAAGTAGGCTAGCTCACTCGACAGCAATGCAGTATAACGATAATTTAAATTTAAAAGAGTCTGTACATTTTTAAAATAAACACAATCTTCTAAGAAAGTGGCATGCTTCTTGGAGCTGGAAGAATTGAAGCTCTCTTGCTTTAAGTGCACATAGCATTTTTTTTTAAGTATCAAAATTGTTTGACATTGAAACATAAATTGAAGCGTGCATAAGAGTTAACTTTTAGTGGTTTAACATTTATAGAACATGCCACCTTTTATCCATATTCAATTACTAGTGCCAACATAAGCAACTTTTCATTTTGAGATCATTACTCACATTATGTTTGCTTACACTTGTTTGTTTGCGAATCCAATTGCAAGTTTGGCAACTCACAATTTGTTGTTTGTTTAAAGCAACGTTAAGTGTACTTTTTTTTTAACATCCTGACCACTTTTTGTTCCAAGTGAACCCTGTAAAGAATATTTGTCTGCTTATAAATAAGGGGGTTGTAGTTCACTTGCATTTAATTTCACTTTCACTCCATGGTTCTAAGAATTTTATGTGGCGGGGAATTTTTATTAGTGCTCGTAGACAAGTTACCAAGTTCCCTGAATGTCTTACTTTTGTCCAATTCGGTTCTTTTAAGGCGAATATTGCGTTTCAAATTTCAATATGTAATTTTGTTCGCTTTTTTATTTTATATTTCATTTATTTTTATTTTATATTGCATTTGTGTCCATCAAACAACTATAATTTTTCCCTAGTTGAGCTCATTTAATGAAAAATTCAACAACATATCAATGCTAAACTTGATTAGAGGGCGTTTAGGGGAGTGCTAAGCTTGTTCATGACACTTTAAAAAATATACATAGGTGGTGCCTTAAGATACCATCACCGAGGTGTCATTAAATTCACTATAACTGAAAAAGAATGTGTGTGGCTTTATCACTTGCACAAGTAAAAAAGTACACACTTTAGTATTTTTCCAGCCACAATTGGGATTTTTAACATACAATGCTTAAAAAAAGCATACTTTCATACCTCCACAAAAAATGCACAAACATACAGCATAATTTTCCCGCCAAGTCTTGAATGACATGCATGGGCACTTAAATGTGGCGGCAAGGCTGCTTTTAACACTTATATCATTGCTCAAGACGATGTTGTTGACAACAATTAAGAGCAAGATTCTCACAATTTACCTCCATACAAGCTCTATAATTTCACCCCTTTAAACGATAAGAAAACAATGAACAATTGATGTGATGTTACACAAGCTTAACTCAAAACACATCACACGAACCCAAAATCATCAAATGTCACTTATTTCGTGAAATGGATTGCGTCAATATATTAGTAATGCTAAAAGTAACTAAGAAAGACAGTAATATTGTCCTAAGTTACTACATGAAAACAAAATATAAGATTTTCCTGTGTGCAAGGTGAAGACATGCAATTTGGAGATGCACGAAACATAACCCATGAACTCCTCTCACCCACTCTTAATCTCACGGAAGAACCCAGCACACACAACAATCTTCTTAAAAATCCTATATCCAATCTTTCTCCTACACGCTCCACTCCCAACCATCTCGAGTGGAATCCCTAATTCTCCAGCATGAGCCTGCAAACTCCTCTTCTTTTCGTCATCCCTCTTCCAACCGCACACACCTCCCCACAACACCTTTCACACATCATGAAAGCTATTACCCTTACCTCTTTCTTGCATACACGTGGAACTTGCATCTCTTATCTCCAATCTTCTCACTCCTTTGATGCACCGACACTTCGTTTTAAGAGAGTATGCAGTGTCAGACACTTGTCAGACACAGACACGCGTCCGACACGGCGAGGACACGTGTCGGACACATCACTAGTGTGTCCCATTTAAAAACAAATAAACTGGACACGCGTGTCGGACTCGTGTCTGGCTATTATATAATTAAATAAATAAATAAAACACTAATCCAGCTATTTTATATTAGCCAGTTCACGCACGAGTCTTCATCTTCTCCTTAACTCTATATTCCTATTTGTATTCGTGGTCTTCCCGAGCGATTGAGGCGAGCAGCGGTCGACTAGAGATCGCACCCTTGGTCTTCCCTTACGGCCGTAAGCAACAAGCCATCCTCCTTAGTTTCTAGGGGCAGCCAAGGGAAGACAACGCCAAACCACAGAAAATTTTTCAAACCTGTAAGTTAATTTCATCATTTTTTCTCCATTGGCCATTTCTCTCCATTTATCAATGATTCTGTAGATTTGTGATCATAAGAGAAAATTTTATTAAAATATTTTATTTGTTTTGGATTAAAATTATTCTTACAATAAAAATTTATTTATTTAATGCGCTTTAACTGCGCTTTAAGTGCGCTTTAATTACGCTTTCATTGTGCTTTTGTTGTGCTTTTATTGCGCTTTTGCTGCGCTTTCACTCTTACAATAAAATTTTGTTTTTCAACTTTGTTTAGAAATTTTTAATTGTTTTACAATAAGTCTTTATTTATTCTACTTCACCAGTGTATTTAAAAGGAAAATGAGCTCTAGTGCTGGTGGGAGTGGTTCAAAAGAGTCATCTGTAGAAACTAATAAGCCATTATGAATTTATGTTACAAAGTTAGGAAAAACTTTTGAATGATGGAATGTGTCATTCAAATGCAATTATTGTGGTGGCACCTACAAATGATCTTATTCTATAGTGAAAGCACATCTACTTAAGATTTTTGGTCATGGAATTAAAACGTGTCCTAAGATTACTACGTCACAGTTAATTGAATTGAATAGACAAGTTCATGAAGCTAAATCTAGGATAAAGAGGTGATAGTCATTACTGGGCCTTCAAATGTTGTGCAGATTATAACAGAAAATGAACCGGTGTGTAGAGCTGCAGGATTGTGTAGAGCTTCAACACCGCTTCTTCAAACCATAGCTATAAAACTTCTTGTTCAAGTATCATCCTCTTCGTGTTGTGAGAAAAATTAGAGCATATACTCATTTATTCAATCAATGAAGAGGAATAAAATAACTCCACAATGGGCTGAAGATTTAATTTATGTGCATACAAATCTTCGTCTTCTATCAAGGAAAACCTCATTTTAAATGACAAGTGATAACAAGATTTGGGATATTGTTGGAGATGAGTTCTAGTGCCTTGATGATATAGGGTTATTGGAGGTTGCAAATCTTTTTATAGATGAACCAGAGTTGGAAGCAATGATATTCAATGATGATGATATTGAAGGCTAAAGACCAACCTCTGAATCTAATTCTATCATTCCCTCTATTAAGTAGTTGGACCTTCATGTTGTACTAAATGGTTTTTTGCTTATATTTTTGTGGTTGTACTCGATATTTTTGTTCTAAACATCTTTATGTTATAAGCTAAACAAGTTATTATGACTTTGATTTATTATTCTTTGCCATTTTTAATATAATATTATCTTAATTTTTATATATTATATTTAAAAATTATTATGACGTGTCCACGCCGCACCCACGTCCTATATTTTTAAAAAATGTTGTCTTGTGTCCGTGTCGTGTCCATGTCGTTGTGTCTGTGTCGGTGCATCATATCCTCACTCTCTCCCTCACACTCTAAAACCTGAACACCTCTCTTCAGTCTCCCCATCCTCACTAGCATCGCAAACACATGTTGATGCCAACAACTACTTGTAGACTCTTACGTTCCTCTTTCCCGAGTAGTGATATCTGCTTATATAACTACAGACAATCTTTGACCAATTCCTCATTCAACACCTCGCTTATATAACTACAGACAATCTTTGACCAATTCCTTTCTATCATGCTCATGACCTAATGCAATCACGCAATCCCGTTAAATGCTAATTCCCTTTCTATTGTTCCACCACTCATGGAAGCCTACATTATGCCTCATATTCTTCCTCCAATTTCTCTCCCACTCCCTCACATCTCGTCTCCTATCAAAGCCCACAACCGCTGAGTTTTCTTCCATAAACCCACTCAACACACCTCCGCAAACCAATCAATAGCAACCTAGCATTATCAACTTCACATCTCTAGGAACATAATTTGGATTTGTACGCCTGGAATAGACTTGCGCAAACCTTTTGTTATACATAATAACTTTGTCATCAGTTTCCCTTGCTTTGATTTTAGGTTTAGGTTGATTGGTTTAAGATGGAGCTAAAAGGTCAAGAGAGGCAAACTCATTTTCCTCATTTTTTTCAATTTTAGTCTCCCCTAGAAGATGAGATTTGGTGAAATACTATTTTTGTTCATCAAAGATAACGTTAATAAATACAAGAGTTTTCTTGGTGGATGGATGAAAACACTTATAACTTTATGGGTGGATGAATATCCAACAAAGATCCATTTGAGTGCTCTTAGATATATTTTTCTTCTATTTTGGCAGTGAATGTTAGCATAGACAGTGCACCCAAAAATTATGGGTGCAAGGTTATTATGGGTTTAGAATTCGGAGTAAAAAAAGAAATATCCATTGGTGTTTTTAGTCCCAAGATGTTTGAAGGTAGTTGGTTTATGAAACATGTGATACTTGGAAGGGATTCCCTCCCGTAGGATTTAGGTACATTGTGATGGAATAGGAATGCATGTGTGTAGGCTAAAAGGTGACCTTTTTTATTTCTACAACCTCTTTTTGTTGTAGGTTGTGAATGCAAGAAGGCTCATGAATGATGCATTCTTTTTTAAAGTAGGAGGATATGGTTTGGTTAAAGTAATCTTTAGCATTATCTGAACAAAAATTCCTAATTTTTATTCTGAGTTGGTTCTGGAACATGGTATGAAAAATGGGAAGGATAGTACTAATATCAATTTTATTTTTAAGAAAGATCCAAAAGACTCGAGTGTAGACATTAATGAAAGATATAAAGCATCGAACCCTTGAGATGTTAGGGATTTTTAAAGGCCCCAGATATCACTATGAATAAGGTAAAATGGAGTATTACATCTCTCATGTTTGTTTGGAAAAGAAACTAGTTTATACTTGGCTAACTTAGGTTTTACAATGAAAAGATTTATTTTTTAACTTATTAAAAAATTTTGAGTACATATTTCTTAAGATATCAAAATATTGATATCCTAATATAAAATAGTGAAGTGAAATAATAGATTTGTTATCAAATAGGGATAACATAGAATAGGCATTATTAATAACATTAAATTTGTTTAGCTCTTCCAAATAGTACAATCCATCTTTCTCTTTAACAAGTTCAATCTTCTTCCCAGATCTCTGGTTCTGAAATAAGCAACAAGTAGGGTTAAATAAGACTTGACAATTATGATCATTGATAAGTTTTGTATGGAGATTAGGTTTGTGGATAATTGAGGTACACAGCACATTTTTCAGAGTGAGAGAGGGAGATAAGTGTATGTTGGCCTGCTATTGTGATAAGAGAACCCTCAGCATTTATGCTTTTCTTATCACTTGGGCAAGGAGTATGATTGATGAAGTAGGCAGTAGAGTGTGTCGTGTGATATGTGGCTCCTGAGTCAATGAACCATAATCTTTTCAAATGATTTCTAGAAGCACTTAATCCAATAAATATAGAAAACTTACCTAAAAGTGCAAGAGAAGATGCAGGTGATTTTTCATAGGATACCAAGAGTTGTTTTAATTTATAAATGTTTTTTTTATTGAGCTCTCTTAAGATGGACTATGTATTTGGGTTGGGCTAACTTATAGTGTTGGCTTATGATGTGCTCTTTTATCTACTTCTTTGATGTCACTCCTTACTTAGGAGCTTTTCTTATATCTTCCAGCATGTCTCTTTGTGTGCCTAGATTTCTTGTAACAGCTGCACCAAAGGGAGTCTTTATCTTTAGATTTTAAGAAATCCTTATATTTTTCCTTCCATGATGCCTCTTTGGTTGACATTATTCTTGAACCTTCAACTACCTTTAGCTCTAGCATTATCCCTAGTCGGCTTTCCTCAACACGAATGAGAGAAATCGTCTCGTTTAATGAAGGTGACTCCTCTTTGCCAAAGATCTGAACTCTTACCTAATCAAACTCCACATTTAATCTTGCAAGAAAGTCATACGCTCTATCTTTCTCAATAAAAATTTTCAGGATAGCTTCTAGACACTTAGTCTCTATGCATTTGTAGCAATCAAGTTCTTCCCACAAGCTTTAAAGAAGAGTGGCACATTCAGTCACAATCTTTCTTCCTTATTTTGTGCCCTTGACTTTAATTTCGAAGGTATGTGCAGCATCACGAGCTTTTGAGAAGATTTGTCTGGCAGCATCCTATATATCTTTTGAAGTATATAGGAACATGAAAGTATCATTAATTTATGGAGTCATGGAATTCAACAATCATGACATGATCATGAGTCTACTTCATCACATGTCCAAAAATTAGGATCTTCTTCTTTTATTCCTACCCCAAGGAGGCATCTTTCCTTTCACTTTCAAGTAGGACTTCACATATTGAGACCACTCCAAGTAATTCTTCCCATTTAAGATTTAGGAAGGTTGCATATTTTGGAGATCTCTTCCTAAGTTCACCATAGAGTCCTTCATATAGTTTTGGGAGAAATTAGCATCAGACATTTTGTTTATAAAGGATAGCGATGAAGGTTATATTAATCAGGCCAACAAGGAGTAGGACAGCAATAAAGGCTGTGTTGGTTATAAGAGTAGTAACAATAACAAGAGAATGTCGTAATGAAAGCCTCTTGTTCCTCTCCACTTCCTTCTCTTTAGTCTCTAAACGAGAACGGCAATGAAGGCAAGTGGTGAAACTCACGGATTATCTCTTTAGTTTTTCATAACATGCAAAATTCAAAGAAGTAGAGAGGAAAAATGCTTAATTTTATTGCTTAAACATGTCCCTATTTATAGATCTATACAATATATCTTAATAAAAAAACAAATAATTACAAAATCATGCATAATTTATCCAATATAATCCTTACTAAATCAGCCACATAAATATGGAAGGAGATCAGCGCAATCTAGGTGAGCCTCTCACGGATCCCCATCCTAGCCGAGGGATCAAAATGCCAAGGGACGGTTCGGATTTAACCAAAACAAGGAGACAAATTTTTATCTGTAGTAAAGAGGAGAAAAAGAGGAGAAAATATTAAAGAGAAGTCCTAAACAGTATAAAAAAGCGCTAAATTCAGACACTCACGAAAAATTCCTATAATCTTTATGATTCTACTCAAACTGCTCATTATGGGTTCACGCAATAACGTTGAGAGGTTAACCACAAATCATCCAAATAATTAGCATGTAGTGTAACTATTTTTTTGAAATTTGGTACAGTCTAGTTTTCAATTGAGGCATACAGTCAATTAAACATGTGATCTTTATGCTTTAATTGAAATGCAGTCGTTATTTTTTTATTTTTATTTGTTTAATATAATATGCATTCGTTCAAATCAATGATCAGCCCTTTCAATCAACAAGAACTTAATTATTTTTAAGTAAATTCTAATTTGTAAAAGCTCATAGATATTTAAGTACTAACCAAAATCAAAAGAGAAGCAAGATCCCCAGAATGCAACTACCAAGATTACTGACACAAGAACACCTGAGAAAACTCAGTAACTGAAGCAAGTTCCAAGATCTAGGTATATGGTAGCAGAAAACAGAAACTTAGATAATAATATGAAGAATCTTGGCTGAGAAACCTCTGAAACACTTAGCCATCTGATCTTTTAATTCAATAGCTACTTTATTATAATAATTAAGGCATACATCAATGGAAAAAAATTGTAGTGCATACTGGCAAACAATACTCGTCTATAGATGTCCAGGTGGGCATCAAAACACAGTAAGAAGTAGAAAAGGCCATAGCAAAAAAGTTTAAACAAAGACAGATATATTGTGTACCTATGGCATAAGGAAGGGCATTTATGGTTGTTGCAACGAAGCTTCCTCCCACAAATCTGACATAATGTTTTCATAATATCAAGTTCACAAAATGAAGAACATAAAGAAATGGATGTTTGAGACCATACCTCTTGGCATGGCGGACATTCTCCATCACAACAACGATGCTTGCATGCATGGCGGCCACAATCTCGCATTCTTAAGCATTTCCTTTCGCAGGTTAACTCTTGATAGCAAGGAACCTATAATAGAATGTGAAGTAACTTCAGATGACAACTAGTGGTTAGATGCTCTACTCTGCACTATTCAGTGTCATACTAACTAAAAATCATTAAAAAAATAATAATAAAATTAAAATTTCTTAAACTTCAACAAACAAAATAACAACTTTGATGCAGAAAGATTATAATATAACTATCAGTCGGGGCTATTTATAGAGAAATATATACAACTTGGTTAAAAAGCATGACTTTCTTCTGTAATTATACACAGTTTCAAAGGCCCATGCAAAGATGCACAAAATGTAACATCAAAGTAAAATAGGAGATGCAACCTTTTCATGTCAAAGAAATGAAACCACCTCACGGTGGGATACATGATACCAATAAGAAATATTTGGATATTTTAAAAGTAAGAAACCCTGCCAAATTTGTTTACAGACAAAACAATTTGATGCTGCATGTTATATATCTTCTTTGTCCATCATGTAAGGGCTGGGGACACAATGAATCCATCGAAACAAATCAGGAGGTGATAAGAACTAGAGAAGACGATATGCTTACTTATTTGCCCATGAACAACATTGAATTTCAGTTTTTTTTTAAAAAAAGTATTCCACTAAGAAATAAGTAAAACTGTCAATGTCACAAACTATTTGGTTTCTTGTATTTTTTATTATCACTTTTTTAGGAGTTTGATAGCATATTTATATAATATATTTTTCAGAGGACGGATGATAATAGCCATTAAATTCATTATTGATTTATCCAAACCACACGGTGAAACCTACATGCTTCATGCACATTTGTAATAGAAAAGGATACCAATGAGAGACAGTTACACTCAAAGGGAGATTGCAACAAAGAAAGGGAAAGATGTGGAGACGGGAGAAATCTAACTTCTATTCAAATGTTTCGTATGCTAGCATAGATTATGATCTATTCATCAAGCAACTAGCAAAATTTAGTTTAATATATAAAATTTATATTCCAACGACAATTTGCAACAGAGAGCATAATAGCCTCGCAAAGCAATAAAACATGGAGTACAGAGATCTTCTAAAAGGCGTCTAGCTGGCTAGCTCGAAAATAAGAAAAGAAAAGGGGCACATAATCGTGGAGCAAGAGAATAACAATCCCATTTTCAGATTATAATAACATACATAACGCAGTAACAAAATACATTTGAAAAATTGTACTGCAGAACAAATGTATGTGTATATTAGGAAACGAAATTGTAACCAAACCTCCTTCCTCAAGCTCCCACACCGGCAAGCCTTAAAAACAACAATCCTGCATGTCTCCACGCAAATCCCACGGTGGCACCTTTCTGGGCACCTATGAAGGCCGCAGCTCAGCATCTTCTCACATGTCAAACCGCAAGTTGGCACATCCTCATCACACGAAGCACCCTTGTACTCCTTCTTTCCACAAGGACAAGTCCTCCTACCTTGCAGAGGACAAGCCCCGCATGGTCCAGAATGGCAACCACGGCTGCACTTGTGCTTCCCGCACTTAAGAATCCCATCGCATGGCCTATCACATCGGAAGTCACTTTCGGCGCAAACTCTCTCTTCCTCTGTCTTCCCACAAGCGCACTTGTAAAAGGCCTTCACCTGGCAAGGAGGGCAGCGACCATCATGGCAGCGCTCGGTACAGCTGTGGAGGCGGCATGGCAAAAACGTAGGGCATGACTGATTGCATGAGAAGTGCTTCTGCGCACAACGGCGGGCATCTTTACGAGAGCCGCAGAAGCAGCGAGCAGTGATGAGCTTAGGGCACGGTGGGCAAACGCCAGGGTGGCAAAGGAGGAGGCATTTATGGCCGCAGTTTCCGCGCAGAGGGCGGCCGCAGACCTCGCCACACGAGTGGGGGAGGATCCATGGATCGGAGGGCGGGTCCTCTACTTTGCCGCAGAAACAGCGATAGGACCGGGGAATCTTGTCTCGGGCATACAGGTCACGGCATTTGGGACAATGCCAGTCTGGGGTGGAGTGGAGGGACGAAGAAGAGGAGTGGCGGTAGGAGCATTGATTAGCCCAGTTCTGGATGCACGGAAGGTGAAAGAGGGCGTGGCAGCCGGAGGAACAGGACCAGATGGGGTCGGAGGGGCGTATGCGCTCCAAGCAAATGAGGCAAGAGACAAAGTGACCTCCGCGGCCGGCGGCAGCAGAGAGAAAATGATCGGATCTTTATCAGATCATGGGAGGGAGAATGGCCGCCACAGATCTGGAGATAGGCAGCAAAAATAGAGTCCTCCAGGGCAGATGCCCCCGAAATCCCGGCTGCTTCATCGCCGCTGCTGCTGCTTCCGGTATCTGAGTCAGAGACGGAGGGGGCTGGGTTTGCCGACGACGGCGATAGAACGGAGGCGGCGGCAGTGGCCATTCAAATGGAGGACTATCTCAGTTCACCACAAGGCACAATCACGGTCGTAAGAGGCAATAGTTGCCCAGCTATTCGCCAAATTCCCCTCCACCTCGTCCTTTCCTCGTCCTTATTTTGGTGAATTTCTTTTTTGCACTTTGCGGAGTCTGGAAGTAGCTTTGTGATGGAAAAATTTATTATGTGTGGAATTCGATTACATAGATGTGTTTGGTTGTTTATGTGGAAAGGGTTAAAAAATTAATTTTTTTTTTTTTTGGACATTTAGGCCATTTAAGGCAAACTCACACACACAACGCATACACATAGACTCGAACCCTGAACCTCTTAGTTGGAAACCAAAGCTCTCAACCAATAGGCCAAGGAGAGTAGTGTGTTAAAAAAATTAATTGACTTGTGTAAACCTCCTAAATCTGACCCGTCTTTCAGCCCGACCCGGGAGATAACGTTAAATTTAGTTTGGCGCTTATTTTTTCAGAATTTAAGGCGCGAGTCACCGCAATATATAATGCTTAGAGTCAAAATTTTCGCTGAGCAGCCAAAATTTTCGCAGAAAAAATGCCAATGAAGATGGAGATTGATCTGGATCTGGAGGAGGATGTTGGTTTTTATGAGCAGACAATATTTTCGCAGGTCTCGGAGGAAGTCGAAAATCTGGAGAATGCCGACGTCCAAGAAACAAGTGCACAAGAAGCAGAACACGTAGAACCAGTGCGACTGGACGAAAAGTTCAGCTTATCGGTAAACTTCGCCTTCTTCCAAGTTTTCTTTATAGCAATGTTGCAATCAAATTTCTTTACATTGTCATTTTTTTGATGTAATTATTTTAGGGTACAAATATTTTAGATGTTCCTTTCTTGATGTAATTATTATCAACAATGTACATAATGTTAAATTGTAATTGATTTTAAAAGAAGACTCGATGTTCCCTTTTTTTATAATATTATTGAGCTAGGGTACAATAACGAATTTGTAGTTCGATTTTCTTATTGCAAAGCTTTGTTGCGTATTAATTGTGTATGTATTGCTTATCTGTGTGATATACATTGAGTATTATGTGCGTATTGAATTGGTATACATTGCGTATTAAGTGCGCATATGTTGGGTTTTTATTGCATATTGGTTGCGTATTGGTTGTGTATTGCTTTGCTTAATTACTGCTTATTGGTTTCGTATTGGATAATTCATTTATTGCTTATTTATCAGGATATTTATGTTAATGAGAAAGAGGCATACGAGGCTTATCGTAAGTATGGATATAATCTTGATTTTAGTGTTCGTAAGGATCATCACATTTACTGGCCAAATTCCATAAATTTAAAATCCAAGGACTTTGTTTGTTCAAAAGTTGGTTTCAGGAAGTTGACTGATCTTAATATCCAAAGGAAATATCGAAGATCAGATACCCGAACTGGTTGTCCAGCTATGATTAGGTTTACAGTGGATGAAGGTGGAAAAAATTTATTGAAAATCACAATCATGATTTGCCTAGGCCAGAAGACCAGCATCTTCTTAGATCATGCAGGAATATGTGTGATGAAAAAGCTTCTATTCTTAAAGCAATGACAGATGCTGGGATAAGAACCATTGATGCATTTTCCTTCCTTGCTGATGAAGTTGGAGGTGTCGAAAATATTGGATTCACAAGGAGGGATGCGTACAACTTTATTCAAAAAATAAAAAGAGCAAAGATTGAACTTGGGGACACTAATACTTTGATTGAGTTATTTAAAGAACGTCAACTTAATAATAACATGTTCTCTGGGATGTCCAAAAGGATGAATTTGATAGATTGTTAAATTTTTTTTGGGTTGATGGGATTGGTAAGATGGATTATGACTGCTTTTGTGATGTGGTAATTTTTGATACAAGTTATAGGCTTAATAAGTATAATTTGGTATGCGCATCATTTGTTGGGGTTAAAAATCATTGGAAAAACATTTTGCTTGGGGTGACCTTCTTGTCCGAGACAATTGATTCATTTACGTGGGTGTTTACAACTTTTGTTCTAATGATGGGTGATAAACAACCAATAACAATATATACAGATCAAGACCAGGCAATGGCTAGGGCCATAGAAGTTGCACTACCTCAAAGTCGCCATAGACTGTGCCAATGGCATATCCGTAAAAAGGCTCCATCAAAAGTATCGTGCTACAATACCAACTACAAAGTCAAAGGACTCTTCAATAAGCATTTGAGCATATGTGACTCTGAGGAGGAGTTTGAGAATGCATGGGCTGAATTAATCATACAAGGGAACCTCCAAGATCATGTTTGGTTGCAGGATCTTTATAGAATAAGAAATAAGTTGTCAACAGCCTTCAATAACGATTATTTTAGCATGAACATTCTATCCACACAACGTAGCGAGTCTACTAATAATGTGTGCCATGGCATTTCTAAGTTTTATAACTGATTGCTTTCTGGGTTTAGAGAAGGTGATGAGGAATTGGCGCCGGAATGAACAGGATGAGGATTATAGATGCAGTCAGTCTGAAATAGAACATGTAATAAAAAACTGCTCGATATTAAAACAAGCTACTCAATTTTATTCAAAGAAAATATATTCATTTTTTGAACAAGAATTTTTACAAGGTGTTGGTGTAATGAGTGTAGAGCTTAAGTCTAGTGATTCTTCTAAATTTTTTGTCTATTACACAGAGAAAAAGGATCACTCTAAACCATGAGTTGTTGATTTTGATGCACAAAATGGTAACATCCAATGCTCCTGCATAAAGTTTGAAACGATGGGTTTATTGTGTTCTCACTGCATAATAGTTTTGAGGCAAATGACTATTGGAAAAATCCCTGAGAAGTACCTACTGTTGCGATGGTCATCACGAGCTCAACAAAATATATATTATGGTCTAAATTTGAAAGAAAATTCTCAGAATAGCTTTGAAGCTAGTAGTGAATTCATCTTCAGAAATTATATCAGCAGGTTTGCATATGAAATGAGCACACGAGCGCAGCTGAATGAGGGTGGTGAAGAATTCCTAATGGCTGCAATGAAGGATACATCTGAAAAACTCAATTTGGTTATTTTTGGGAAGAGAAAGACATACAAGTCTACACAGGGTGGCAGTGTACAATTGAAAGACCCTCTAAAGCGTAGGCCTAAAGGCATATACAATGCTAGGCTGAAAAGCCATTGGGAAAAGAAGACAAAGAGTATGATTTTATTTTCTGCCTAATTTGATTTATTGCCTATTGTGACATATTGTTATTAATTTTTTTAACAGGGAAACAACCAGTGAAGAAATACACAATAAAAATTGTGACTCCTTCAAGCATGCCCGAATGCTTAACGGAGGATTTCATAAATTCTGTACACTCCAAGCAACCATCAGCTCAGTAGTGTAATTTCACAAGCATGCCCGAATGCTTCACTGAGGACTTCATAAATGATGTACATTCCAGTCAGCCATCTCCAGTTAAGCAGTACAATTTCACAAGCATGCCCGAATGGTTAACGGAGGACTTCATATCACAAGCATGCCCGTCTAGTCAGGCATCAGTACAGCAGTTCACAAGCATGCCTGAGTGCATGACAGACGATTTCATAGCTGGGGAACCGTCCAGTCAGCCAGCAGTAAAGCGAGCAAAGCATTCTAATTTCATAAGCATACCCAAATGCTTCACTCAGGAACACATAAAAAGGTGTACGTTCAAAAAAGCCATCAGCAACATACCTGAAGTTGATGATGAATATCATTAAATCAGAAAATTCTATGTTATAAGAATATTTGTATGATGGATATTTGTAAGAATATTTGTTGATAAGATATTTATTTAATAAACAATATTTATTTTAGCAGTTAATTTTGATTTGCGTATTGCCTGCGTATACAGAGCGTATACAGCGCATACTCTATCCGTATATAGTGCGTAATTTGCATACCCACATGAAAACCTTCTTAATCGAATGGAATGAAGGTTCAATGGTGAGAAACCCTATATCCAACGTTCCCTGATTGTTGTATTAATGAGGGGAAGCATTCCAAAAAACTTTGGTTCTCCATATACACTAATGAATGCTCAACCATTGAAGCATAACACCCACACTCTAAAACCATCACTTATGTAGCACAAGGGTGAAA
Source organism: Dendrobium officinale (assembly GCA_019514585.1). Taxonomy (NCBI): domain Eukaryota; kingdom Viridiplantae; phylum Streptophyta; class Magnoliopsida; order Asparagales; family Orchidaceae; genus Dendrobium; species Dendrobium officinale. The sequence goes on along the minus strand of CM033700.1, from coordinate 23,400,767 downwards.
ACAAACACTAACTCTCTTTGAGAAAATTTTTATAATCATTTTATAAAGATGGTAAAATGAGTATTTAAAAGATTCATGACGAAGGAATGCATCGAATCAATTAAATTCAAATTAATTAAATTTTTGTGAGAAAAAACTAAGAACTGTCATTTGCGTATGATGTGCGTGTGGTCTGCGTCCGAAACGTGTACTCATGCGTATATAGTGCGCACTTTGCATACCAATATGAAAACCTTCTTAATCGAATGGAATGAAGGTTCAATGGTGAGAAACACTATATCCAACGCTCCTTGATTGTTGTATTGACGAGGCGAAGCATTCCAAAAATCTTTGATTCTCCATGTACTCTAATCAATGCTCAACCATTAAAGCATAACACCCACACTCTAGAATCATCACTTATGTAGCACAAGGGTGAAAACAAAAACTAACTCTCTTTGAGAAAATTTTTATAATCATTTTATAAAGATAGTAAAATGAGTATTTAAAAGATTCATGATGAAGGAATGCATCGAATCAATTAAATTTGAATTAATTAAATTTTTGTGAGAAAAAATCAAGAACTGTCATTTGCGTATGATGTGCGTGTGGTCTGCATCTGAAATGCGTACTCCAAGCATATATAGTGCGTACTTCACAAACCCACATGAAAACCTTCTTAATCGAATGGAATAAAGGTTCAATGGTGAGAAATCCTATATCCAACGCTCCCTGATTGTTGTATTGACGAGGCGAGGTATTCCAAAAACTTTGGTTCTCCATATACACTAATGAATGCTCAACCATTGAAGCATAACACCCACACTCTAGAACCATCACTTGTGTAGCACAAGGGTGAAAACAAACACTAACTCTCTTTGAGAAAATTTTTATAATCCTTTTATAAAGATGGTAAAATGAGTATTTAAAAGATTCACGACTCTCTTTGGCAGTTTCTTCTTGAGGAGCTTCTTTGGAAGGTTCTTCTTGGGGGGGGAAGCTTCTTTGGCAGGTTCTTCTTGGGGGGGAGCTTCTTTTGCAGGTTCTTGTTGGGGAACTTCTTTGGTAGGTTCTTCTGGGGGTGCTTCTTTGGCAGGTTCTTCTTGGGGGGAGCTTCTTTGGCAGGTTCTTCTTGGGGGCAGCTTTTTTGGCAGGTTCTTGTTGGAGAACTTCTTTGGTAGGTTCTTCTTGGGGGGGAACTTATTTGAAAGTTTCTTCTTGGGGAGCTTCTTTGGGGGATGGAAGTTTCTGTGATGGCTCTTCTTCGGCAGGTTCTTCTTGGATGTGGTGTACCCTTTTCTGTTTCTTATTTTTCTTTGGGATTGATTTTCTCTCTAATTTCTTCTTTTTGTAAACCCTTTCAGCAGCCTAAGTCATCTCAGCATCATTGATTTTTTCTAGGGCGTCGGTCTTGGTGTGTTCAGATGATATCTGAATATTCTTGGGGGATAGAATTGCATGGGGAATGAATGATGAGGGGGAGGGAGCAACTTGCTCATTAGGCTTAAGAATTCCTTGAACAATGCAATGGTTGAGTTTGTCATCAATAAGATCAACTCTTCTCACAATTTATTCAAAATTCTTGCTCATCCTAGCTTCAAATTCTATGAAGAGTTTGACCATGGACTCCTGCATAATCTTTATTACTTTCTTTTCAAGATCATCTAATGATTGGGGTTGGGTTTTCAAGGTGGATTTGGGTTCGGGCTGCTGAGGAGATTGTGGGGGGAGATGATGTTCAGGTGTGTTAGTTTGAATGGGTGAAAGAGGGGTTGATGGATATTTCTTTATACCCAAGAGATTAGATTCTTCAGGGGTAACACCTTGGATGTCAACAAAAACCTGTGAAAAATTAATCTCAAATAAATACACAATCTAAACACAATACATACGCAAGGTTCACGCAATCTATACGCAAAACGTACGTAATACATACGCAAACAGTACGCAATAAATAAGCAATATATAAAACTATTCACAATATATACTTGTCTTCTCTTTAAATTAACAAATAATTTAGCAGTCTTCTCAATGTTATATACAATGTCATCACCCCATCGAAGAAAATGGGGCCTTCTATCAGGGTACTTCGGGAGATGAATGGAAGTGTGCTCCAGGAACCAAACCTGCATAAAATTGAGATATTCTCAGTAAGTTTTAGCAAATCAATCAGTGAAATTAAATGTTTGATTAGAATTATTTTAGCATTCACAATTAACAGTGGCACAAATCTATTGACATAGCCCGCTGGCCTGTTCTTTGAGATCTTCAAAGATACATTATTAAAATCTTCAAACAGACATTCCCAAATTGACCATGCCCAATTAATTGATAAGAAATCATCAACATTATTTGTTATTGTCTTTAACATCTTAGGAACTTTAAAGTTGTTTTGTTGGAAAAATAAATTAGAGCATAAATACATAATAAAAGTTTTCAACATAGTATGTGGGGTGCTTTCTTGAGTCAACTCAAGCATTTCACTCTTAATATCCTTTGAAGTGATTGTTGAAGTGGGCAAGGTCATCCAAGTAATCTCCTCACCTCTGTTTGGTAGACCAGTAAGGAGGGCCACTTCATCAGCTGTGAAAGGTACAACATGACCCTCTATAATAAAACTTTGCTTTTCAATATTCCACATTGTCATCAGCTGGTAGATTAGTGGGGCGTTTTGCTCAAATGCAAGAAAATGAAGAAATTGGTAAATATTTAGGTCCTTCAAATTTTCTTCAATTTCAACAGGAATTATCTCGGAAAAAGTATCACACATTGTTGTAAATGTCGAAACATAGTATCTATAAGATATAGGACGGACGTAAATCTGTGTAAAATAAGAACTATAATTAATTTAGAGAAGCAGGTTATACGTATTACGTACGCATATAAAACGCAATAAAATACGCAAAGCATACGCATATTATACGCATATTATACGCAATGTGTACGCATACGATACACATTACATACGTCAATCATACGCAGTGTAAATGCAATCTACGCAAAATATACGAAAAATATCAGCAAAAATCTAGGGTTTTTTACACTGCTCATTTTTCTTTATTGGAAGTTTAGTTTTATGATTTAAAGATCCAAAGTATTTATTATAAAATGTTAGGGTTTCTCTTCAACATATATGCAGAAAATAAGCGAAATTTACGCAGATTATACACATTGTATAAAAAGAAAATACGCAGAAAGAACGAAAATGGTGAGATAAATATAATCTTTTATAGTTACTCAGAATAATTTTATTTTATTTTTTAATTTCTTCAGCAAATACGCATTGAATACCAAAGATATCCGTATTTCATTTTATGTCAATGTAAGAACGCACCTTTCTCTTTGCAGGTGAATCCTCCATGATGAGCAAAAGAGATTGCTGGATTTTTTTAGAAGATTTTTTTTGCAGGAAGCTCGGGAGTACTGGAGCGAATGGCCGAAATGTGGAATTTAGAAACTGTTAAAATTTTTTGCCTTTTTCATTGTATTTGCTGGGCGGGCATTCGATCTTTTCGTCTGTAGTAGGTCCGAAATGACAAACGGGTTGGGCCTTACTTTCCACGTAGACACACTACGCGTAATGAATTTATTTGCGGCCGAACACATCTATGTGATCGGATTCCACACAGAATAATTTCTCTTGTGATGGACATTAATAAAATTATGACACTTGATATTCATGTGTATTCTGTTTTATTATTTTTATCTTTTTTTTTATATATCTTTTCAATCCAGCCAATCAATATAGAGTCCAGATAAAAAAATAAAAATGGTGAATATTTATCTATGTTACATTTTGTTTGATTTTTTGGTACTTTTGTAAAAGACAGTTTTAAGGAATATTAGTTCGCAAAATAGAGTTTTCTACCGGAGAAGCATATATAAAAGCTCACTCAAAACAACAGAAAAATAAAACAAATCGAGTTATTGGGAACTTGATTTGACGAACCAAACAACAAAGAAGAAATGAATTTGTCATTTTAAAATGGAATAAGCACCAAAAACTTCCAATCAAATGAAGCCTTAATGACTTCACCTTCAAAAAATGGTTAGTATGTTATTTGCTTGTCGTGGTAACTGCGTATGAGCTGCATATTTTTTTTGCATTTTTATTGCTTATGAATTGCATTTTTAGTTACGTGTATTTATTGTATATTTAATGAATTTATGTGTTTAGCTTATTTGGTTACGGATCTTTTTAGGGTTTAGTGTTTGACTTCTTTATAAGTGCATGTTGGTGCTGCTTGTTTAGTGTTTTGCGTATTTTCTGCGTTTTTTGCATATTTAGCCTTTGATTAATTTTTTTGTAAAATATAATATGTATAATATATATAATAAAATTTGTTGTAAAATTATTTACTAATGAAAATTCAAGAAAATTTTATTTTATACATAGCATTTACGCAATAGATACACAACAGATATGTGGCGGGTACGCAGCAAATACGTAGCCGATACACAATAAATACACAACAGATACTCATCAGATACATAGAAGATATGCAGCTATTATAATATAGTTTTTACAAGTTCTGTAAGTTATAACTTGTAAAATTGTACATATGTTTTTATTTTCCTTTATTATTATTTTTTACATATGTTTTATTTAGTCTTTGATTAATTTTTCTATAAAATAGAACTTGTATGTAAAAAATTTTGTAAAATTATTTACTAATGAAAATTCAAGAATTTTTTTTATATGTAGCAAATACATAACAAATATGTAGTTGATATGCAGCAAATATGCTTCATATACGTAGCAATACTCATCAAATACGTAGAAGATTTACAGTTGTTATAATATAGTTTTTAAAAGTTATGTAAAATAGAACATATACAGTGTCCATAGGTTTTTATTTTATTTGATTAAATTTTTTGTATAAATTTTTACTTAGTCTTTAATTAATTTTTTTGTAAAATAGAACTTGTATAATATATAAAATAAAAAGTTTTGTAAAATTATTTACTAATAAAAATTTTATTTTATATGTAGCATATACACAGTGGATAAGTAACAAGCCAGATGCAGACCTCCACTTCAACCATTAAACTTGAATTCTACTAATGCGCGGTAACACACAACAGAAACACAACATATATGAAGCACATTCGCAATAAATACACATCAAATATGTAATAAATACACAGTGAATATGTTGTAAATACTCATTGAATACCTAGTAAATTGGCATCAAATATGCACTGAACATGTAGTACAGACGAATTGAATATGCTACAAATACGCATTAAATACATATTAAATATGGAATAAATACACATTGAATATGCATAAAAATGCATCAAATAAGCAAAAAATATATAATGAATACGCAGTAAATACATATTGAATATACAATAAATTCATAGTAAATATGAAAAAAAAATGCATCAAATAAGCAAAAAATATGCATTGAATATGCAGTAAATAAACATTGAATACACAGTGAATACACATTGAATACATGATAATTATGCAGTAAATATGTAGGGTTTAGGGTTTAGGTTATAGGTTTTATTACGAATCTACATTAAGATATTATAATTTTGATGATAGCAAATATTTCTGACACTTCTATTTTTCTACGATTAGCTTATCTACTAACGTTTCATGTCTACAATGTCAACTGCAAATCAAGCCAGCTCAATATTGGATAGATTAGGACTAAGTCAGTCTGTAAGTGTTCGTTAAGTGTTTTTACCTTTTCTTGAGTCAAATGTAACAAAATAGGTCTTGATGCTAAAGTAGCCTTGCACATACACACACACACACACACTCAAATTTTTCCTATTTGTTTTTAGAGTTTTATATTTTTATTAATATCGTTCGGGATGATCCCAAATTGTCTGGGACGATCAGTTAAAATAGAAATCCTAATTAGGGCATCCTAGTTAAGGTAGTCGCAATTAAGCAAATCGTCCTGGACGATATTATCATCATCTTGGATTATATGCTTAAATCAGAAAGAATCAGCCGTCAACTCTTTTAGGCATGTTATTATTTTTGGACATTTTCCAGGACATTGTCTTGGACGATGCATTATAATTATGCCAAAATTAGTTAAATGATTAAGGTAAGTAATTAAGATTTGATTGATCGATCATATTGTCTTGGATGATCATAGGATCGTCTGGAATGATCAGTTAAACAAACCTTAATTTCTTCTTAGACGACCATAACAACTGTCTGGACGATCGATGACGTTTTGAACTAATAGTATAGGATGATAATCGTACTGGAAAATCAGTTATTTTTTCATCATCTAGACAGGTAAAGTCTAGTCGAACATAGTGATTGTCTGGACGATACTTAATAATTTTAAACTAATCAGACATGATGATGTCCTATCATCCTAGACGATCAGAACAAACAAATATTTTAATCATCTAGCCTCCCCCAGATCATCCTGATTGATTGAGCTGAATTTGTACTAATCATATAGGATGATCCATCGATCGTTCTGGATGATTTTTGTCGATTTGTTGAAATTTAGGGCAAATTTAAAGCCCTTTTATCTAATATCCCTTATTTACTCAAGATGTGATCCTTTGCTGTTGTCCTGACCTAAGAGAGCCAAGAGGAGAGGGAGATTAAGGGACGGAGAGAAGATCTTGTAAGGAGAATTTGTGAGGGTTTCACAAAAGTTGTTCCAAACAAGGATCCAAGTCATCTTCTCTAGCTGTCGTCCCTAATTTCTTGGAGGTTAAAGAGAGGTCTACTTCAATAATTAATCAAGGTTCTCTGCCTGCTTCAGGAGGAAGCGAAAGGATTTGAGTTTTCTGCCTGCTTCAAGAGGAAACGAAAGGAGTTGGGTTCTCTGCCTCACCGGAGTTGATGGAAAGGAGGTTTGTACAGGCTTCTCCACCTTGTTGTGGGAGCAAAAGGAGAGTCACTGAGTTTAGTGCAATACCAGGAGGGGAGGCTCCGGGGAGTGGACGTAGGTCAAGTTAATCGAACCACTATAAAATTTTGTGTGTTCTTTCTTATTATTTTTAGCATTTAATTTCTACACTTTAATTTTTTTGTAGTGAATGTTGGTTTGGTTTAAGATCATGAATTTTGTTTAAGAAATTTTTAAAACACCAATTCACCCCCTCCCTCTTAATTATCCTTTGGCTAGTTCATAAGGGCTTAACATCCCTAACAAACTTTCAAGTGGTATCAGAATGTTATCTGGAAGTTCTTCGATGGCCACTATTGACCCTCGTTTCACTGAGGCGGCTGACCAAGCCACCTATCTTTACTACAAGATAGCCAGGATTACCTTGTCCAGGAACTTCAATCCACGTACACTTACTTACCCTATCCTTGATTTTTTGTGCAGACCTCCCTCACCTTCATCCTTACCCTCGCCTTCCCCTTCAATTCTGAACTACTCTATGAATTTTTTGCAACCCTCAGAATCAACTCTTCTTATATTACACTTCAATCCTACGTCAACAAACACCTAGTTGATTGACTTATTAGGACTATCATGAACTCCTCCAATTGTCCACTACTAGAGACAAGCTTCACATCTTGTCTCAAGATCTTGATCATGACTTGGCTCTGCCCAATCATTTTTTGAGACACACTCTTATCTCCTATCAGTATGGAGCATCCAGCACCTTAGTCAAAGATGCTAGGACAATCCAACATGTACTTCGTACCTCTATTATTCCTAAAACTTGTGATCATATCTACACCTCTCCTCTCATTTCGATCACCACCTTCTATATTATGGCCCATAGAGAATTCAACGCTGTTGATCTTCTTTTCTGATATATTGAGCATCTCACAAGCATTAGGGATCCAGGCACAAAAGGAAGCCCAACCTGGCCTAAGGACACATCATAGCCTATGTCTTGAAAACTAAGTTCAACCTTTATTATCCTGCCTCATCTAACTTTCATTCTGCCTTCTATACTAACAGCTCCTTCCATATTCTTCACAGCACTTATCTCCACCTGGAGCACGAGGAAGCTGAGGAGGAAGCTGCTCTTGCACCTGCTTCGATCTGCCAGCACTAACAACTGGATCAACTGGTAAAGCGATTCAATAAGTGGGATGCCAAGTTCAATTCTTATGATGCTACATAAGAGAAACTTCATGCCAAGGATGTAGCTAGATTTGTCGCTTACGTGATTCACCACCAGCAACAGCACGACCAGAACATGGCCTGGTTTTGGGAGCAGTTTGCTGGTATCTCTAGCTTCTTTCAGCTATCACCACCACCTTCTTTTGATGTCAGGGTCTGTCGTACTTATAGTTTGTTTCTCTTGTGTCGTATTCTGTGATGTTATTTGTTTCCTTTTGTATTTGTTTTTGTTTCTGTTTCTATTCTATTTTTTTTCTTTTTTGGTTTCCTCCACCTTCCGTGATGTCAAAAGGGGGAGTAGAGGTAGTGCTTATGTTGCTTCATTATTTTTTTATTACTTTTATCTTGTGTTTTTCTTACTACTTTTGCCTAGTATTTTGCCTCACCGGAGTAGGTGGAAAGGAGGTTTATACAGGATTCTCCGCCTTACTGTGGGAGCAAAAGGAGAGTCACTGAGTTTAGTGCAATACTCGGAAGAGAGGCTCTAGGGAGTAGATGTAGGTCAAGGTGACCGAACTACTATAAAATTTTGTGAATTCTTTCTTATTGCTTTTTTGCATTTAATTTCCACACATTAATTTTTTTTTGTGTGTTGAATGTTGGTTTGGTTTAAGATCGTGAATTTTATTTAAGAAATTTTTAAAACACCAATTCAACCCCCCTTAGTTAGCCTCAGGATAGTTCATAAGGGCTTAACATCCCTAATAAACTTTCAAGTTTTAACGATTAGGCTTTAGGGTTTAGAATTTTTAGGGTTTAGGGTTTAGAAGTTTTTCGAATTTAAGGTTTAATGTTTAGTATTTAGGGTTTAAGGTTTAGGGTTTAGGTTTTAGGGTTTAAGATTTAGGTTTTGGGTTTAGTGTTTAGGTTTTAAGGTTTAGTGTTTAAGTTTTTAGGGCTTATGGTTTAGGGTTTAAGGTTAAGGATTTAGTGTTTAGGGTTTAGATTTTAGGTTTTATGGTTTATGGTTGGGTAAAGATACATCAAATACGCATTAACAATGCAGTAAATACATATTGAATATGCAACAAATTCAAATCAAATACACAGAAAATGCACAGTAAATATATTGTTAATATGCATTGAATACGTATAAATATGTAATAAATACACATTAAATACATCGAATATGCTAAAAATGCAAAGTAAACATGCATCAAATACACATTGAATACCCAATAAATACGCATTACATATGTAGTATATAAACATTGAATATGTAGTAAATACAAAACAAATATGCAACAAATGCATAGTGAATGCAAAGTAAATATGCAGTAAATGAACTTTGAATGTTAGAGATTAGTATATAATATATCTATCATAATGTTTTACATTCACAAATTAAAAATATTTATTAAAATAATCTTAACAACAACAATAACAACATTAAGTCTTTATCCCACTATATGGGTTCGAGTACATGAATCCTTTTTCTCTATTGTGTCTTGTTAAGAGTCAAATTCTCATTTAAATCTAATAAAGAATATACAATAAATACACTATAAAACATTGCAGGTCTCACCCCCATCTTATAAAATTTTTCTTTATGTTTGAGGGAACTTTCTATCACATAACAAGCTCAATGCATTCCTCCACTTCAACCATCCAATTTGAATTCTACTAATGCATAGTAAACATGCAGAAAATATGCATTGAATATGCAGTAAATATGCAACAAATATGTAGCAAATAATTATTTAATACATAATAAATATGCATTAAATACTTAGTATATACGCATTATATATGTAGTAAATACACAATAAATAAGCATTTTATATTTGGTAAATATGCATCTAATATGTTTCTAATAAACAACAAATAGGCATTGAATGCATAATAAATAAGCATCAAATACGTAGAAAATATGCAGTAAATATACAGTAAATGCTGAGTTTGAAAAGAATCAATTTTTTTTAATAAATAATTTTCTAATACAAAAGTTTTTATAATTAAAAATTGATTGTAAGATCTTAATTAAATAGTAAAATATTTTTCTTATCAACTACAATTAAAACTTTAAAGAGTAGTTTGAGATTTCAATAATTCAAAACAATTTATTTTTTTTCTAATAATTAAATAATATAATTTCTTTAACATTCAATCATTCCAAATAAATTTATTTTACATTAACAATCAATTGTCATAAATAAACTTAATATATTTATTACTTTAAAGCATTGATATCCATCGTCATCCTCATGTACGCAGTTTTTGTTGATTGGAGGGTGCGTTGGTTTTAATTCTTTGGTGAAGCATTAGACCATGCTTGAGAAATTATATTGCTTTGATGGTGAAGAAAATTGTGTTGTGTTTTTTTTCTTTATGGGAGGTTTTCATGTTAAAAAAAAGATAAAATACACCTAGGTTTGTTACTATAATTAACTAAATTTCATGCAAAATCACAACTTGAGACTATAGAGCTTTTGAATGCCTCTATGAGATCTTTCCAATGAGCTTATGAACTCCTAAATGGGTCAAGTGGATTTAGAGATATTAATTTTTTAAGTTTTTTTTTTTTATTTCTAAAAATTTTAAATAGCAAATTGCCTAGCCAGCCGCACTTTTCCATGCGGCTTCTATTTTAATGGCTAACCAATCATTAGTAGCTAACATGATAACACAAAATTAATCATGACTATTAAATAAATCATCGAATGCTCACAGTTAATAGCGACCTAAAATCATGAGATTAAATCGGATATGTTGATTGAAATCAATGCCTCTAATTTTATCTTCAAGCTTCTATAAGGCTCCACAACCGTGAAGCTTTCCGGCATGATCCAAGAGATCCAACTGGTGAACCTTCATAAAATTTCCTAGAGAGGATCAGGATGGTGAAAGCTTTGTATCCAATGGTGGAAATCCATTTGATTAAATGTTTTCTTCACACTTGACCGGACTACCTAACTAGGGAGCTCAGGAATTAGTTCTCACTACATAGAAAGCCCAAAAAAATATGTTTTTCTATCAGGAAGCTTCAGGAGATAAAGGCGAAGACTTCTCCTTTAGATGTCTTGGCCGCAGGATAATCAGAGGCATGACTTTGAGTGAAGGGCGAAAAGATTTTTCCAGGGATCGCTCATGATTGTAGCTGAAACTGGCTGGGAAGCTGTGGGATGGAGAGGAATGTTTTAGGAGCTCTGGGGATGCTTTCCAAAAGCTTGGGAGTGAATGGGAATGTCTGCGTTGAGGTGCCTTATTTAATTGTCTTTCGTGGCTATGGAAGGTTGGGATTGATCAAGCCATCCATTGGAAGGCTGCCAACTATAAGGGACATCCACCGTGAGACATTTGAGCCCAAAGGAGGTAAGCTTAGGGCCTGAGTATGAGTTTAGCTACCATCAAAACTCATTTTGATTTGCTTCGGCTACCTCCTACCATTAGTTGGGTTAGGCTTAGGTGTAAAGGTTGATGGAGGTCTAATCAACTCATCCATGAGCTCAATTGGGCATGAGGCATCCCAATTGCTGGAATGAGCTCAGTTTGACCCAAACTTGTACTGTTTTTGTCAAATTGGGTGTAAACTGAGTCAAGCTTGGTGGTGGGATTGATGGGGGAGATAGGCTAAGTCAAGGGCTACCATTTACAAGTGGAAATTAGGCTTGATATGGTCTGAAGTAGAAGATAACTTGGGTCAAATTGGTTTTGACTACTTTGGTCTAGCCTAGAGGTTGACCAAAGTCAACCCAAGGGTTGGGCTGGTTAAGGTAGGTGTGTTGATCTTAGGGCTAGCCTATGGGGGTATTGAATTGGGCTAGTTGGGCCTAAGTTGATAAATTGTTTAACCCATAGTGGTTTTGACCACTTTGGGTTAGCCCAATTCCTAACCTGAGTTGATCCAAGGGATGGGTCACCTAAGGTAGGTGTATGGAGTTATGGGGAACCCAATGCAACCATTGGTTTGATTCGAATTAGCATAGTAGAATTTAGCTCATGGAAGACTCTTTTTGGACACTAGGGTCAAGCCAAATAGCTAACCCAAGTGAATCAAAGCCTTGGGATCTCAAGGGAGCTTCCTTAGAGACCTAATGGGTCATCCCATAGGTTGGATGGGTTTGGAAAATCCTCGGTGAAGGGGTTTGAAATTGTTAAGAGAGTTGCTACTTAGCTATTGCATGTTTTACATTCTTGCAACTTGTATAATTTTGATGATTCCAAATATTATTGTTCTAATTATTATTTTCTCCTAACACTTTTTTGGAAGAATTTTTTTGCTCTTGTGTGGACTAACATTTCTGGATAATCGATCTCTAGACTAATGAAGACTTCAAATCAAATTCAGCATAAGATAGTTTGTAAAATGAAGTCTGTATTTTTCATTCTATTTAGTTTGAGAGAGTGTGATTGTAATTGAGTAACTTAGTACACACACACTTGGGATGATCTTTAAAAAATCAAAAAAAAAAAAAATTATGCTGATCGTACGGATGAACCACATTCGTACGAGACGATCAGGTCCGTTATCCCCTCGGAAGAGCAATGGAACGAATAGGGAGTGAGAAAATTTTCTAAGTCCTGATCATCCAGACAAATTTCCATATTCGTCCCTGGATGAAGTGCTCGGGATTCTCACTTTGAACTGTTCGTCCGGATGAATTTATATATTCATCCCGGGATGATGTGCTCGCGTTTCTCACTTTGAACTGTTCGTCCAGATGAAGTATACCATTCATCTATGGATGAAGTGCTTGAGATTTTCATATTGAACTGTTCGTCCAGATGAAGTGTGCCATTCATCCCAGGACAATTTCTCAGATTTCTCACTTTGTGCTGATCGTCCAGACGAAATATACCATTCATGACAAGACAAGGTCCTTGGGACTCATGACTTGAACAGATTGTCCAGACGAACTCCTATATTCATACCAGGATAAAGTTCTCTGTTACTTGAAAATTTGGGACCTTCCTGCCGTTTCGTCCAAACAAACCCGTGATATAAATGTTTGTACCGGACGAACTTAGTTCGTACAGAATGATGATCGGGTACGAAGTTATTTTGTACCAATATTCGAAGGGTCGTACGCAATAGTTTTTACACTATTTGTACGGGATGAAATATCGATCGTCTGGGATGATCGAGTGTGTACAGAATTAAAAGTCAGCAGTTTTTGGACGGTTTTTTGTTTCTTTCCTATATAAGGTCCACTTAAAATTGTCTTGTCATCTTTTTGCTCACTAGTCTTCATATAAACTGAAGGGAGAGTGAAGGAGAGAGTGTTTGAAGGAGAATTCTTACTACTGGAGTGTGAAGGATTCACTTAAAACTCAAAGGTAAAAATCTCCAATTGTGATTTGTGATTACTTCACTCTTTTCTCTCATCCTTCTAGATTTCTCGTGAGAAGATCTTTCAAGGAGATCCGGTTCTCTGCCGACACTTGTAGAGTGTGAACAGCCGAAGGGTTCTCTGCCTACACTTGGAGAGTGTGAACAGCCGAGGGGTTTTTTACCCACACTTGGAGAGTGTGAAAGGACGAAGGGTTCTCTGCCTACACTTAGAGAGTGTGAACAGCCGAAGGGTTCTCTACCTACACTTCAAGAGTGTGAAAGGATGAAGGGTTCTCCTTGCTGTGGGGGCAAAAGGAGGGTCACTAGTGGTATTAGTGCAATACTCGGAGGGTGCCTCCGGGGAGTGGATGTATGTTGTGTTTGACCGAACTACTATAAATCTCATATCTTTTTATTTTCCATTGCTTTTGTTTTTTACTTTATTGTATCGTTTGATTTGCGATTGAAAAATCTTTTCTACAAAAATTCTCTAAAGTTATTATCAGTTTAAAATTTAAAAGAGGGAATTTTTTTAAATTACCAATTCACCCCCCCCCCCACTTGGTTAGCCGCTGGGATATAAGCTTAGGTCTAACAACCTAATTCATATTGAACAAGTTTCAACAAGTGGTATCAGAGCTTTGTTTTTAAATCATAAGTTTAGACTACTTTTTGATTAACGTAGATGGCTACATTTGGAAACTGAAATATGCCTGAGGGTTACTCTATAACTAGACCTCCATTATTCTACAATATTCCTTTTGATTTTTGGAAAACACGTATGTCTATATTTTTACAGTCACTTGATTACCCTATGTGGATCTTAGTTCAGGAAGCATATATAAAACCAACTACACTAGGTGATGGAGTTAGATTTGAAACACATTTTGTGGACTGGATAGTAGAAGAACGTGACTTAGAACAACTAAATGTCAAATACTTGAATAGTTTCTTTTGTGCTCTTAATCATAAGATTACATGTGGGTTTCTACTTGCAAGAGTGGAAAGGATATATATGATAGACTTTGTATAACTTATGAGGGGACTAATGAAGTTAAGCAATCTAGACTTAATATTTTGTTGCATGATTATGAATTATTTCACATGAAATCAAATGAATCCATTTTTGATATGTACATAAGATTCAAACAAATAATCACCTCTTTACATGTATTGGGTAGGGAACTAATGAATGCTAAAATGGTTAATAAGATACTTCGTTGTTTGCCTACTACTTATGATGCTAAAATTACTGCAATTATAGAATCTAAAGATCTAAACATTTATTCTATTGACAATCTTCTTGGATCGTTAATTTTTTATGAGCAAGGAGTTAGCCAAAAAAAGATTGATGCAGTTGAACCACGAAGGTAGAAGAACATAACACTAAAAGTGGAGGAGTCAGAGAGTGAACTCTCTCAACCTGAGGATGAAGGTGACATCACACTAATTACTAGACAATTCATAAGCTTTCTGAAGAGGAAGCAAAAGAGACTCCAGTAATGGAATCGAGATAAATTTAATAGAAATATCAAGGTTTCAAATAAAGTTATTTGCTATGAGTGCAGGAAACCTTGACATATTAAGTCAATTGCCCAAAACTCAAAGCCACTCCTAGCAAGGAGAAGGTAGAGGAGAAACTAATTGTGAAGAAGAGCAAGAGGAAATTTCAATGAGCTTTCTAGGCGGATTCAGCTTCAGACTCATCAGAAACTAAAAAGGAAGATGAAGTAACTAATCTGTGCTTAATGACCGATAATCTTGATCAGTCAGATCAAGAAGAGGTATGTGACTTGACTTACAATGAACTCTTTGAAGTTTCTGAACACATACATGATGCATATATGAAGTTAAAGAAAATGCATACTAGTATAAGCTTAGAATTTCAGGAACTACAAAAGGAATATGAAATCCTTAGGAAAGATCATGCTTTAATTGATGATAACCACATGAAATTGCTTGAGTTTGATGAATTGAATAAGAACCATGAAATATTAAAATCATCCTTTGCAAAACTTCAAATGGAAATAAAAAATAATAAGGATGAATTAGAGAGCAAAATATATCGAATTAAATATACGAATCGAATTTTGGAAGATATGAATTCATTTTATAAAATAAAGATAAAAGCTCTCGAGGATAATAGGATACCCCCAAGGCTTGAAGATTTCAAGAATCCTATTTTGCATACTAAATTTATGCAATCCCTAAATAGATAGATGAATAATAAAAAACTTAGGAATCCATTTCCAAGAGTCAAATGTAATAATTATGGATTGTTTAGACATATAGCTCACACATGTACTTTGAAGAAGAAAACTTATTTGGTGTGGAGACCTAAGATGCATAAACCTAGACATATCATACATGCATCTGATTATAAATTTCCAAAAGAAGAACCCAAACTTATTTGGGTTCCCAGGTCTAACGTTTGATAATTTTGCAGGGTCGCTCTCACACAAGATCTCGTGAGAGCATATGGTACCTAGACAGCGGATGTCCAAAGCATATGACTGGAGATACTGCACAATTCATATCGCTGGAAACCAGAAGTGGAAGCAAGGGTACACTTGGAGATAACATCACAAAGAAGGTGACTGGGTCATGTATGATTGGAAATCTTAAGAACATTTTTATTGAAAATGTGTTATTGGTAAAAGGCTTAAAGCATAATTTATTAAGAATTAACCAGCTATGTGAAAAAGGATACTGTATAAAATTTTTCTCTACTAGCTGCATATTAAGCCTAAATGAAAATAATGTTTTGAATGGTATTAGAGTAAACAATGTGTATATGATAGACTTGAATTGCATTAAAACTCCTACTGCTTTTTGTTTAAAAATTATATCTAATGAGCCATGGCTTTGGCATTGGAGACTTTGTCACTCTAGTATAAAAAATCTTAGGATGATTACCTAAAAGAACTTAGTAAGAGGTATACCAAAACTAGACTTTACTAAGGACCACCTTTGTGACGCATGTTAATTAGGAAAACAGGTGAAGTCCTATTTTCAGTCCAGTAAGGATTTTAGAACTAGTAAACCATTAGAGATTTTGCATATGGATCTTTTTGGACTAGTTAAAACTGTAAGTCTAGGAGGGAAGGTATACGGATTTCTGATTGTGGATGATTACTCTAGATTCACATAGGATAGATTTCTATTTCATAAGAGTGAATCATTTGAGAAATTTAGAAACTTTTCAACTTGGATTCAAAAAAAGCTAGGATGTGAAATTATGACTATTCAAATTGATCATGGAGGAGAATTTAAGAATGAAAAATTTGAGGATTTTTGTAAGGAGAAAGGAATTGATCACAATTTTCTGCACCTAGAACCCCTCAGCATAATGGGTAGTCGAAAGGAAAAATAGAATATTAATAGAAGCCGCTCGAGCCATGTTGGTAGAATACTCACTTCCAAAATATTTTTGGGCTGAGACGATTAGCACTGCATGTTATGTTCTGAATATGGTGAATGTGAGCTCAAAATTAAATAAAATATCTTATGAGTTGCTAAAAGGAAGAACACCTAATTTGTCACATTTGCATGTTTTTGGATGTAATGTGTTTATTCATAACTATGAAAAATCTGTCTTAGGAAAATTTGATCCAAAATTAGATGAAGGAATTCTTTTAGGATACTCAAGTGTTGGAAAATTTTATAGAGTATTCAATAAAAGAACTTTGATAATTAATGAGACCACACATTCTATATTTGATGAATCTGGAATTTTAGAAGAGCCAAATGTTGTAGAAGATGAGATAGAGATTAACTCCACAAAAATTGGTAAAATAAATTTGGAAGAAAATTTGGAGATAGAAAACCCGATGCTTAGAGATTTGAGATTTTCTAAAAATCACCCAAAGAAATTAATTATAGGTGAACTTAGTGAGGTGTTAGGACTAAACATGGACTAAACAAAGAAGTCAATCATTCAGCCTTTATTTCAACCATAGAATCCACAAATATTGATCAAGCACTTTAGGATGAATTTTAAATTTTGTCTATGCAAGAAGAGTTAAATCAATTTATAAGAAATAAAGTTTGAGAATTAATTGCAAGGCCAAAGGATCAAAGTGTAGTTGGAACTAAGTGAGTATTCAAAAATAAAATGAATGACTCAGGAGTAGTCATTAGAAATAAGGGTAGATTAGTAGCTAAGTGGTATAATCAGATTAAAGGGATTAATTTTGAGGATACTTTTGCCCCTATAGCTAGACTTGAAGCAATTAGGGTTTTGTTAGCCTTTGTCTTTTTTAGAGGATTTAAATTGTACCAAATGGATGTAAAAAGTGCCTTTTTAAATGGGGTAATTTAAGAGGAGGTTTTTGTAGAACAACCTCCAGGTTTTGAAAATTCTAAACACCCAAATCATATTTTCAAACTGAAAAAGGCATTATATGGATTGAAACAGGCACCTAGGGCTTAGTATGAGAGATTGAGCACCTTCCTACTTGAAAGATCATTTGAAAAAGGAAGTGTGGATACAACTCTCTTTTTGAAGAAATTTGGGGAGGATATACTCATTGTATAAATTTATGTTGATGACATTATCTTTAGACCTTCAAATAAAAATCTTTGTGATGATTTTTTTAAAATAATGAATAATGAATTTGAGATGAGTCTAATGGGAGATTTAAATTACTTTCTAAGCTTTAGCATTAAGCATATTGAGGAGGGTATATTTTTTAGTCAATCAAAATATGTTAAGGACATCCTCAAAAAATATGAAATGGACAATGCTAAACCTGTTAATACACCTATGAGTTCCTCAGTTCAATTGGATAAGGACCCTAAGGAAAAATCTGCTGATCAAAAGAAATTTAGAGGGATAATTAGATCTTTACTTTACTTGACAGCTAATCGAACCGATATCATGTTTAGTGTTTACTTGTGTGTTAGATTTCAATCAGATCCAAAAGAATCACATTTGACAGTAGTAAAAAAGATTTTAAGATATATGTTAGAAACTCAGAACTTAGGAATTTGGTATCCTAAGTTTAGCTCTTCATTTAAAATAATTGGTTATTCAGATTCTAACTTTACAGGTTGTAGGGTTGATAGAAAGAGCACTTGTGGAACATGGCAGTTTATTGGAAATTCTTTAGTCTCTTTGTCCAGTAAAAAATAAAATTTAATAGCCTTATTCACTGCTGAACATGAATACATTGCATTAGGAAGTTGTGTGATAAAAGTACTTTGGTTGAAATAA
The DNA here is from genome assembly GCA_019514585.1 of Dendrobium officinale. Classification (NCBI taxonomy): domain Eukaryota; kingdom Viridiplantae; phylum Streptophyta; class Magnoliopsida; order Asparagales; family Orchidaceae; genus Dendrobium; species Dendrobium officinale. The sequence continues at coordinate 23,382,226 of CM033700.1, read as the reverse complement.
TAGTTGATTGATTTAGGATTAACTATAGAAACTATTCCCATTTATTGTGATAACACTAGCACTATTTGCATTTCTAAAAATCCTATTCAACATTCAAGAACCAAACATATAGACATCATGCATCATTTCATAAGGGATCATGTATCCAAAGGAGAAATTGAACTCATTTATGTTTAACAGAAAATCAACTTGCAGACATTTTTACAAAACCACTAGCCTTTGATACTTTCAGTATAGTAAGAACAAAGCTTGGTGTGATCGATTTGAATTCTTAATTAAAGTGATTATGCAACATTGATGTGTATTTTTCTAGTTAGTGTTTTGTGTGTATTTTTTATTTTGAGATTTTTTTTTATTTTCTATCATTTTTTTTGTGTTTGTGTTTTATTTTTGAAAAATTCTCACATCTAGATTTTTGAGACATCTAGATTTTTGAATGCATGCTTGAAAAATGAGTGAAAATTGTTAGTACGAAATTCATTTCGTACGGGACGAATTGCGTAGTCTATTAAATGTCAGATTTGAATGGTTTGCATACAGTTTTTCAGTTTTCTTTTACTATTCGTATGTACAATCGTCACGATCGTCCGGACGATATGTTCAATCGTATGTACGAATGTAGACAATTATACGGATAAGTTTAGTTTTATTATGCATGATCGTACGTACGAACCTTTGGTTCGTACGTACGAACACTTGGCGTTTCAATGTAGGGGACGGTTTAAACTGCCATAAAAACAATCTTAAATGTCTGATCGTCCGGGATGAACACCTGTTCGTCTGTACGATCATTTGGTCAAAAGTCTACACAAAAGGATGCATCATTACTTGTGTGATTACGAAAAGCCATTTCATTTTTGGACTCATTCATTCGTTCATACGAAATTTTGTTCGTACGTACAAACTCAAATTCGTACGGGACGAAATTATTTTCGTCTGTACAAAAACTAGTTTTTTCATTAAATTGAAGGGTTTTTTTATCTCAAATGTCATCACTTTATACATCCTTTTCAATCTTCTATCCCCCTAGATCTTATCCATGGCTAGTTCAAGCAAGAGGCAAAAGGTACACACAAAGGGACCCCCCAAAAAGTCAAGTGAAAACTTTCTGTCCAAAGCCAATGAGGAGTCATTTCCTAGGTTTGCTTTAGCCAAAATCACTCCCTTGAGAGTTCTTCTTCAAGAACAACTCAATTTTAAGGTAATGAATCTGTTTGCTTCCACCAGTTTGGCCTCATTCTCACTCTTATCCATTTCTATAATAAGGAGACATTCCACTACTTTATTGCGAACATGTCCTTTAACTCTAACCATTCTATAATTAGGTCTTATGTCTTTAAGAAGAAAGTAGAAATTACAAAAGAGGATTTGGGAATCTTTTTAAACTTAAGGACTTAAGGGATTAGAGCCCATACTTTGACCACTACCTCTGATTTTGACTGGTCTGAAATAAATAATGTTCTTAGAGGAATTGGTGGGGTAACTCATATACCCAAGGTGTCAACTCTTAGTCAAAAAGCTCGTATCATCCAGCATGTTCTTCGTACCTCCATTATACCTAAAGCTGGTGATCGAGTAAACATTACTCTTCTTCTTTCTACAGTGTCCTATTTGATTTTGACTAGCCAACCTATAGATGAAGCCCAACTAATCATTGACTACATTTATGGACTTTTTGAGATTGGCCATGTCTCCCACAAGAGAAAGAAAAACATTGCCTTAGAACATCTTATGACTTACATTTTAGAGAAGAAGTATGATCTAGTTCATCCAGTTCAAAATTTAGAAGACCCTCTCTACTACAACAATGGATCTTTTCGAGCAATCTTCAATAAAGAAACACAAGTGATAAGTAGTGATTTTGAGGAGAAAAGGATAGGAGCACCTCCACCTGTACCTGATGGTGAACCAAATTATCAAGATTTGGTTCACAGATTTGATTGTTTAGAGACTCATTTTGATTAATAATTTGATCAAATTGAAACTCATTTATAACAACAGGATGCTCAATACAATCAGGACATGGGATGGATGTGAGAGCAGATAGATGGTATAAGCTCCAATATGCTTATGATGAGCAGTTATTTTAATTTCTTCAATGCTCCACCTCCTCCAAATCAGGGCCCATCTGAGTAATAAATGTATCTATTTTATGTGTTTTCTCTACTGCATTAGATGTAATGTGATGTGATGTGATTTCTTTTATGTTTTTATGTTATGTTTTAGTTAAATCTTATGTTTTATGTGTTTTAGTCAATGTATTGATATCATTAATGCAAAATGTATTATCTTCTACAAATGATATCAATAAAATTTATCTTGTGTTATTTTTTATTTTAGTTCAAAAATGTGTGTTAGCTTATATGAACATTCTTCAAATTTTTTATCTTGAAAATTCTATATCTTTAAATTGCAATACAGAATTGAATTCATTAGAAAATCTAATTTTTCAAAAAATTTAAGTTGTGATTATAACTTGATCAAGTTAAGAATATCAATCTTATGTCTCTTGTTATACTATTATTGCAATTATGATGTTTTCTTATTTTTGTATTTCACTTATCAATAAAAATTGATGTACTTAGAGAAATTTGAAATTTTTTATTATTGATTTTGGAAAGATCAAGATTACTCTTGAAAAATGTACAAAATTCAAAAGAAATGCGCAATGGTTTGTAATTTGAAAAAGATATACAAAATAAGCCCACAAGTAAAAAGATGCACAAAAATGTGCCACAACTATTAAAAAAGATGCGCAAAGCGCCACATGTGGTAGTTAATTTTTTCCTCAATCTTTTTTATCTCTTAATTCAAATTAATCTTCTGTACAATTTTATTTAGTATTAAATTTGAAATATATAAATTTTACATTCATCTAATTTGCAATGATTTTGTTTATCTCAATATCTAAATTGATTCATATATTTTGATATTTTTTCCTTGTCTATGTTATGTCTCTTCTTAAATCATATGAATTCTTCTATTTCTCTAATGCTAGTTAAGTTTATTTTCATATATATCACTATCTCTTTCAAGGATCAATTATCAAAGAATTAACATATGACTTCTTACATTTCTGTTTTAGTTTTTTTTCTTCTTCTCTTTTTGTTGTTGTCAAAAAGGGGGAGAAAATATTATTCATATTTTATTTGTATTTTTGTTATATATCGTATCTTTTTGTAACGTATCATATCTGCATTTTATTCGTATTTTTGTTCCGTATCATATATTTTTGTTCCGTATCGTATCTGCTTGTATTTTTTTTAAAAAAAAGAGAAAGATATAATATCGTGCAATGCCTCCTTATTCTTACATGTTTATCAATTCAGGGGGAGTTTAGGAGATTCTTAGAATTTGAAAATTATACAAATAATAATTATTTTGCCATCATCAAAAAGAGGGAGATTGTTAAGAGAGTTGCTACTTAGCTTTTGCATGTTTTACATTCTTGTAACTTGTATAGTTTTGATGATTCCAAATATTATTGTTCTAATTATTATTTTCTCCTAACACTTTTTTGGAAGAATTATTTTTGCTCTTGTGTGGACTAACATTTCAGGATAATCGAACTCTAGACTAATGAAGACTTCAAATCAAATTCAGAATAAGATAGTTTGTAAATTGAAGTCTATATTTTTCATTCTATTAAGTTTAATAGAGTGTGATTGTAATTGAGTAACTTAGCACACACACACTTGGGGAGATCTTTAAAAAATAAAAAAAAATTTACACTGATCGTACGGGACGAATCAGTTCATATAGGACGATCAGGTCAGTTATCCCCTCGGAAGAGCAATGGAATGAACAGGGAGTGAGAAAATTTTCTAAGTCCTTATCATCCAGACGAATTTCCATATTCGTCCCTGGACGAAGTGCTCGGGATTCTCACTTTGAACTATTCGTCAAGACAAATTTACATATTCATCCCGGGACGATGTGCTCGTGTTTCTCACTTTGAACTGTTCGTCCAGACAAAGTATACCATTCATCTCTGGACGAAGTGCTCGGGATTCTCACATTGAACTGTTCATCCAGACGAAGTGTACCATTTGTTCCAGGAAGATTTTCTCGGATTTGTCACTTTGTGCTGATCGTCTAGATGAAATATACCATTCATGCCAAGACGAGTTTCTCGGGACTCATGACTTGAACAGATCGTCCAGACAAACACCTATATTTATCCTAGGACGAAGTTCTCTGTTCCTTGAAAATTTGGGACCATCCTACCATTTCGTCCAAATTAACCCGTGATATAAATGTTCGTACCGGACGAACTTAGTTCGTACGGGATGATGATCGGGTATGAAGTTATTTCGTACTAATATTCAAAGGGTTCGTACGCAATTATTTTTACACTATTCGTACGGGATGAAATATCGATCGTCCGGGATGATCGAGTGTGTACAGAATTGAAAGTCAGCAATTTTTCATTCTATTAAGTTTAATAGAGTGTGATTGTAATTGAGTAACTTAGCACACACACACTTGGGGAGATATTTAAAAAATAAAAAAAAAATTTACACTGATCGTACGGGACGAATCAGTTCATACAGGACGATCAGGTCAGTTATCCCCTCGGAAGAGCAATGGAATGAATAGGGAGTGAGAAAATTTTCTAAGTCCTTATCATCCAGACGAATTTCCATATTCGTCCCTGGACGAAGTGCTCGGGATTCTCACTTTGAACTATTCGTCAAGACAAATTTACATATTCATCCCGGGACGATATGCTCGTGTTTCTCACTTTGAACTGTTCGTCCAGACAAAGTATACCATTCATCTCTAGACGAAGTGCTCGGGATTCTCACATTGAACTGTTCATCCAGACGAAGTGTACCATTTGTTCCAGGAAGATTTTCTCGGATTTGTCACTTTGTGCTGATCGTCTAGATGAAATATACCATTCATGCCAAGACGAGTTTCTCGGGACTCATGACTTGAATAGATCGTCCAGACAAACACCTATATTTGTCCTAGGACGAAGTTCTCTATTCCTTGAAAATTTGGGACCATCCTACCATTTCGTCCAAATTAACCCGTGATATAAATGTTCGTACCGGACGAACTTAGTTCGTATGGGATGATGATCGGGTATGAAGTTATTTCGTACTAATATTCAAAGGGTTCGTACGCAATTATTTTTACACTATTCGTACGGGATGAAATATCGATCGTCCGGGACGATCGAGTGTGTACAGAATTGAAAGTCAGCAATTTTTGGACGATTTTTCGTGTTTTTCCTATATAAGGTCTACTTAAAACTTTCTTGTGATCTTTTTGCTCACTGGTCTTCGTGTAAACTGAAGGGAGAGTGAAGGAGAGAGTGTGAGAGAGTGTTTGAAGGAGGATTCTTACTACTGGAGCGTGAATGATTCACTTGAAACTCAAACGTAAGAATCTCCAATTGTGATTTGTGATTACTTCACTCTTTTCTCTCGTCCTTCTAGATTTCTCGTGAGAAGATCTTTCAGGGATATCCGGTTCTCTGCCGACACTCAGAGAGTGTGAACAGCCGAAGGGTTCTCTACCTACACTTGGAGAGTGTGAACAGCCGAAGGGTTTTCTGCCCACACTTGGAGAGTGTGAAAGGATGAAGGGTTCTCTGCCTACACTTGGAGAGTGTGAACAGCCGAAGGGTTCTCTGCCTACACTTGGAAAGTGTCAATGGACGAAGGGTTCTCTACCCACACTTGGACAGTGTGAAAGGACGGAGGGTTCTCTGCCAACACTTGGAGAGAGTAAAAGGATGACGGTTCTCTGCCACACCGGGTAGTGGTGGAAGAGAGTTTTTGTTAAGGCTTAACCGCCTTGCTGTGGGGAAAAAAGGTGAGTCACTAGTGGTATATGTGCAATACTCAGAGGGTGCCTCCGGGGAGTGGATGTAGGTCGTGTTTGACCGAACCACTATAAATCTTATGTATTTTTATTTTTCGTTGTTTTTTTTACTTTGCTGTATCATTTGATTTGTGGTTGAAAAACCTTTTCTACAAAAATTCACTAAAGTTATTATCAGTTTAAAATTTAAAAGAGAGAAATTTTTTAAATTACCAATCCCCCCCTCTTGGTTAGCCGCTGGGATATAAGCTTAGGTCTAACAACCTAATTCATATTGAACAAGTTTCAATATAAAGGGTTGAAGGTATATGTGTGTTTGGTCAAACTTGGTTTACTTGGTCAACAAGTTAACCTAGGGTCAAGGGTTTGATCCATTAAGTTTAAATTGATCATATAAACTTAATGGAAGTGGTTTCAAGTCAAGAGGAGTTCATTTGGTTTGAAATGGGTATTTAAACCCTTAAGAGACACTTTGGTCAACTATGGTTGACTTGGTCAACTAGGTCAAACCAAAGGGTAGGTTTGGGTCCAATATGCTCCTAATGATGTTTAGGATTCATTGGAATATGCTTTAAAGTTTGATGTGGCTTAGGCCATGTTAAATTTTTGGGAAAAGAACAAAAATCCCTTTAAAGAGTTTTTTGGTTATTTTGGTCTATGGTCAACTTTGGGCCAAGCTCAGTCAAACAAAGTGTGGATAATTGATCAACATATCATAACAAAGGTCATGGATGGGGTTAGAAGCTTTGGAGAGAGTACCAATATCAAATTCCACAAGGTAGTAAGTCTAGTGGCATAGGTTGTAAATATTTGAAGGTTTTATAGTCTTTGGGAATCAATTCAATTTATGTGGTTAGAGATCTAACAGTGACCTGAAATTTGGTGGGTTGATCTTAGAGACATGTCTGAAAAAAACGGAAGCATTACCACCTCTAGGAATAGATATAGAAGATTCACTCCTTCTAGAGTTTCCAAGCCCAAACCTTCTCCTCTTTTCAAAAAATCTATTGCTAGAGCTTTTGGCACCAAATCTCTTCCTACTAATGGCCCATCACTACTGAGTAGTGGTTATGTCATTCTCAATCAAATGGGCTCTCTCTATAAGTTTGAATAAATTAGAACTACGTAATGGAACCAATGGCTTGATCAGACTATCTTGAAGCCCTTTCAAAAATTTATAATAGTTTTTCTTAGAAGTGCTGAGTAACTATTGAGTATACTTAATTAAGAGATTAAACCCTATCACATACTACATCACATTCTTGCTCATTTGAATCAATCTCAAAAAATATCTCCTACATATACTACCATTCGATGGAGATATAAACCATGACCTAAAAATATCAGTGAACTCCTCCCAATTAATCTGGAAATTTAGCCTCCCCAAAAAACTTCTCCTTTTGCTTGTCTAACCACCAGAACTCAACCTCTCCATCTATTAGAAACACAATCAAATGTACCTTTCTCATAAAAGGATACTACACATCATCAAAAGTCATCTCTAATCTCATAAGCCAATCTTTTGCTGCTCCAGGCTCAACAAATCCCTTGAACCTCATATGCTTTAATCTCAAAAACATATGTAAGCATCTATCCACATTCTCAGATCTAACAAAAGAAATCTTACTATAGCCTTCACCCATAAATTACGCTACTAAGCTAGCAAATTGAGATATCAAACCAAAAATAATAGTATGAGTAGTACTCTGACTGGCACTTCGCCCATTAGTCATATTTGCCTCTTGCTAATCCATTAGACGATCACACAAAATGCACACAACTGAATAAAAAATGCACATGAAAATAAATAGAATGAATACCCAATGGTACCCAAAATTATCTCACTTGTCTACATATTAATTTATATAGATCTATTTATAATCAACTCCCCAAAACCATTACTCTGATACCAAAAAGGGTCTGTCACAATCCAACCAAATATAATTTATGGATAGAAAAGCTATATCGTGTTGGATGGAGACAGATCAAGCACAAGATCTAATTTGAATTTTTTTAAAAAAAATTTAGATTATCAACACACTACAAAGATATTAATTTACTTTCAAGAAATAGAAAATATAATCATCCATAATTTTTTATTCATTTATCTTCAAAATATGTATATTTAATAAAATATTTCTAATACAATACATGACTACAAATAACATAAAACATATCAAAGAATAGCCATCACAATACAAAATTAGAAAACTAGAGATACCAATACAAACTTAAACTATCAGATCATGTAATCTTAGCTACTCGATGAGCTCCTTACCCTTGCCTTGCCATGAAATAGAATGCCAAAGATGTATTATCTAACATAGCGTCATTCTAAATTTTTAATATTTAATCCAATATTTATTTAACTTGGTTAAAAGTAATTATTAATAAATATTGTATTGATTAAATTAATATTGGTAAATAACTAAAATTAAAACAAACTTTGCATAAAATATAAATAAGCAAACACTTCATATATCAAAATATAATTTAACATATTTCTCTTAGTCCTTTATGCCTTCCAATACAAATAGACACACCCTTATAGCTCCTTGTACCAAAATATTAGAAAAATAGACCCTTATGACTCTAATTGCTTAACTTATCAAATATTTAGAATTTCAGACCCTTATGATTCCTAGAGCATTGAAAATCATAGAACATTCTCTCAACATTAAAACTCCTCAAAATCATACACTTCAAATAGTAAACACATATACTTGCATTTCAATAAAATATTAGAAATAATCAAAAGGTAGAATATCACAATATAGTATACTAGTAGCTAAGTTATTTAATAGATTGTTCAAAAATCCATATTTCTAAAATTATACTAAATTATCACGGATTATTTGGAACATCATTTTGAAATCTTAAATATACTGCATCATTATTTTTTAAGGTTAAAATTATTTTTAGATTGATAAAAATAGTGCACTTTCTAGTCTACACGTCAATATTCATTCAAGATAATACTAAAATATTTATAAAACTTGTATCTATAACATACAAAAAGTTACATGTTGAAAGTTTAATACATATGAAGCTATCCCAATTTTTACAACTTGATTTTATAATTTTAATAAAAAAAATCTCAAAATTCTTTCAATATTAAAAACTAAGAAAGGCAAAATGTAACATTCCTTGATTCAGACTTCTTGAAGTGGACCAACTGTAAAAAATAGACTAAAGTTGCAAAAACCTAATCTTTCTCTCTCTAAAATCTCTATCACTCTCTCTCTCTCTCTCAAATGGCAATCTAGGGGACTTTGGCTAAATATTTTGAAGTGGAATTTGATATTTTTATAAAATATTGGTTTGACACCATGCCATTAGAACCCACAACACTACATCACTCTTAATAGACAATACAACATTACAGTGTTACCCCAAATTCTCTTAAAAGATAGAGAGCTCAATGATGGAGTACTGCCAACCCCAACATTATGGTGCTCCCAAGAAAAAAAAAATAGATTTTAGATTTCTTTCATACAAATCCTCGGGACATGCTTCTGAATAAAATTCAAGCATTCACATGTATACAAAGCATTCCCAAACACTTACATATTGAAAACACAAAATTTCTAACACACAATGGCTATAGGGCTAGGCTGAAATGGATGTATCACTATTGCAGTAGGTATTAAACCATATGCTTATCTAGACTGTCCTATAATACATCCTAATCTCTCTATATATCCCCTTTACAGGAAATCAACCATCCTATATCTGTGGTGACCATATATGAAATATTATCCTATGATCAGATAAGATTATCTTGCATGCCTCCTTCCTTATCGAGAACATTCAAGTATGCTATCAACTAGTACCATAGGTTCTCTCCAAAAATCAATAAACTTATTTCTCTTCTCACTACTTTCTCCCCATGTTATTTATATACTTACTCTTTCCTATTCATGTAATATCTAAATTGATGAATAACTAAATCATTTTCTATTATTCTCACTCTCTCCATTAATTTATAAATCTCCAAAGCTCTTAGAGGTACTAACAAATGCCTCAACTCATTTTCAATCCCCTAAAAAATTTATAATAATTTTTCTCAACACTAATAATCAATTGAGGTCATAGCTGACCAATGTAGTAAACTCATCTTCATATTGTATCACTATCCTATTCCCTTACTCAAGCCTCATGAAAGCCTCATCTATCTATTATCGTGATGATGGAGAAACAAACCAGTATCCGAAAGTACTAATGAACTCCTCCCATATAATCAATGAGTTAAACATATCCTAGAAGTTCTCTCTTTGTTGTCCTATCCATCAACTTTCAACTTCACCTCAAATAGAAACACCGCCAAAGGAATCTTCCTATTCTCTAGATACTACGTACCATCAAATATATTTGTCTTTTCATACTCTCTAAGTGTCGGCAAAGAGGTTAGAGAGAGAAGCTCCACCCGTTTGAGAGAGAAAATTTTGAAAATTCAAAATTTCTTTCCTGGATTATGTTCCCGAATTTCAGTATCGGAGGGGATCGATGGTGGCGGATAGCTGCCGGCAAGGTTATGATGTTTTCTCTGAGGAGGATGAACGACGGCTTTCAGCGTCGTCAAAATATCCGTCATTTGTAGGTAATTCAAAGTTAATTGTTAAAGATAATAGTTTGTTGTTTTTGAGTTCCATACAGGGAGAACAATTTTCGTTGAAGAGACGACAAGGCCCATTGGTGATAAAGGAGGTATCAAATTTTTCGCCTAAGGTGATCAATTATGTGGAAGGCAAAGGCAAAGCATTAGCTGTTACTGAGGAGGTGGTTACTCCAAAGAGTTTGAAATCTTCTGTAATTCCTTCTGATAAAACGACATCTACTTCTGGAATGAAAATTTTTGTTAATCGGTTTGGGAACCCAAATGCAATCCCTGGACTCTGTCGCAGCGAGATAAATGTAGATTCTCTGAATTCAGTTGACAAAAATATTCATTCTGCAGCAGAAAGAGGGTATGGCTCAGATGGAGATAAGTTGTCTGATGGAATGCCTAAGAACTCTGTAGGCATGGGTAATGTGAATCCTTGGAGCAAAAAACCATATATAAAACTGGATTTTAAAGAGGATGAGGTAATATTATCTGAGGATGGAAAGGCTGTTAAGCTAAATGAAGAAATGGAGGTGTTGAACTCAAAGAAACTGTTGAATTCACTGGTAATTAAGGTTTTTGGAAAAGAATTACATTCCCATATGGTGGCTTGGGAGATTAGGAGGCAATGTAGTCAATTTGGACAATTCCACTTTACTACATTGGGTAGAAGTTGGTTCTTATGCTCTTTCTCCTCGGAAGACATGGTGGAAGCAGTTCATTCAGGAGGCCCTTGGTTTGTTAACGGACATGTTGTAGGCATGGAGAAGGGGACACCAGACTTTACTACTGCATCGATGAAGGGACTTTCTTCTCCAATTTGGATTAGATTGCCCCACTTACCTTTGGAATGCGGTGATGAGAAGAATGTAGCTTGCATTGCTTCAAGAATTGTGAAACCACTCATGTTGAACGGTAACATGTTTCAATGGGGAAGGAGGGAATTTGCAAGAGTATGTGTAAGAATAAGGCTTGATCAACCTCTTCCGGTAGGTGTTTGGGTGGATAGCATGGCTGGAAGATTCTTCCAAAATGTGGAATATGAGAAGATATCAAACTTTTGCTTTGTTTGTGGAAAGATAGGACATGTGGAAAATGAATGTGCTAAAAAAAGGGAAAAATCCAAAGGCTGTGGAGAGTGATGTAGAAACTGGCAAAAAAGGTGATAAAGGTGAGAAGCAGGAGGTCTTGAATGAGCCGTCATATGATTCGTGGATCTTAGTCAATAATAAGAGAAGCAGAAGATTTAATCAGAGCTATAAAGTGATTAAGTCAAAAACTATTAAGCCAAACATAGTTAAATATGTTAAGAAGGATAATGTTCCAGTGATTACCACACAGGAAGTTCAAAATGGTTTGGGTGAAGGCAGCAGGAACGTAGTCTCTATCCCGGAGATTCCAGAGAAAATTGGTAATGAAGTTGAACAAATTGAAGAAGGGGAGTATAGACCGGAAAGAAATTTCGTTGAAATGTTAGAACATAACATTGTTCTTGTGGAACAGGAAGAGCAATCTGGGAAAAATGATATTTGCTATGGTGATGAATTGGGTAAGGCCAGACCCAATTCAAATTGTTTTTCAAATTCAGCTAATAAGTTTGAAATTCTGAATATGGTTGATGATGATATGATGGAGGTGGAAAATATTAAAAGTAGAAGTGATATTGTGGTAAACAACATCAATTCGTCTAAGGCTGGGAAAGAGATGGATAAATGCTGTGAAGAAGGACATAACAAGGAAACTTATGGAGGAGATAAAGCTAGAGAGGTTATATCAGGTGGGGAGATTAACAAAGTTAAGCTAGCAAAATAATTGAAGTTTCTTGGTCCAATCAAAAGTGCTCCCTGAGGAAAAAATATGGATGGGGTTGCCAGTAGAAAGAAGGGAGGGGCCTCATCCCCTTGAATTAAATTATGAATTCCATAGCTTTTTGGAATTGTAGAGGAGCCAAGAAGAAGGAGGCTTCTCTCTATCTCAAGGAATTTGTAAAAGATCATGGAGTTCTTTCTATGGGACTAGTGGAAACAAAAATCAACAATTTCAACAAAGTTGAATTGGAGAACATCTTGGGAAATGATTGGGACTTATTTATGGTTCCTTCAGTTGGCTTGTCTAGAGGAATGTTGTTATTATGGAGATCAGATATAGCTTCTTTTACAGCTCTCAAGGAGTCAGATCAATGTGTGATTGGGAACCTTAATGTTCTCAATAAAGGGATGTGGATGGTTGCTACAGTATATGGAAGCAAAGAGGTGGTGAAAAGGAGAAGTTTGTGGGGTGGTATTCAGGAAGTTGCAGCTATGAAGGTCCCTTTGGTTATAGGGGGGACTTCAATTGCATAATCTCTCAAGATGAGAAAAGAGGAGGCAGGAAATTTGTGTTCTCTCAAGGTCCAAAGGAGATGTTGGACTTCATGAATGAGAATGATTTGCATGATGTAAATGTGGTGGGACCAAGGTTCACTTGGTGCAATAACAAAAGTGGGGGAGGCCAGATCTTTGAGAGCTTGGATAGGTGTTTACTTAACACCTTGGCTATCAACTGTATTCAAGTGGCTCTGTGAGACATTTAGCCAGAGTTGCCTCAGACCATTGTTCTATAGTATTGAAAATTTTTTATTCACCATTTAGAAGTTAAGGGATTCTCAAATTTGAGGATGTATGGTTATCCTATAGAGGTTCGGCTCACATCATAGATAAAGTTTGGAAAAGAAGACTTCAAGGCAATGATATGGAAATCCTTAACAAAAAATGTAAAAAAGCTTTAAAAGATTTGCATTTTGGGGGGAAGGCTAAGGTGAATGAGTTATCTATTAAGAAGGATAAATTGAAGGAAGAAATAGTTCATCTTCAAGAGGAGGAAGCAAATGTGGGTTGGTTGAGTGAAGAAATGCTTTTGAAGCTGAGAACTAAAGTTAAAGAACTCAATGTGACACTTGGTCGGTTAAATACTTGGTGGCGACAAAGAGAAAAGGTGAGATGGTATGAGGAGGGAGATGCTAACACCAAATTCTTTCACTCTTTGCAAAAGCCAGAAGGAGAGGAAACTGGATTTCACAAGTAAAGAAGTGCACTGGGGAGCTAACTGAAGATCCTAAAGAAATACAGGAAGTATTCTTTAGATATTTTCTTGATAAATGGAAGGAGAGGGACTGCTTTGAAGAAAATTGTCTTGCACCATATAGTATTCTGGATGATGGTGATAGGAGAAGACTGGTTGCTGAAATTTCAGACTTGGAAATCGTAGAAATAATCAAATTGTTGGGAAATAATAAAGCTCCTGGTGTTGATGGCATTACTTACTCATTCTTCAAGGCTTATTGGAGCATTGTAGGAAATGATGTTTGCAAAGCATGAAAATTTTTTTTGTGACAGGAAGGATGTGCAAGGAATGAAAGGACACTCTAGTGGTTTTAATTCCGAAGATGAAGGATCCAATCACGCCTGCTGGTTTTCGTCCGATTAGCTTGTGTAACTCTATTTATAAAATTGTTGTTAAAGTTCTTTTGAACAGGTTGTTGATGGTCATTCCAAAAATTATTTCGGAGGAGCAGGTTGCTTTTTTCAGAGGTAGGAACATTGCTGATCACTTATTACTAGCTCAAGAAGTTTCAAACAAAATCAAAATGTCTAAAGCAGCCGATGGTATGGGTAGCAATCAAATTAGACATGGAGCAAGCTTATGATAGCATGTGTTGGAAGACTCTTCACAAAATGCTGGGAATCTTGGGCTTCCCAAAGCAGTTTATGGATTTGGTGATGGAATGCATTATGGAGCCTAGATATGCTATCTCTATTAATGGTGGAATCTCTAATTGGATTGAAGGGAAGAGTGGGTTCCATCAAGGTTGCCCCCTCTCTCCTTTTCTTTTCATTATTCGCTCCCAACTTCTTTCTAATGGTTTTTTTAGTGAAGGCAAGGATCATGGCATCAGAATTGCTCCTAATACACAAAGGATTTCTCATTTGCTTTATGCCAATGAAGCCCTCTTATTTTCTGATTCAAAGGTTAAAAGTATCAAGAAGGTTAAAAACATATTGGTTGATTATTGTGCTTGGACTGGATTGAGTTTGAATACTCAAAAATCTGCTCTGATATTTAACAAATCTGTTAACATAGGAAGAAGGAAAAAGATAGTAAGGTTGTTGGAGATAAAACAAGTAGAAGAAATGGAATATTTGGGAACCAAATTTGCTCTAAGAAAACTTAAAAAGACTGATTTTAAAGGTCTTTTAGACCTTGAAGACACTTAATGCTTGGGGAAATAGATACATTTCTGTAGCGGGGAGACTGGTTTTGATAAAACATGTTTTGGGTAATCTTCCATTGTTCCTTATGTCTCACTCTCTTATCCCCTTAAGTATTTTGAGGGAATTTGAGAAAATTTCCAGAAATTTTATCTGGAATAAGTTTGATGGTAGACAAGGAATGCATTATGTGGCTTGGGAAGAAATTTGCAAACTGAGATCAATGGGTGGTTGGGGGCTTCATTCGGCTGTATCCAGTTTGGAACCAATGAGAGAAAAGTTTGCTTGGAATCTGGTTCTTAATCCTAATTCCTTATTAAATAGGATCCTAACGGCTAGATATGGAAATGATTGGTGGAGGAATGAATCTTGGAGAGGTGGTTCTTCTTCCTGGAAGATTATAGCTAGCGGTTGGAAGGCCTTGAAAGGTTTTATAAGATGGAAAGTTGTGAATGGTAGGAGCATTAATGTATTGAGGGATGTATGGATCTTGGACGAATGTTTGAATAAATGGACTACTTTTGTGGCTGTTTTTGAAGATGACAACTCAACTCTTGATTGCTTTATTCAAGAAGGTAGCTGGAATAGAGAGAAACTTCCTCTATTTTTTTGGGGATGATTTGGTGAAGCTAATCTGTAATATTCAAATTTGTCAAGATTCAGAGTCAGATTATATGGAGTTGAAAAGGAAATTGTCTGGAAAATCAATTTCATCTTTGTTAAGAGAAGAAAATGTGAGGGAAGTAGCTGTGGTGGATCATAATGCTTGGGTTCATAAGGTGAAAATGAATGCAAGAGTTAAGTTATTCATTTGGAGATTGAGCAAAGAAGCAGTTCCTACAACAGATTTCTTGAAGAGAAGGAAGCTAAGCACCTGTAACCTCTGTCCTAGAGGTTGCGGGGAGGTGGAGGATGTAGATCATATTACTACTAAATGCTCAAAGCTGATTGAAGTTATCTTGAAGTTGAGAATATGGGGGCTTACTGTACCGATTTTCAGTTCATTTCAGCAATGTTTGAATGAGCTAAAATCTGTGTATGAAGAAAATAAATTGTTGGTGAAATTATATTTTGCTTTGCTCTGGTTTTCCTTGAATAACAGGAATTTGAAGAAGCAAGGGAAGGCTGAAGATAGTGTATCAATCATTGCAGCTAATGTGATTAGCTTTGTTAATATGGATAAACTTAATAAAGATATCTCGGATTACTGGGATACCGGTCGGTCTTAAGGACCGTGCTACGGTTTCTAGCTATCTTGGCAACTTGAATCAACCTCACCATACTCCATCCCTATCCCTTTGTGAAAACATATAAATCATATATAATGAACCAACATCCCAATAGGTTACCCAAATATACCACTATAATTAATGCACGATAATAAAAATAATATACATGTACTTATTAATCATATTGGCATAAACATATAACAATATGAATATGTAATAGTTAGTATGAAGAGTAGAAATCAATACAATCATTGTAACTTAGTGATTAGTGTACAATGATCATATAAATGATTCATATGTTTTATCATTCCAATACCCATGTTAAGTACATGGCAACAAATGAGATCATGGATCGATGTATGTTTATAATAATGCATTTATCATATCTTTATATCATATTATATACTATGCCATATAGGTCATTATGCATATCACATAAGAACAAGTGTTCTATATCTATTTATATGCTTACTATATAGGATCAATGCATGTGTATCATGTTTATATAGAACATATATAAATATTGTGTATCCTGCATATCATTTGCTCTTATGTCAGTCATGTTGGTCTTAACATATGGCTATATCAATTATATCATATATCAATCATATATTGTATCTTGTTCATATATATATATATATATATATATAATTTTATTATGTGTGCATATCATATTATAAACAAGGCAAGACATCTGGCACTTGTAATATTTTTCCTGTGTCAAGTCCTATAAGCCAACTCTACATGAATTAGTCCCAATCATATTGGTTCTATGAACATGAATAAGTCATATCATTATCAATCACAGTTAGGTAGATTTCATGTAAGAAGCCGTTATTTCTTGCCCATTGATTATCATATCATATAAGTCAATCTTGGTTTGCCTCCCTCTTCATATATTGTAGGATCGCACTGTAACTCTTATTTAAAAGAAACCCTATCGGTCCACCCTCCTAAACAGGATAATATGTCTCCAGTCAATTTGAGCAAACCAATCATTTTCAGTTAGTTTTTCTTGCTTTTACTCATATGTTATATCATGTATAATATAATAACAAATAATATATACACATAAAAAACAATTATCATAGCATATAAATCTATCCAATATGCTCATCAATATGCATATATTATACCAAAATACATATTATGTCAAATTCATAATAGTTTTCTATATATCATGTATTTTATGCCATATTTATTACATTAACTTTTGATCATTTGATACTTTTTATTTCTCAAATTATTTCAAATAAAATAACATATAAACAAAACCTATTGGTAAAATCTCAATATAGGCATGTCAAAATGTTTAGGATTATGATAACCGCTACATATCAAAAGCTACACAATAAAAATGGGCTATATAAGGAAATAATATATTTTTATCCAATTCAAGTGAGAAAATAGATAAAATTCAAAATCATCAAAAATAAAGGCAAAGGTTAAGGTTACCTACCACCAAAAGAATAATTTTTGAAACTGGAGCTACATAAAATACTAATTGAATCCCCACTCTTCTCTTTCCTCTCTATTCCTCTCTTGCCCTTCTCTCCTCTTCTACTTTCCTTTCTCATCCGGCATGCAAAGGGATCCGGTGAGGTGAGGGTTTTAATATAAATGGTTTTAGATATTTTATTTTATTTTATTTTTACTGTGAACCGGCACCACAATGTTCAAATCCTCAGTGTCCCAGCACTTCTTTAATTTCCTATAAACTCGAGAGATCAGCACCATAACACCCATATTCAATGGCATTGCATCACTCATTTCAAAACTCTCACACAAAGAGGGTAGCATCGTTGTGCTCCTAATAAAAATTTAAGGATTACAAAATTTAATCATTTAAAATTTAGAGTAATTACAAGTCATTTTTTAGAGCATTGTACAAAGGCGTGCTTACCAAGTGTTACTAATAGAGGTACAAATGGGCTATTATGAGAATATGGGTTGTTAGAATGCGAAACCACATGAGCTGACATGCTAATGTAGTGTCCTCAGTAGGATAAGCCTTTAGAAATGGGATCATGTGTATTGATAGAGGTTTTTGCCTGAACCCACTCAAGTGGCATACCTTAATTTTTGAAGACCAAAAAACACATGTACATTTAAAGTTTGTCTTGAGAAGATCCCCATTTTGAAGACTATTAAATAGAGCGTGATAGGTTTTAAAATCTGTAAAATCCTCTAAGAAAAAAAAAATCTAGGGGGATTTACATACATGCCATCCTATACTATTCTATTTAGATATTTAACACCTAAAGCTTTAATATTACATACATACCACCCATAGTTCATTTTCATATCAAATATGAGTTGTAGAAATGAAACATATGAGTGGTAGGACCGTATGAAGGAAATATGAGTGATATATTTCATATTAAAATAATATAGGGTGGTATGTATGTAATATTAAAATTTATGTATTAGATATATAAATAGGATGATATAAAAAAGTATGCAGATAAATTTCTCTAAAAATATATTGTTGTTGTTTGCTTTGTTGTACTACTGCCATGATCATTTTGCTACTATCAGAAAATCTAGCATCGATGTCAGTCAATTATTAGTGTTGAACTGTGGTAACATCGACCTTTAATGCCAATCACTGACCATGAGTACGAGGTTATGATGTTCAATTTTTACGCATTGCGGCTTAATTGTCAAAAATGAAAGTGTGATGACTTAATATCATTAGGTTTTTTAGGTTATTTGAAATTAAGCTCTATATCTATACTATTATTATAAAAATGGCTTGAGGTTTTTTCTCAAATATAATCCTAACCTTCTATTTTAATTATTCTAATAGAATTCTAGCCTTTCCTTTATTTTAGTATAAATTTTCACCATCCATTTTATAATTATCATATTAAATATTAAATAAATTAATATTACCCAGGTTCTTATCCTCCTATCCCCTTTTACATGCTCTTCGATTTTTATTTGATATATACACTCTTCTTATATTTTGGTTCTTCTCCATTTCTTTATTCTATAGATTTATTTAATGCCTTAATGATGCAACATACCAAAACATAAAATAAGTAAATTTAAGCGTCTCGCTCATTTTCATTAATGATGTAAATATTGCATATGTTTCTCACATATCCCAATAATATAGAGCATCTTTCACGTTCATTTTCATCAACAAAAATGATCAGTTTTAATGCAAATAAATTTCAATTTTGCATATTAAATCAGAAAATTTAATATTTTATTATTTGAACTATCTGAATTCTAATTTCTTATATTCATACATAAACATTCGATGTATACTTCATCATCTATCGTAACTCTTTTCCTGTTCACATTCTTGCATCTTCCCCTCTTGCCCTCCGAATCCCATAATTCAAAAATCCAGGAAATTTTTATGCTTTGCATGTCGGTTATTATGACCTCGATTAGTTTTTGTTTCAGATTTTTTAATATTTGGCAAGTCATATATATGTTCTAAATCCTACTACGTATTCTTCATAATTTTAAATTCATTTTTCATAGTTTCTTATTCTTAAATTTCTACCATTAACACATTCATCAATTTTTTTCAACATAAAATTTGAAATTAGAATCACAAATTCTGATTTTTAATAACCTTCTAATGACGTAAAATTAAATCCTCTAATCAACAATTTATTCAAATTAAATACATTCCTCATAAATTTTATTTCCAGCAACTGATTTAAATGCATATTTCATAAATAAAATTTTAAGCTTCTTCTAAGCAATATTTTTTCTATTATATATATTATATGAATTTATACTTTTAATTTAGCTTAAAATTGTATGGCAAATGCTTCTTATTATTGCGGATTGGAACATTTGCGGTGGTAGAGAGAAAGAGATTCATGTCTTAACTTTGAACAAGATCCAACACATATACAGAGAAAGAGAGAGGTGTGAGAATCATAAGAGATATCAAATTTTTTACAAGGAAAAAAATGAAAAGAAGAAAAGTATATGGCCTGGCCCAGTTAAAAAAAATTATACTAATTTTTGTACTCTATTACAAATGATACCCATCATGGAGGGAAGGTCTTGGCTCAATGTATCATATATAGCACATTATATAGTTTGGGTTGGAGGAATCCAATGATAAGTGAGTCATTCTCTAGAGAACGCTGGCATGTTCATTTAGTTGGACAGACGAAAGAGGTCAGAAAGACAGTAGTCGTCGGGGGATGAAATTCAGAGAGATGATAGTCGTCGGGCGATGGTAATCAGAGGGACTGTAGTCGGCGGGCGACGGAGATGGGAAAGACCGTAGTTGGCGAGCGACTAAGATCGGAGGGACCATAACCAACGAGCGATGGTTGTCAGAGGGACCATAGTTGGAGGGTGACAAAAATCGAAGAGAGTATAGTCGGCAGGCAATGGAGGACAAAGGGATCGTAGTCGACGCTCGATGGAGGCTAAAGGGACTGTAGTCGGTAGGCAACGGAGGCCAGTGGGACTATAGTTGACGGGCGATGGAAGTCATAGGAATTGCAATAGGTGGGTGATAGTGGTCAGAGGGATCGTAGTTAGTAGGAGACAGAAGTCAAAGGGACTGTAGTTGGCGGGTGAGGTTGGTCAGAGGGGCCATAGTCAGCGAACGATGGAGGTCGGATGGACTATAGTTGACGGGTGATGGTAGTCAGAGGGATTGTAGTCGACGGCGACGGAGGTCTAAGGGATCGTTGTCAGTGGGCAACGGAGGGACTGTAATCAGTGGGCAATGGAGGTCGAAAGGATTGTAGACAGAGGGCGACGATGGTTGAAGGGATCGTAGTTGGTAGGTGGTGAAGGTCGGCAACCGGGAGGCAATCCGATGATGGTTTAGCGAAAGTCCAGCAGCGGTCGGTAGCTGTGTGGAAGTTTGGCGGTGGTCAACAATCAAGAGGTAGTCCGATGGCGGTCGGCTGAACGATGGTTTGATAATAGTCTGGTAGAAGTCTGACGGTGGTCAACGGTCGAGTGGAAGTCTGTAAGGGTTGACGGCCGGGTAGAAGTTTGGCGGCTATAAGCGGAAGTGCGGTAGTCTGACAACAATCGACGGAGGTTCACCGGCGGTGGCGCTGAAGTTCTTGAAGCCTTAGAGTTCTCTCCAATCTCCAGTAAAAGGTCCCCCCTCATGTAGAGAGTGGGGGTCTATTTACAGATTTTTATGAGTGGCACACCTCGTAAATATAGAGAAGATCTATGGCAGATTCGAAGTGCTACATCGGATGACTAGTACTGATTCCCCTGATCATAAAGCTTTTTTCAAATGTTTAAGTGCATTAATGAAGCCGAAATTAAACGATCTTGGGCTTGTTGGTTTGTCTCACCGAGCCGCTAGATCCGACTATAAGGATGTCATATTTGGATAACATTTAGTCATCCAATTTAAACTTTGAACCTTCAAAATAAGCTTAGTCTCAGATTTGAACCCATTTGTGCTCAGATTGGACTAATTTTGGCATTGTTGGATTCGTCTCTTCGAGACTTTTATTTTGACTATAAGTTTGCTGATATTGGAGTCACATGATCATGAATTTAATTTTAAAAGTTTCAAACTTGAATATGCCTCGAGATTCATGCACGATCAAGATGATTTTTTGGTGACGTATCACTTCTATTATATATAGTCATATATATTAAAAAAAATGTTTAATAAATATTCTTGATAAATTAGGCATTATTTTAAGCATAGTTTTGGGATAATAAAAAACATTCTTTAAAAATTCAAGGGTGTTATATATGATTTATAAACCGATAATTTAAAATTTTTGCTTTCTCTTTGATCTAACGTTATGACAAATACAAAAAAATTTGATCAAATATTGATAATAAATAATCTTCATATTGATAATTAGTAAAGCATAAATATTATCATTATTACTAGTGCTTTAAATTGCTTGGATGTGATTGTTGAAAAGCTGAATAACTTCTTGTAGTGTTGTTTTTTTATGCTTCAGGTTTCTGATGAATTTGCGGCATAATTTTTACTGCAAATAAGGAAACAATGAAGTTGTATTGTACATTGTGACAGAACATTCCATCGCAAATTGCGGCGGATTTGTGATAGCCTTTCCGCCGCAATATCACGTCGTAAGACCACTATAAATTGCGGCAGTATTTCCGCCACAAATCCGTCGTAATTAGCAGCAGAATTAGTGGCGGCTGGCTAAAATGAACATGTCATTTTCTTGACTTTAACTCCATCATAAATCCATCACAAAATATTTGCAATGGATTATTTCCATCGCAAATACTTTTCTCGCGTCGGAAGATATTCTGCAGCAAATCTGCCGCAAAGCTAAAGTTATGACGAATTGGCTTGTTTTGCGGCGGATTTAATCCGTCAGAAATATTTTTCCTGTAGTGTAGCTAGTTTGCATTAAGTTATCACAAGGGAGGACAATGGTAGGCTACTTAGACCAATAAGAACCTTTGAGGTTGATTGGTTTGAATCTAAGTGGTGACTAAAGTTGACCATGGTTTAGCCTATTTTATCTCAGGTTTTAGTTGGCATTTATAGATAGGTCCCTGGGTTGAATCTAACCCTAGACATAGGTGATTTGGGCTATAGATTGATTAAAGTTGATTCATGAGATAGCTTTGGACTAGGTGAACCTGTAGGACAAAATTAAGCTATGTTGCTTACCAATACAAGCTCAGTGGGATGATCCAAGGGTTAGGTTTGAAGTGGATTTAACTAGGGCTATACCAGGGCTCGATATGAGAGGTCTAGATTTTGACCTCCCCTAGAGACTATATAGATAGTTCGATTAACTACTGAACAGTGCACAAAAAGACTAATACCATTTTCCACTCTTCAGAAACTGATCTAGTTTACCACATTATGTACAATAGGTTACTCCAAATACTACAAGGAAATGAATACACACAGAATATAGCACAAAGGTAGTAAATACAGTCTCAAAAATAGGGGGAAAAAAATCTTTTGACTCTCTCAAACAAACTCAAAGCGCATGAGAAGTTTAACAGAATTGAACTTCGCACCTTTGCGATCGAAGATTGGCACGGCACGGATACCTGGTCTCAACTCAGACACTGGCAAGCAGGTTTGCCCGCCAAAGTCATCCTTTTCCGACATATCATACTCATGCACCTCAACTCGAAGCAATGCCAGCTCTGGTACTCTAATAGGAAAAGTGAATTCCTCATCCCAAACTGGTACCCAGTTATCCTCTATAGCCTTTGTTTTCTTCATTACACAATCAGCCGGAACTCCAGCTATTCCAACCTGCATTTTTTTGGGTTAAATTATAATTCACATAATGCTCAAATCTGCAATGGAAATGCCAAACAAAAAACAAAAGACTAAGTGTCCGTTTGGTGAAGTATTTAGATAGCTTTACTTTTTAAATATCAATTACAATTCAATTTGGTTATAGTTTTTTTTTTTGTTAATTTTCAGAAATTTTAATGATTAGAAATATTTTTTTATGATTATATTTATTAGAGTATGCTAATTATAATAAAGTTATTTTTTATGTTTTCAAATGGAAAAAATCTATAATGTCATAATAGTTTTAAAAAAATTAGTTTCCCTGTGATAATTCTATAGCAGCTTTTACAAATAATTGTAGCCCCAAAAGACACATAGAAATGAATATCTTGTTTTTGTACCTTGGCATAAAAGTCAGGTGGCGAATATGTGTCAAAATGTGTCTGCTTAAAGTCGAGTCGCCAACCATCTCCCAAATATACTTTGACCTGCAGAAAACCAACGCGAGGGTCAGTTTTAGCATCAAATATAATGACTGGAAATTGTAGAAATAAAAAAAAAAATAATAATGTTTCACCTTTAACGTTTTCTTCACCGGCAAATCTGCTTTAGGATCAAAGACTTCACCATGAGGGCCTTCCTTCATCAAGAAATCAGGCTTTTTAACATATCCGCACCCCCCATTGGCTTTATAGAATCCATGCATCAACCAGAGTGATCTTCCATATCCCTACTAAATAGAGAGGCCAAATCATCAGAGTTTCCATTAAGTTTCTATTTTTTACCATGAAGTTCATGAGTGTACAGTACGAATAATTAGCCTTGCAGAAAGAGAAGATTTCATGGCTAGGAGTTTAAAACAGAGGTTGTAAGCCAGGATTTTAATAGAGGACAGTATGTGCCCCGATCTGAAAAAAAAAATGCAGCCCGGGTGGATGATCAATGCGTTTGAAAAAAGCACACTTCTCTTAGTGCCATACAAAGAGTTCAGTTGGAAAGAACTTATCATTATAATCCGAACCGTGTAAAGTATTATGCTAAAAGGTAGATTTTTACCCCCTCTGAGTAGGTCTCACGACGCAAAAGATCTCAACGGTCCAGCTTTCAAGATTAAACAGACTGATCATGCAGATTAGCACTAGTCATGCGTAGGAGCCGGAACAATTTAAATCGTAATACTCTAGAGAAAGAATGTTTTGGGAAATGCTCAAGATAAAGACGATAAGAGTTTTTCGTGACAGGATAAAAGCCATATTTATAAACACATAATGAACACACCAAATTAGAACGAAATGTGACCTTTTATTCGAAAGCAAGGTTAAACCTTTTCACTTATTTTTAAGAAAACCCATGATTTTAATCTTTGAAAGAACCATATGAAATAACCACCACATATTTCAAAGATTGAATTTGTAACTGAGATGAGAACGTAATGATTGGAGCAAAGGATACAATGCATAAACTTTGGTGTCTTTTGGATTATGAACTACTGCATAGGATGAGCAAAACATCACTTACAATAATATACTAGAAGCAAGAGAACTGCTCGTGGTGATATGATGTATTTATTTATGCATAAAAACTAGAATTTAATAAGCGCTCCAGAGAACCTGCCTAAATTCACAAATAAGGCAGCCAAACCTTTACACTTATATAGGTGAACTCACCAAGTGTACGTCACAGGCTCACAGCAAATACTCGAAACAATAAATTAATTAAGCAAGCATTAACACCCTTTTTTTAGTATATGCTCGTATTATATAAACTGTAAAGTGCAAACAAAGACGGATTTAAAATATTCAATTTTGTTTCAAATTTTCTCCATAACACCATTCTCTTGGATATTTAAGATCAATGATTTTTTTCTTGATATTTGATTCCTAAGATTACTTGCTCCAAATTCATTCATGACAAATTTGGAAGTGAGAAATTACTCATTTCTTCTATCACAATAAGGTCACTGACTAGAGACAAGCAATCATACTAAATTGTGTAATAAATTTTAAGATAAATACAATAATAGGCTTCATTTCCTTTAATACATTATGTTAATGCTATGACTTTTTCTTAGAAGTGACACGTTATATGCCCTGAATACAAAGATAAGTGTGGAAGGACCATTGCATCGACATTCGGGTAGTGTTAAAGAAGAAAGTTTCCGTATCATGGATGAATATGGACAAAGAAGCTAGTCCATTAAACTAAAACTATGATAAAAACTTGAAATATATGTT
The DNA here is from genome assembly GCA_019514585.1 of Dendrobium officinale. Lineage (NCBI taxonomy): Eukaryota > Viridiplantae > Streptophyta > Magnoliopsida > Asparagales > Orchidaceae > Dendrobium > Dendrobium officinale. Next base: position 23,356,865 of record CM033700.1, on the reverse strand, counting down.
CTCTTCAAAGCAAATTAATGGAATTAATAGATATAATGATTCATATGAAAATAAATATTACATGCATTAAAAAAGCTAAATAAATTGGAGAAAAGGCTAAGGAGATTGATAGTTTAGAATTTAAACTATGGTATTTAAGTATGAGTCGTACTAGACATGGTGTATGTGTAAATTATAGAGAAGAGTTTGAAAAAATAATATTATTGAATTTGAGATAAATTATAGTTTTAAAAATTATTATTGATGCTAAGATTATTAATATTATAAGTGTTTATGCTCCTCAAATAGATATGGATGTGTTCAAATTTTTAAAATTTGGAATGACTTAGAGTCTATTTGGGATGGTTGCACCTTTTTGTACAAAATGATTATAAAATTGCTATGTGGAAAGTAACATTTTGTAAAAAGCAAATTCCTAGTATAATATTTTTTAAAGCAATAAAAAGTAATAGCCAAACAAAAAATTATGATTGTGATCTAGAAAGCAAAGCAATAAGAAAATTGTCCTAAATGAAGCTTTAGAAGAATTAATACAAAAGATAACTCTTGAGAAAGAATTTTTATTTACGAAGATTTATATAAACATGTCGGTAAAATGATAGAATATTTTAAAAGCATCCAAGGTAGTCATAGATTTGGAGTGACTAATGAAAGAAGTATAATCATATTAGACTTTGCTCTAGCTTATGATTTTGTAATTGTTTATATTTTTTTATAAGAGAAGCATAATACTAAGTTAAGTGTGGCAGAGATGAGGATGCTCAGGTGGATGAGTGACTTTACCCTTAGAGATAGGATACTAAATAAGCATATACGTGAAAAGGTTGGAGTAGCTCCAGTAGAAGATAAGATTAGAAAGAGCCGCCTTAGATGGTTTGGTCACATAAAAAGGCTGCCTTCCGATGACCCAGTTAGGAGAGTAGAGGTATTAGATTTGACTTGTGTTAAGAAAGGTAGGGGTAGACCTAAAAAGACTTGGTAAGAAAATATTAGGAATGACATTTCTTTATTAGATTTAAACGAGAATTTGACTTTTAATAGGACACAATGGAGAAAAATGATTCATGTAGCTGACCCCACATAGTGGGATAATTGCTTGATGTTGTTGTTCTTGTTGTTGATATATTTTTATAAGAAAAGAGATGAACATCTCATCACATATAAGAATAGATACAGTAAAACTTAAAATGATTATTTTTTTATAAAAAAAATTAAATCATTTAGATTGCAAAGATTGTAATCATTTCGAGCGAAAATTTATGTACCAAGCATATAGTCATAAGATTAGATAATTTAAAGAATGCTAACAAAAATATTTTTGAAAGTAAGATACAAGATCTTAAGATTTTTATTGTTCATGAGAAAACTAATGTATGTGGGAAAAAGATAGTAGTATTAAGAATATTACAAAGTATGTGCTTAAAATATAAACAAGAAAAGCTCCTAATTGGTAAAAATAGTTTGTGGTGAAATCAAAATGTGCAAGAAAAGATTTTTAAAAAAATTATTATAAAAAATTGATTTAGAAGAAAATAACTCAAAAAAATTGGGAAATTTAAGAGGGGCCTGCAAGGAGTTTAATAAAGCAATATTTGATCCAAAAAATTTAGATTTTACTGATTTATATAATATAGTAGATACTAAGGAGTGCAAAATATGTACATGTATAAGTTAACCAAGCAAAGAGATAGGAGAATTAAATATCTAATTCAATTGAAATGCATTAAGGATGAAGATTAAAAAGTGTTTATATTAGAAGAGGACATTCAACATAAGTGGATGAATTGTTTCAACAAGCATTTCAATAAAGAATATAAAAATAATATTGACTTTAGTGCACTGAGTACCCTAAATGAAAATTAATGTTTTTCTTTTCATCATCGTATTAATAAAATTAAAGTTAGAGAAGCTTTAAAAAAACATGAAGTGCAAAAAAGCAATTAGACCTGATGATATTCCAATAGAGGTATGAAAATAATTAGGAGATGAAGGAATTTTTTGGCTTACTAAACTTTTTCGATATTTTTTTAAAGATAGAAAAGATGTTGGATGAGTGGAGAAGTGTGTTGGTCTCTATTTTTAAGATTTGAAATGATGCACAAGAGTTTGCGAAATATAGAGGAATTACATACGTTAATGTATCATACATTAAAACTGGGAGAGAGTAATTGAGCATAGGTTACGACGTGACACTAATCTTTTTAAAAATAATTTTGGATTTATGCTAAGTAGGTCTACTATGGAAGTTATACATTTATTGAGAGGTTTGATACATAAGAATAGAGGGAATAAGAAAAATCTACATATGATATTTATTGATTTAGAGAAAGCATATGATAAAGTTCCAAGAGAATTGCTTTTGAGAGTTCTAGAAAAGAAATGAGTTAATAATGCTTATATTTAAGTCATTAACGATATGCATGCAAGAGCTATTACATGTGTTTAAATACAAGGTGGTTTGACCAAGTATTTTTCTGTTTCAATTGAATTACATCAAGAATCAATTTTAAGCCCATATCTTTTTGCTTCGGTCATGAATGTTCTTACTAGACATTTGCAAGAAGATGTACCCTAGTTTATGTTTTTTATTGATGATATTTTTCTTGTTGATAAGATTAGAGGAGTTGAAGGAAAACTTGAATTATGAAGGTCAACTTTAAAATTTAAAGATTTTCATTTGAGTAGATCTAAAACTAAATATATAGAGTGTAATTTTAGTAGTAATAGGTCTAGCAGGGGGATTGAGACATTGGGCGATCAAGTTATTAAAAAGAGAACATATTTTAAAAATATAGGATTGATTGTTCAAAGTGATGGTGAAATAGATGTGGATATTATTAGTAGAATTCAAGTGTGATGGAAAAGCACCCTTCAAACGTAAGAGAAAATTCTATAAGATGGTGGTGAGACCTATAATGATTTATGGCACAAAATAATGGTCATTAAAAGAGACACATTAAATTAAGTGTTCCAAAGATGAGGATGCTCAGGTAGATGTGTGGCTTTACTCTTAGAGATAAAATGCAAAATGAGAATACACATGAAAAGGTAGGAGTACCTATTAGAGATAGTCACCTTCGATGATTTGGTCACATAAAACTTTAGCCTTCTGATGACTTGGTTAAGAGAGTTGATATATTAGATCTATCATATATTAAAAAAAGGTAGAGGTAGACCTAAAAAGACTTGATTGAAAAGTATTAGAAATGACCTTTTTTTTTAGATTGAAATGAAAAATTGACTCTTAATAAGACACAATAGAGAAAAAAGATTCATGTAGCCGACCTCATATAGTGAGATAAAGACTTGATATTGTTGTACAAGAATAAGCTTCACTGGACTTGTAATTATTATAGATCATAGTGTTATGAGAGGCTTTAAAGAAAATGAAGTGTAAAAAAGCTGTTGGACCTGATAATATTCTAATAGATGTGTGGGAATGCTTAAGAGATGAAGGAATTTCTTGGCTTACTAAACTTTTTAATACTTTTTTGAAGACTAAAAAGATGTCAGATGAGTGGAAATTGAGAGTGTTAATTCCTATTTTTAAGAATAAAGGTGATGCACAAGATTGTACGAATTACTGAGGAATTAAGATAATGTGTCATTCTTTAAAACTATGGGAGCGAGTTATGAAGCGTACACTGATACTAATGTTTCTCAAAATCAATTAGGATTCATGCCGTGTAGGTCTACTAATGAAGCCATACATTTATTGCGAGATTTGATGGAGAAATATAGAGAGAATGAGGATCTACATATGATATTTATTAATTTAGAGAAAGCATATGATAAAGTTCCAAGAGAAGTGCTATGGAGAGTTCCTGAAAAGAAAGGAGTTAATAACACTTAAATTTCAAATCATTAAAGATATGTATGCAAGAGCTATTACTTGTGTTCGAACACAAGATGGTTTGACCAAGTATTTTCCTATTTAGGTTGGATTACATCAAGGATTAGCCTTAAGCCATATCTTTTTTCTTTAGTCATGAAAGTTCTCACGAGACATTTGCAAGAGGATGTACCTTGGTGTATGCTTTTTGCTCATGATATTCTTCTTTTTTATAAGACTAGAGAGGGAGTTGAAGGTAAACTTGAATTATGGTGGTCAACCTTAGTGTCTAAAGGTTTTCGCTCGAGTAGATCTAAAACTAAATATATGCAGTGTAATTTTAGTAGTAAAAGACCTAGTAAGGGGATTGTGACTTTGGGCGATCAAGTCATTAATAGGAGTACATGTTTTAGATATCTTGAATCTATTATTTAGAGTGATAGTGAAATAGATGTGGATATTATCAGCATAATTCAAGTTGGATGGTTGAAGTGGAGGAATGCATCGGGCTTGTTGTGTAATAGAAAAATCCCCCTCAAACTTAAGGGTAAATTCTATAAGATGGTCGTGATACCTGCAATGCTTTATGGTGCTGAATGTTGGCAATTAAAAGAGAAGCATAATACTAAGCTAGGTGTTGCAGAGATGAGGATGCTCAGGTGAATGAGTGGCTTTACCCTTGGAGATAGGATACAAAATGAGCATATATATGAAAAGGGGAGTAGCGCTAGTGGAAGAAAAGATTAGAGAGAGTCGCCTTATATGGTTTGGTCACATAAAACGGCGGCCTTCTGATGACCCGGTTAGGAAAGTAGATGTATTAGATTTGACTTATGCTAAAAAAGTTAGAGGTAGACCTAAAAAGACTTGGTTAGAAAATATTAAAAATGATCTTTCTGTGGGCTCTTGCTAAGGCGAAGAAGATTACAAAGTTCATCTACAATCACTCTTGGGTATTAAGCTTGCAGATTTACAGCTTGTTCTGTTCCGGAATAAAGAGGGTTTTTTTGGTTTGAATGCAGCAAAAGCAACCATTTCTAAACGATCTCCAGGTATAATTATTTTGGTAAATGCAAGACACTTTATTCAGTTCTGAATTTTGATTATATTTTTTCTTGAAAACAGTTGAATGGTGGATCCAATTTGGTGATTCCACTCCTGAGTTACAGAGTTTTGCTGTAAGTGTTGGGCCTCACTTGTTCCTCTTCTGGGTGTGAGCGAAACTGGAGTGCATATAGTCAAGTGCAAACAAAGAGAAGAAATCGACTATCTACACTCAGAATGAACTCCCTCGTATATATAATGCACAACAAGAGGTTAAGAGATAGGAGGTTGAGGAATAAGGGGTTGAAGGATGATGAGGACCCGTTGGTGTGTGATGATGTGTCGTCTGATAATGAGTGGTTCATAGATGATGAGGCAGATTTGTCATTATCAGACGTACAGCTAGAAGATCTAAATGTGGATGTATTGAGGGGCGAAGCAGATCAAGTGGGTACATCCACTAGTACCACACCACACACATCCATTAGCTCTGCAACACAACAATCAAGTAAAGGTATTTCACAACTTTTTATATGCTATTACATTACATTTATATCAAGTGAGCAATTAACATGCTAATGATCTTTTCTTTTATTGAATAGGGAAGAAAAAAATGAGTCATATTGAAGATGATGATGACATGACATTCATAGATACAATTGGAGAAGAAGATTCACTTGAAGACCCATTTAGTGATGGGATATGATTGCATTTTATATGTTTTTTGTACTTTGGAAGTTTTGTTGAACTAATATTTTGTGATTTTGTACTTTGGGACATGATTTTATTGCATCTACTTTCTTATTTTCCACTATTTTCATATATCATTTAGATGTTTTTATTGTAAGGTACAATATTGCTATTATTTTCCTGCTAAAACCCTTAATTTTTCATTAACACAATTCTGTATCCGTGAGGCTTACGCCTCAGACCACCTCGAGGCTTAATTACGCAATTTTAAACCTTGCTTAGCACCCTAAATAAAAAAAAAGATTTTTTGTTTTATCATCGTATTAGTAAAACTGAAGTTTAGGATGCTTAAAAGAAAATGAAATGTGAAAAAACAGTTGGACTTGATGACATTCTAATAGAGGTGTGAAAATGCTCAAGAGATCAAGGAATTTCTTAGCTTAATTTTTAATATTATTTTAAAGACTAAAAATATGTCAAATGAGTAGAAGAGTATATTGGTTCATATTTTTAAGAATAAATGTGATGCACAAGAGTGTGCAAATTTTAGAAGAATTAAGCTATTTTGTCATACAAAAACACTATGGGAGAGAGTAATTGAGCATAGGTTACAACATAATACTAATATTTCTCAAAATCAATTTGGATTCATGTCGAGCAGGTTTACTATGGAAGCTATATATTTATTGAGGTTTGATGGAGAAGTATAGAGAGTGTAAACATAATCTATATATGATATTTATTGATTTAGAGAAATCATATGATAAACTTATAAGAGAAATGCTCTGGAGAGTTCTAGGAAAGTAAGGAGTCAATAATACTTATATTCAAGTCATTAAGAATATGCATGAAAAAACTATTATTTGTGTCCAAATATAAGGTTGTTTGACCAAGTAATTTCTTATTTCAGTTGGATTAAATCAAGGATCAATTTAAGCACATATCTTTTTTGCTTTAGTCATGGGTGTTCTTACTAGACCTTTGCAAGAAGATGTACCATAGTGTATGCTTTTTATTGATGATATGCTTCTTGCGGTATGGGTGACTTTTATTGGGTTTTAGTGTTGTGGTTTGTTTTAGCTCCTATTGTGTTGCCTCCAATGGAAGGTCATTACTTGGCCTGGGGGTGGGTGTGCGTGGCCTCATACCTGAGTCCAATGGGCACTCGGCCTTTTTCTCATTTATGCCTTCTTCCCTTTGAGGTTGCTTCTCATAATGATGGTTTTTGGCTTAGTACCCCTATTGTTTTCGTGGGGTCATGGTTGTATCTTCTTTTATGATGAAAGAAGTTTTATTTTTGTTAAAAAAAAAATGCTTCTTGTTGATAAGACTAGAGAGTGAGTTGAAGGAAAATTTGAATTATGGAGGTCAACAGTAGAATCTAAAGGTTTTCATGTAAGTAGATCTAAACCAAATACATGGAGTATAATTTTAATTAGTAGTAATAGATCTAGTGGGGGATTGTGATTTTGGGCGATCAAGTAATTAAAAAGTGGACATGTTTTAGATGTTTCGGGTCTATTGTTTAAAGTGATGGTCAAACAAATGAGGATATTATTAGTATAATTCAAGTTGGATGGTTGAAGTGGAGTAATGCATCGGACCTATTGTGTGATTGAAAAGTATCCCTTAAATTTAAGGAAAAATTCTATAAGAAGGTGGTGAGGCTTGCAATGCTTCATGGCATAAAATGTTGGCCATTAAAAGAGAAGGCCTAACATTAAGCATTATAGAGATAAGAATGCTCAGGTAGAATAGTGGCTATATACTGAGAGATAGAATATAAAACAAGTATATACATGAAAAAGTTGGAGTATCTCCAATGGAAAATAAGATTAGAGAATCTCCTTAGATGGTTTGGAAATGTCAACCTTCCGATAACCTAGTTAGGAAAGTAGATGTATTAGCTTTAGCCTATGTTAAGAAATGTAGAGGTAGAGCTAAAAAGATTTGGTTAGAAAGTACTGGAAATGATATTTTTTTATTAGATTTAAATGAGAAATTGACTTTTAATAGGACACAATGAAGAAAAAGGATTTATGTTGCCAACCCCACGCTGTGAAATAAAGGCTAGATGTTGTTTTTGTAAAGTTGTATTTAGGAGCTTCTACTAAAAGCTTTGGTTCAGAGTCAAGAATAGATTCAATTTCTCCAGGAAATTCAATTGTTAATGTGATTACATGTTCAATTCCAATTTTAGACGCATTTTTATTTTTGTAAGTACAGGCATAATTTATGAATAAAGTCTAACGTATGCATAGATTCAAAGACAAAATCAAATATATATTCAAATTGTAATACCAAACTATTTTATGCATCTAATTTATCATCAAAAGAATATTCAAAACTCACAAATTTTTTTATAAAATCCGGTTTTGCTCAAGATTCTTGCGACACTATATGTTGGATAGGCTTTATAGGAGAGGGTAAGGATTTCTTTACGAGACATTAATTATAGGTATGATTCCTAATATAATAATCATAATATGCCTTAATATTCAAAGATCTAGACAAAGTCTTGAATAATATTTTAGATCAAATTAATTTAGTTCTTTTCTAATCTCTTGCCTATGGACATTTTAATAAAACACATACTGATAGCAAAATAATCTCGAGGCAAATCATGTATGGCTATAAGATGTATAAACCTTATATAATATTCAAACACAATAGAACTAGTTTGTTTTCAACTTTTAATTGCTTATGCAATTGTTTAGTGTATTCAGCTAATGACCAACTATTGTGATAGGAAATACTTGAGTTCGCAAGTAACCCTAAGGTAATACTTGAGTTCGCAAGCAATCCTAGTCAAAATCAGCCCAAAACAGTCTCTAGGAAACCCTAGTAGATGCAAGAAAACAAAGAAAGATACAACGTCCTTCGATTCGAGAGGAAGAACAACTCTCCACAAGTCTCTAGCAAACCCTAGAGCCCAAGCACACAATGAGATCTCAAACTTTTCATTCAAATTCAAGATGAGGACCTAATTCCCCCCTTTCCCCCTCTTTAACTCTCATCCCCATACAAAATCCCTAAATAGCCCTTCTATTCAAATTCCCCCCCCCCCCCCCCCCCCCCATTCAAATTTTCCCTCCAACCCTTGAATTAATTCCATGTGGGGCCCACCTAGAGTAAGTAAGGACCGGAGGGGCCCGCCTAACATATTGCTCTTTAAGTTTATTTCTCATGCCGATCATGTTGCTTTTATTTCACTTTAGACACTTCACCAAAACAATTGAGATGTCCCACTAATTTTATTTCAGTAACTTAGAGTATTTCAAAATCAAGAACATAATAATGTTAAATAAAATTTTCTAAATTATCAATCCATTGTAAAAGTTCCTCGATGTCATAAATCCCGTCAACTTTGGGAATATAATAATGAACATGATAGTCATGTTGAAAATACATCAAAGATAAAAAATCGCAGTAGGGATAAAATTTTTCCACTTTTGATGTAAAACAAAAATAACATAGAACTCTCATCAAATGATCTAAAGATTTCTAAAACTTGATATGCACAGAAGAAACCTAAGAACTAATAAAAACAATGCAGCGGTCTAGACTTATACTGAAGGAAAAACCAAATTGTACCGTTCTTATAAAATTTCAATAAGGCACATAAAAACCAAATAAAAAGTAGACAGATGAAAAAAAGAATAAAAATAGAAATCACCAAATAAAAATCCATGCGTCACATATATGGAGTAGCTTCTCTCAAAAATTGTCGCCAACGTCTATGATGTATTTAAAGAATTCACATCGAACAGCATATACATAAGTTGAGAAAATCTGTAATTGCATCAAATATTGAAATTTGCATACCTCAAGGATTGTATTTTATAACCTAAAACGATAACAATAGATAATTTTCTCAAAATTCTCAAAATTGGATCGTAAAATCCAATGCCTGATTCAGGTAGCAACTGAAAAAACAAGTTCAAATCTGCCACATTGCACATAAAAGGGAAGCATCCAAGGGATGAACTCAGCAAAAGTAAGAAAGTTGAGAAGAGAAAGAAACAAGCAGGATTTATCTTTGCTACAATGCACAACCTAAAAGGAAACAAATCAACCAATGCCCAGTTATCGAATCCCAACTATCCAAGGAAACACTGCATATAGAAAGAACCCAACATGCATGTTAAACAGAGGATTAGTGGCAACCAACTTCCAGTTATGGTGCAAGTACTGAGCCTAGCTGCAGCAGAAAAGAAAAAAAGGGATACAACAAGATCCGAATAAGAGAGAAGACAAGTAGAGGATAACATTTCACTAGGATTCAAAAGCTATAAAATAATAATATGTTGAAGCAGAGGATTGGAACATGTGATGAAACAAAGACCCAAAAGTAGCAGAAACTAAGCAATCCTACAAGAGCTGAATCAAAAGAACTTATAATAGTAAACAATACTCATCAAGCTAATCAAAGCATTAGACATCATATTTCGTTTCTCATTGACACTATTATCAAAGGCATGTTATTTAAAAAATGAATAATTAATAGAAAATAAGACGATTAAGTAATGTTAAATTTCAGAATTTTAATGTGCTTAACTCTAAAAACGATTAGTGTTTCCAATGATTATATACTTACAAATTTGCATCATCATCCTTCCTGTTTCAACTCCGCATTCATCTTTAACATTTTTATTTCTATGATACGGTCTATCAATGATTTCTTGGTTAGCCACCAAGCATCCACATAAAATAACTAATTAAAATTTATCATTGTCGCTACATATTCTCCCGCACATAGTACTCTTTTTAATTACATAAAATTTCTCGAACTTATGTTTCCCTATAAATATGTTAAACATATAACTCCGTAGCCATGTGCTGCTACTTAAAACTATGGGTTAATACAAGTTGAGGTTTTCAGAAATTTTCCATTCAATCTAACTTATCCTGATCTCTGACACCCCATCTCCGGCAATGGAGGCATCAAGAGGAAATCAGAAGTCTGTCTTTTATTGTAAATGGAAATGGATGCAACTGACATGCCCATGGTTTGATTAGCCCAACCACAAGTAACTTGAAGGTAAAATAAGGTTTGAGAATAGAGTTTGGTCAGAAGGAGATGATTCAAGTGACAAGCTAATAAAATTCACATTTTAGATGTGTAATAACTAATAAGTAACTGGACTTTGTAAAAAATAAGTGACTGAATTTTTTAGTGGCTTAGCACTAAAAAACCTAAACAAGAAAATCTTCAATATTATTACCAAATAACTGGTATGATTCCACCTATGCAGCCAAAAAAAAATTTCTGAACGAGTTATTGTTGGAACTCATGAAGTACGATAATTTGCAGAAAAACACTTTGAGATTTGACATTCAGTTTTCTAAAAGAAATTTTGGTGAAAATAAAAGATTTTGCAGTATTTAGATCAACTAATGCACTGTAACTTTGTATATAGAAGAATTTTTTATTGGCTTCATCAGATAAAATATTCAAAGTATGCCATAGCTAATCAGGATGGACATGCAACTGTACTTGATGAATCCTAAATAATAATGTTTAGTCATAATCCAGCCAGTACATAACGGCAGAGGAAAATTTGCTGGATATATATAAGTGAGAGTTATTAATGCTGAAGTTACAAACGCCTAAGATAACTTCAACAACACACATTGCTTTATCACAAACTTCCTCAGAGAATATTCGATAACATAGAAAAGAAAATTCGTGAGTAAAACATAGAGTTCAAAACAAATCAAGATTTTGTCAGAAGGTTTTTCAACCTGCAAAGCAATCATAGAAGCTGACCTGCATGTTGAAGGCAACCATCTGAGCACCATGCACCCAACCAATCATAGGATTGTAATTAGATGACCTAACACGTGTGCCCTTTGGATAAATTCTGAGTATATTTTTTTGAGTGAACCTAGAAAATAAACATCATAAATATCAACCATGTGTACACATGTTTTGGACAAGCTTTAATATCTAGAAGGATGAAAAAAGATAAGATGAATATATATACTGTACATGTAAAACTAATTAATACCATAATATTCATCATCATTAGCCTTATCCCAACAATTAGGGTCAGTTGTTTAAATCTTCCATCTCCACTTATTCCTATTGAGAGCTATATGGGATGGTATATCTATTTTGTGTTTTTTTACACAATTTCTAGTCATTTTACCTTCGGTATTCTTCAACCTAATTTTCAGATATTAATTCTGTCAATTCACCTTACAAGTGCATCTTCCGTACTCTATCATAAAGAACCAAATCTTTTTTGTCTTTTTTTTTACTTATCTTCTACAAGTGTTTCCATCTTCGCATTCTCATTTCCACCATATTATTCTCTATGAAAATCTGATTAAGATAAAAAAAACAATAACTGAACAATAGAGATTAGATTTTTAAAAAACAATGGAGTTTCAGCATCCTAATTCTTTAACCATGCATCTTCTTCCCTACTAGTAAAACTCATCATTGCAGTAAAAGGAAAGTTTTTTTAGTAATGGATCTCAGAAACACAATGTACCTAACTAGGTCCTCCCCAAGAGATGCAGCTGCCTTTACAAGTTGTTGTTCACTCAAACTTACACGCCTAACTTTATCAGGATCCACCCTTAGTGCATCTTTTAAGGAACCCTTAGGTTTCCCAGCCTTAATAGTTATCAAATGTTTATACTCTAGCGATGGAGCATGGTTCTTTTTTAGTTCATCATCATCATCTTCGTCATCATCATCTTCTTCATCATCATCACTTTTGCCATCCTCATGCTATAATAAAGGATATTTTTAGGTGTGAGTTGAAATCAAATAACTCGCAGAAATTCATCAATGTGATACCACACCTCATAAGATTCAATTTGAGCGTTCAGATCTGGGACTTCCTTCCCCCACTCTTCTTCCTCATTAGATACCTTCCCATTTTGAGATTCATTCTCCTCCTTAGAGCTCTTAGCTTCAAGATACTCTTTAGGAGGTTTGGTTGAAAGAATAATCCTCTTCTTTAGAGATTCAGGTGAAGGAAATTCTGCAACAGTCTCTGAGCTGGGGTAATACAGCATATCTCCAAATGTTTCAATGACCATCTAGAAAACACAAAAATAAAAGATAATCACTTAACAGGAAGAAAGTTAGGTAGAAAAACTGCCCATCAAAATTTATTTAGAAATTAAATTCACCTCAGCAACTTTAGCCTGGAGATCAGGAGTAAGGTGGTCCTCTAAGGTTATAACAACTGGGTATGGTGATGCAACAAAGGCATATTCTTTAATGGACTTCAAACATTTAAGCAGATCAACAGGGGAAGTTAGCGTCCTTCATAAGGGAAACAAAAAAGTCAAAGAGAAAATTATTATGAAGAGATAACAAAGAGAAAAATAAATGTCTAAAACGGAACCTAAAAGAAAGCAGAAAAAAGATAATATCATTTTAAACTCAGATAGTTTTATTAACTAAAAAACATGATAATTGTGCTGAATGCTTACTGTGAAGGTAAAAATAATTGTTGAAAAAGTTAATCAGTAAGAGAAGGGAATTATTTACGGGAACTGTTTATTACAAACATTAACCGACAAAATGCTAGGAGAAAGGGATTTGTTTGCAGACCACATGAGTCTTAGTGTCTATCAAGTGTTAGATGTGTATCATTAGTTATTTGATGATTAAAAAAAAATTTATTATGTAATCTACTGATTTACCAAGTATTCTTCAATCTCTACAAAACACTATTTTAAAAGCCACTTATGACAAATGAGTTTTTCCAAAAAGATTAATATTTCGATAAATTACCTTTTTTGGCAACCCCAAATTTAAATAATAAATCTTATCAAAATTATTTTCGTCATAAGATCATTGAAATTTAAAAATAATCTTCATTGGATTCATGGCATAAAGTTCCACAAGATGGTATGTTCAAACTGATAACCGAAGACATCACTGGTAACAACTGTCGCTAGCCACTCAGCTAGGCCCCGACCTTAATGGGTTGATTAGACCAACCGAAGGGTAGAATCATCATGTAAAAGAAACAATGTTCACCATTCATTGTCAAAATCTAATAGGAATACTTTGACATACTACAAATAATAATGAACTCTTCGCAAAATCTATAAATATGCACTAATTATTTAATTCTATTTCTTTGTGGCATTCTGAATTGGGAAGCATCCTACAGATCTTTAAAATTTCTATAGCATGAATAACAACATGGATCCTTAGAGAATTCTAAAGTTTTGAAGATTGCTTAAATCCTCAAAGAGCTTCTATAAGCCACTACTATCTCCTCAAGGACCTGCACCATAATCTAGCTTGCACCATTTTCAAACCTATGTTGCAACTCTTGTGTCGTAAATATCTCCTTTAAAACTATGCTACAATCTCATATATGTAGTCATCACTGCATCCAAACCCATGTCGTAACCTTAATTGCATCGCATGCATCTTCTTCAAACTTGCACATCATGATGCTTCTGTTGCATCTAAACCAAGCTGCAACCTTGTCTGTCTTTCAAATTTCTCATTCAATTCATGTGCTATATCACATGTGCCGCCTACAAACTTGTGTTGCAACCATGGTACTGCAACCATCTTCTTCAAGACCAACGTTCGAACCTTGCTTGTGTCATAATTATTGTCACAACCATACCCACATCAAAACTTCACTTTTCAAACGCTCATCTCCTTGGAAACCTATGCCACAACCTTGCTCTTACTACATCTAGACCTATGCCAAAATCTTGCTTGAATATAGCCATCTCTTTCAAGAACTATGATGAAAACCCATTTAAGATGTAATCATAACTACTTGCAAGTATGTCACAACATTATATGGTTACAACCATCTACTTCAAGACATGCACTGTAATCCTGCTTGCATTATAGTCATCGTTGTTTATAGGCCCATGTCTCAACCTTACAACACAGCTGCTTCTTTCAAGAATGATAAGGTTCCATTTGTAAACAGTTTTTTTTTCATAGGATTTTATCAATTTATTTCTTTTTACGTTAGTAAGATCTTATAAGAAAAATGGATCGTTTAGATTGCAAAGATTGTAAAATTATTCCGAGTGAAAGTTTATGTACCCAACAACAACAACATCAACAACATCAAGCCTTTGTCCCACCACCTGGGGTCGGCCACATGAATCCTTTTTCGTCATTGTGTCCTATTAAAAGTCAAATTCTCAGTTAAATCTAATAAAGAAATATCATTTCTATCATTTTCTAACCAAGTCTTTTTAGGTCTACCTCTAACTTTCATAACATAAGTAAAATCTAATACCTCAAATTTCCTAACCGGGTCATCGAAAGGCATCCGTTTAATGTGATCAAACCATCTAAGGCGACTCTCTCTAATATTATCTTCCACTGGAGGTACTCCAACCTTTTCATATATATGTTCATTTTGTATCCTATCTCTAAGGGTAAAGCCACTCATCCACCTAAGCATCCTCATCTCTGCAGCACTTAACTTAGTATTATGTTTTGCTTTTAATGGCCAACATTCAGCACCATAAAGCATTGTAGGCCTCACCACCATGTAATAGAATTTTCCCTTGAGTTTGAGGGGGACTTTTCTATCGCACAACAAACCTGATGCATTCCTCCACTTCAACCATCCAACTTGAATTCTGCTGATAATATCTTCATCTATTTCGACATCACACTAACAATAGATTCAATATATCTAAAATGAGTACTCTTATTAATGACTTTATCGCCCAAAGTCACAATCCCCTCACTAGGTCTATTGCTACTAAAATTACACTCCATATATTCAATTTTAGAACCTTTACACTCTAAGGCTGACCTCCATAATTCAAGTTTACCTTCAACTCCCTCTCTAGTCTTATCAATAAGAAGAATATCATCAGCAAAAAGCATACACCAAGGTACATCCTCTTACAAATGTCTAGTGAAAGTTTATGTACCCAACATTGCTTATTAATTTTAGACTTTAAGATGAAGGGGCATAATATTAAAAATATATTAAATCATCATTCTAGGATTAGATGGAGGTATTTAAAGAATATTAACAAAAATATTTTTATGAGTAAGATTCTAGATCTTAAGATTTTGCTTATGCATGAGGAAGCTAATGTTATATGTGAATGAGCAGCTAGTGATATTAAGAATATTATAAAAGACGTGCTTGGAGTATTAAAGGAAAAAACTCTAATAGTAAAAATAGTTGATGGTGGAATCAAAATGTGCAAGAAAAGATAAAAAATAAAAAGATTTGTCATAAAAATTATTTTAACAGTAAAAACTCTGTTAATTGGGAAAGATATAACGAGGTCCATAAGAAGTCTAAGACAGTAATTTGCAATTTTAGCTTTTAATGATTTATATAATAGATTAGACACTAAGGAGGGCAAAAGATATATGTATAAGTTAGCTAAACAAAGAGATGGAAGTAGTAAAAATTTAGTTCAAGTGAAGTGTATTAAGGATGAAGATCAAAAAGTATTTTTATTAGAAAAGGATATTCAAGAAAGGTGGATAAGATATTTTGCTAAACTTTTTTAATGAAGATTATGAGCATACAATTGACTTTAGTGATCTTAGCACCATAAATGAAAATAAAGATTTTTGTTTTTATCGACGTATTAATAAAATCAAAGTTAAAGAAAATAAAGTGTAGAAAAGCTGTTGGACCTGATGATATTCCAATAGAGATGTGGAAATGCTAAAGAGATGAAAAAATTTATTGACTTACTAAACTTTTTAATATTATTTTGAAGACTAAAAAGATGTCATATGAGTGGAGAATGAGTGTGTTGATTCCTATTTTTAAGAATAAAAGTGATGCACAAGATTGTGCGAATTATAAAGGAATTAAGTTAATGTCTCATACTTTAAAATTATGGGAGAGAGTTATGAAGCATAGGTTGTGGCGTGACGCTGATGTTTCTTAAAATCAATTTGGATTCATGTCAGGTAGGTGTACTATAGAAGCTATACATTTATTAAGAGGTTTGATGGAGAAGTATAGAGAGAATAAGGAGGATCTATATATGATTTTTATTGATTTAGAGAAAGCATATGATAAAGTTCTAAGAGAAGTGCTATGGAGAGTTCTACATAAGAAAGTGTTAAATAATGCTTATATTCAAGTCATTAAGAATATGTATGCAGGAGATGTTACTTGTGTTCAAACACAAGCTGGTTTGACCAAGTATTTACATTAAGGATCAGCCTTAAGCCCATATCCTTTTGCTTTAGCCATGGATGTTCTCACTAGACATTTGCAAGAGATTGTACCCTGGTGTATGCTTTTTGCTAATGATATTCTTCTTGTTGATAAAACTAGAGGGAGAGTTGAAAGTAAACTAGAATTATGGATGTCAACCTTAGAGTCTAAAGGTTTTCATTTGAGTAGATCTAAAACTGAATATATAGAGTGTAATTTTAGTAATAATAGATCTAGTTGGGGGATTGTGACTTTGGGTGATCAAGTCATTAATAAGAGTACACGTTTTAGATATCTTGGGTCTATTGTTCAAAGTGATGGTGAAATATATGGGGATATTAATAGTAGAATTCAAGTTGGATGGTTGAAATGGAGGAATGCATCGGGCTTGTTATGTCATAGAGAAGTCCCTCTCAAACTTAAGGGAAAATTTTATAAGATCATAATGAGACCTGCAATGCTTTATGGTGCAGAATATTGGCCAATAAAAGAGAAGCATAATATTAAGTTAAGTGTTGCAGAGATGACGATGCTAGGTGGATAAGTGGTTTTATTCTTAAAGATTGAATACAAAATGAGCATATACGTGAAAAAGTTGGAGCAGCTCCAGTGGAAGATAAGATTAGAGAGAGTCGTCGTAGATGGTTTGGTCACATAAAACGGCGGCTTTCCGATGACCTTATTAGGAAAGAAGATGTATTAAATTTGACTTATATTAAGAAAGATAGAGTTAGACCTAAAAAGACTTGGTTAGAAAATATTAGAAATGACCTTTCTTTATTTGATTTAGATGAGAATTTTATCCTTAATAGGACACAATGGAGAAAAAGGCTTCATGTAGCCGACCCCACATGGTGGGATAAGACCTGTCAATATTGGACCCGACCCGAAAACCCGACCCGAACCCGACCCGAAAATTTCGGGTTTGGTTGACCCGAACCCGAAGCGGGTCGGGTTCGGGTCTGGAAAACTGACCCGTTTACAAAACCGGGTCGGGTTCGGGTTGATCTTAAAACCCGAGAATGACCCGAATTGACCCAGTATAACACATAAACCCGACTGCCCTGGCTGCCCCGAGACCGCCTGCCTGGCTGCCCCGGCCACGTCGCGTAGCTTCGCATCCTGAGGCCTGCGTTTCGTCGCGTCTGGAGACTCTGTCGTCAGTTCTGTCACTTCCGTGTCACACTCTCCCGCGTCAATCGCCGGCGACCAGGCGTCACCGCATCACCCCGCATCCCCGTTGCCCCGTTAGGCCGTCACCGCATCGAGCCGCGCACTCACCGCGTCAATTGCCGGCGTCACCGCATCACCCCATGCCCCGTGGTCCACGTGTGACCCACTGCCCGCGCGTGATTTGGCAAAATTTTTGAATGCAGGCGCGGGATTTGGCTGAAATAGGTGGGGTCGGGTTGACCCAAACCCGAAGCGGGTCGGGTTTTGGTCCATAAAGTTGACCCGTTTGCAAAAACGGGTCGGGTCGACCCGAACCCGAATAGTGCCAGGTCAATTTCGGGTTTGACCCGAACCCAACCCGTGACCCAAAATTGACACCCCTAGGCTTGTTGTTGTTGTTGTTGTTGTTGTTGTTGTATTTCTTTTTATGATTTTTGCATGTTTTTTAATTATTTCTAAAGGGTAGGGTTGTAATTTGTTTCTCTTGTTTTGGCCTTGGGGTTTCTATAAATATCTCTTATTTCTTTCTAGATTTGTTAAAAATCTGAGAGGAAGTGGGAGATATCCCATTTCTTAGGGTGAATTTCCGCTAAAGCTTGAGACTAACGGAAGTGAGAGTATGTGGTGGAGTTTGTAACTCTGCCAACAACAATCTCCCATAGCCTTTGCTCTCTCCGACCAGCTATCGTGTCTTCCCCGCCAACAGTAGCAGTCTCCAGCCTTCAAACTGCTGGCCAGTCTAGACTGGGCTGTTTTCCAGCAGATCAAACCCTCAACAACTGGGATACCATCCCAGCTGTTCACAGACTGGGTTTTCTGAAGAGTCCACCAATGGACATCTCCAGGTCAGCCGATAACTACAGCATGCAGAAATGTCTTCTTTAAAATGTCTTAAGCAGAAAAGTGGCGGTTTCATTGGTGATGCTAGATGCTACCTAGGGAAACAGATTTCTTCCTGTCCAAAGCCAAAACAATATTCAAGAAAGATCCCAAGGCAGTGCAATCAAACCTCTCAGGTTCTGGTGGCCATAATTTTCAGTTATCGCTGATTTTTAGTGTTATAAACAGAAATCTACTGGGTTTTTTTGGCTAATTTCCTACGGTGACAGATTTCGTGTAATCAAGAAATCAATCTTGGATCCGGTTGAAGCCTATTCAGGTGCCAGCACAGTTCTCTGGAGGAATTCCTAACAGCCACTAGCTGCAAGCCAACTACCCTTCCTGTTCATGGAAGATGGCAAGCACTACCGACCTGTAAATCCTTAGAAAAAGTCCAAAATTACTGCAGCTAATCAATTAAAGTGCTGTAATTTCTGTTTCTCGATATTTCAACTTTGCTTCCTTATTTGGTTTAAAGATCTAGGCTTTTGGTTGTAAAAATTCTTGTAGGGTTGGCTCAATTGGGGTTTAAGGTTCTATTTACTTCTTGTTTTCATAGTTGGTTAGTCCTTAATCTTTTCTTGTTTCTGTGTCAAAGAAATACAACGCAACAAAAATTGTGTCATTGTCAAATCTGTGTCATGACAGTCATGGCATCATAGGCGTCTCCAGCGAGAATGACGCCATAGGTATCTTAAGATAGAATTATACAGAGGCCATTTCCATTATGTTGTACCCCCTGCCCCTACATACAACTACAACCAACGCACATAAAGACCTACCTTGGTGGCCACAAACTTTCCCTTTTCAAATTACCTAAGAGGCATCTTATATTAAAGTCCCTCCAATTATTTGAAGGCATGCCACCCTTATACCTAAGGTGACAAATGAACAAGTGCACTCGATGAACAACTTGATACTCATTCATATAATGTTCATTTATTCACATAATTGAACAAATTTGAATAAAATTTTAAAAGCTCGTCATATAAATAAACAAATTTGAACAATGACTCTCGTATTCATTTCTGTTTGTGAACGTGATCATTTGTTGTTTAACAAATAGCTCATTAAGAACATGATAAATTGCTCATTTAATGATGGCTTGATTTTTTATTTGATGGCTTATTCTACGTTATTATTTAATTTTTTTTCTATAATTTATATGTTTTAAAATTATGTATATTATTAGATGTGATGATGAAATTTTATTAAAAGAATAGCCAGACACATAAATTCAAATATTTTTTATTATTATTTAAATTTCACCAAACAAGTTTAAAAACATAATTTTTTTAAATATATAAATCCAATTATGTATAAAAAATAGGCAATATGTTTAAATTATTACCATCAAACATACAATTAGTTAGGCTTGATTTTAGCTCAAACATGATAAGAAAGCAAATAAAAAGTTTGAAAAAGATTTTAAATGTCGGATCACATTCAAACTCAACTCTAACTCAATAAGAAAATAAATGAATAAACCTAAATAATGTAGTGCTTGGCTCAACTAGATTCATTTACAACCTCACTTGTACCAACTTTTCTAGATATAGTGAATCGTATTCAACTTGGGTAGGCCCTATGTTCGGATCATATTTTTTAATATGTTGGGCTAAAAAAAATAACAATAAAAGCCTACTTTTACTCTACAAAACATAATAAACTAAACACGAGATCATCAACAAAAAAATAATTTGGAGGATGATAAAAATCCCTTGGTTAATAATGATGTACCATTGGATAAAGAATGATTTGATGAGGATAAAAATGAAGTTTCACCTTCAAAATCACATGAGGAAGATCTCATTGTTTTTTTTTTTTTTTTTTTTTTTTTTTTTTTTTTTTTTTTTTTTAACCAAACAGCTCTTATATAAATACTAAAAACAAGAGTATACAACCGAAGGTAGGGAGAAAAAGAAAAATAAAAAAGAACCCAATAAAAACTAACGACACAATCAAACGGAGAGAAAAAGAACCCCAAGAAGGGCTCAGCAAAATGCCGAGGCTCCCAGCATCCTCGAAAGCGCAAGGACCATCCAGAAATGGAGAGAGACACCAATGGTTGCCACAAGGTAGCCAATGAGGACACGAGCCCCAGCAACATCATAGCCCGTCAACCTCCAATCCAAACCAATCGCAAACCGAGCAATCGCAGAGAAAACACAAAGATGGACAAGAATTATCTCTTACGACCACCTCTCTTCCAAAGTTTCCCACGAGAAGCCTTGAGAGGTAGATCACTAACCATATTGAATTTGTTACCAGTGTCTGAATATGAATCAGAACCGGATTCATATTCCGACGAATTGATCAACCAATCACCTTGATCCCTAATGTCCATTTTAGTAGTAACACCCACTGTTACAGGAACATTAACCAATTTCTGAGAATTGCCCAAACTGCCTTGCGCATCCGAATTTACTATCTGATCACACACCAGAGGTGCCATACTCAAAACACTATCTCGTGGCCCACCAAAATCCTCCACAACACCCAAAACAGGCGAACCTATAGCACTAGTCTCAGCATTAACAGGACAAGAAATCAAATTCGTTACCAAATCAACAGCCGTAGATTCCTCACCCGGAATAGATTCCTCACCCACATCCCTATGACCGAGACCGTTCAGCACACAAGACGGGAAAAAAGGCATAGCATCAGAAGACAACGCAGTATCAGAAGCATCCGGGGGACTATCATTCACAGCAACTTTCATTATATTAGAATTAACATTATCCAAATTGATAGAGACATCCAAAGCAACAGGTGAAATCGAAGAAGTCTCCATAGAAGGTAACACAGCCGCAAAAGTCTTCAAATCATCAACCTCCCCTCTTTCAGCAATCTCACAAGAAATAACCTTATTACATACAGGCTCAACCGGAAGGGAATCATTAATAACATTTAAAACCAGGGGATCAGACGGGGCAACAACCCGCTCCATTCTCCCGCCAACCCCCACCGCAGACAAATTTGGGTGAAGAGAAAAACAACCTGCTTTAGAATGTCCCAAAGACAAACAATGACCACAATATTCCGGTAAATTCTCAAAAACCACAGACTGCACAAAACCCGAATTTTCGGGACCAACCCAGATTTTATCAGGTAATTCTTTTGACACATCCATTTCCACCAAAACCCTCGCAACCGATGGCCGGGATCCAGTCGACGTAGCACTATCCGTTTTTAAGGGATTACCAAAAATCTTACCCAGACCATTTAGAATACGCGAAGCAAAAAGATGAGGCCTAAGATTAGGAAAAGAGATCCAAACGGGAACCACAGGAGATTCAATTTCCACATCTAATGTATGAGACCACTTAATCAATTTCATGAAGCAATTATTAACGAAATATGATCTATGCGCAAAAACTCTGCAATAATCCAGTTCATTGAAAAATTTAATCAAAACGTTTCTCTGATTAAGAACCGTAACAGAGACCTCCCCTTTTAGTTTCAGATTAAAAAAAAAATTCCTAACAGCATCCAAAGATGGACGACTCGCAGGAAATTTACCCACTAGGGCAAATTCAAACGAGGCAGCTAAAGACTCAATTTCCATCTCCGAAATCCATAAAGAAGGTATGCCTTTGAAAGAAGAAACCTTTAGTTCAGGAAAAACCAAAGAAGTAGAAGAAGTACCAGACAATGCTTGTTTAAACGAAAGAGGCGAAGAGCCTGATAGGAAACCAGGATCCCGGAGGCGAGAAGACGCCATCGAAGCCAAAAAAAGAAAAACGCAAGTAAACTGACGGAGAAACAACCAGACGCACAAAACCCAGGCGGACGAGCGGAGGCGCCGCCAGAGGGATTTTAGGGCGAAGCCCTAAAACCCAGAGCGGAGACGCACGAAACCCAGAGCGGAGGTCATAGTTCAAGCGCTAAGGAATAATCCAGAGGAAGATCTCATTGTTGATTTCTCTCATCATGGAATAATATGTATATATATATATATATATATATATATATATATATATATATATATATATATATATATATATATATATATATATATATATATATATAATTTAAACTATTAAAGATCAATATAGTCACTGTTTTAAATAGCATTCTAATTGAATATTATTTGATTAGGGAAGATGACGTTCATTGAGATTGAAAATAATAAAGAAGATTGGGAGGCTGTTGATGAAAGTGAGCAAGATAAAAAAAAACAATCAGCTATGATGATATTCTAATGAAGACACTCTAAGTGATGGGAGTGAAAAAAAATAAATCATAACTAGTTTATCTTAGGACATGATTACTTATTTGTTTTTTACTTTATTTATCTTTATTTGTTTATATTAGATTTCTTAATATTGACGGCTCATTTAATTTTTTATGATTTTATATTATTATTTAATCTTACTTTTAAATGCTTTATTTTTTATGTATTTAATGATTTTATTTAAAGGCTCGCTCCTCATAAAACCTTGAGGCTTACACCTTGTCTCACAAAAAGAAAACACCTCAATACCTGATCGCCTAATTTAAAACTTAACTAGAACACTTGACTTTAGTCCAAAAGCAGCAAAAAAACACAAAACAGGCCATTTCCAATTTTAGATCTATTGAAACCAAACCGAAAAGCTAAATGGATTGTTTTAAATTATAGTTTAAACATTAATGGTCTTCATCAAGAAATTGTGGCGATGCAAGTTACAAATAAGAAGGCAATGGTGAAGTAGGATATTCCGAAGCAATACCTTCCATGAAGGATATCTATGTTATCTTTCGTAGAGTTTGGCCACATATCCAGTTCAATCACTCTCACACCTCTTTGCAGGGCTTTTATGATTGGCACATCACTGCAATCACTACTGAGTTGGTTGCCAGTCAAGTATGAATTATGGCCAGTGTATATGAAATAATGGGATGCAGGAGCGGTCATATCATGATGAACCTGGAATAGCAGTTGAGAAAATAAGACAGAAAAAGAAAACATAGTTCTGATCAAGCTCTAGATTCAAAAACAAAGCAATATTATTAAATTTAATTAGATGATTTACTAAAGAAAATAACTAATTTCAATTGCTGCTAGAAACCAACTATTTTTAATAACTGCTGCATTGCAATAACAGTCCCAAAAAAAAAATCAAAGAAATCTAAGAATAAAATCAGTTGCATTTGTTTGGAGCTATATGCTCTAGCAAAAGTATTTTAAAAGCATCACAAGAAATGGAAAGTTCCACCATAAAAATAAAAATAAAAAGTGCCACCTCCATCATTTCTATTTAGTTAAGTTTGTACTAAAATAAGCCCTCATACAACATACAAATAAACAATACTGAAAAAGATGCATTCATTATGTCATCAACATAACATCCAGTTCATTTGCTTTATCTAGATTTCAAGAGCCAAATATGCCACCTCTTGCAGCTATTTAGTCAAGTACTTGGTTTAGTCATAAAACAACAAATGACTATCAATCTGATGCAAATTTATTTATGTGAAATTTATTTATAAGAAGTTACTCATATCTATAATAAAAATAATATACAAAACGGAGAAAATAGAGTTATGCAGATATTCAATAGGAAATTAAAAAAAGGAAACCAACAACTAGGGCTGTCAAAACGGAGGGGTTAGCTAAAGACTTAGGGCAAGGACAAACCTAAAGCTCTCCTTGGAAATTTTAGGGTTCATTAAGGCCGAATGATTTGAAAATGGATATATTTGGGAATGCAAGAATAATAATTTAGATCTAATCAAGAATTTTTGGTGAAATTCCACGGGATTTGAAGGCCAAAGAATGGAAGAGAGACATGATTAAGTACAAGGTAACCTTGTTTGGCTGATTTGATTAGTCCGAGAATATTGGGTTAGTGGAAGAGCTTAAAGTTATGCGTAGGGGTTGGAAAGGCTAGAAAATGTTAGGAGAACATGTACAGATCAGATCTAGAGTACATAATGAAAATCCAAGAGGTTTAGAAGATGGTGGAGAAGGTATGACCAAAACCAAGTCAATGGAGGACATTGTTTGGTTGATTGTTATGGGAGGGGATTATGGTTTGTTTGAGGGATATGGTTAAGGAAGAGTCTTGGGAGATGAGGGGAATGTATGAGAAGATGTTAGTATGATGGTAGAAGAAACGAGAAGAGATTTCAGTAATTAACTACAGGCATAACTAGATCTTCATCTAAGAAGAACTCAAGGAAAAGAGGTCGTCCACCAAACATTCAACCCTAACTTTACTAATTTTTTTCTCAAAATAGCAAAAGCCCTTTTTCATTCATCCAGCAAACATTTAAATTACTATATTAGGTTTTAAAGTTCAAAATTCAAAAACCTAAGAATGAGGGGAAAATAAAAACTAGGAAAGTAAATAATAAATTGGAGTCCCTTAATGAATTGGTCAACCCTTATAGCTTCTATGCAAAGCTAAAACTAATTTTATATAAGGGAAATACAATTTAAAAATTATCATATGGAGGGATTATTTAAGTTTCAAAATTCAAAGTTTTAAGATTAATATTTTTAAATTTCAAGCTCTATATACCATTACATTTTAAATACTTTGTATGTCAAAGCATCTTTTTCCATACATGGATGATGATGGTCTTTTATCCCTAAATTCCATTTTAAGCTCTTGATCTTAACCATAAGATAGGGAAGTCTTAGCAATTGCTTCCATCTTAAGTTCTTGATTTTAATCTAGTGGTGGGGCCAAAATAATGATTTGCATGATGTTCTAAATCACAGATATAATATTTATTAGAGATCCTCATATGAATTACATAATTCATAGATTGTATCGTGAAAACTATTTGATATTTCATTCCCAAAAATATTAGCCCAAGAGAAATCTTCAGGACCCATTGTATGACAGATTTGTGATATATGCATGTCACATATTATTTACTAAATGATCTAGAAACTTCTTTTGTGCTACATTTTGGACACTATAGTATTACTTAAACTAAAAACCCCTTTTGCCTCTGAAAAATTTTAAGAGCTAAGTAATGATGACTAAATAGCTAGCGCAATGCAGTCCAATTATACCCTTCTGTCACCTACCATACTAGGTGTCATTATCTAAAGAATGAAGATGACAAGGTTGGACACACAACTTTTTTATTCAATAGATTATCAAAACGAAGATACATTAGTATTCTTATTTCATATATATGTCATCCCAAAAGGTGTCATTAAAAATATTATCTCCTTAATTTCAAAGTTTTTATTTCATACAACTCTGGGAATAAGATGCATATATCTTAGCATGCTGCTATCCTTTCCAAAAGAAAAAAGAGAGTTTGGGTCTCTGTTCTCTCGACACAATGAACATCATCTGCAAAGCCAATATGATTGGAAGAATCTAGGGTTCAAACTCTATCTTCACTAATTGATTTTCCAATCTCTATGATTTATTTTCAGCGCCCACTCACGGAGTAGCCTCCCCACCTTGTAAAGCCTTACAATTCATTGCTAATAAGAAGAAGTGATGAAATCTAGGTTCTAAAACAAGTTGGAGAACACTAAGAATGCAATTGACAACACTCCCTTTTAATATAACATAAACATACACAAATATTAGAAACTAAGTAAGAAACAAAACTTAAAAAATTGATAAGAAGGCACACAAAATAACCAAATAACTGAATTAAAATACTCTCAGAACAACCTTGCAAGATCACCTCACATGGAAATCACAAAAATAGAGAATGATGATCAAAGGAAAAATCAAACCAATGGTTAACCATAGAAATTAGGATCCAGCTCATGTCGGCACTCCTCCGGCAAATACCAACAAACGGGGCACAACATCACCTTACACTTATAATATTTGGAGAAGAAATATACAAGTGGAAGGGAAACTGTGAAGAGAAGAAATAGATAGAATGAGAAGAAAAAATTGGTCAAAAGAAGTTGATTTTTCTTAGGTTGAAGATAAAAAGTTGTAGATTCTTTATCCTGATATCTATCGGCTCATTACTGAAACTTTCTCATCAAGTGATGAGATTCTTCCACCAAGGGGAAATTTATGCAGTCAATATTTCCTTTTTTATGATTTTTTATTATTTTCTACTTATGTTTCTTGTTTTCTCTCTCCTGAACTTCTCATTTTTAAGTTGTCCCTTCATTTTCCATGTTCGCTTCTCAATTTCCCACCTACTTTTTTGCATTCCCTATTATCCTCTTCATTTTGGTTGCTGTGTACTCGCATTCCCTGCTGTGGTTGCTTCATTTTCCCTATTGTGGTTGCACATATTTCTTGATGTTTTATTTTTCCCAGCTACTGGTTTTCCCCATGCAGGCTCTTGGCTTTCCCAAGCAAGCTTCTGGTTCCTACTGCTGGTTGTTCGGTTTCCACCTTGCTCTTTTCCTAGATTAAGTGCATTAATGTGGGCTCTGAAAATTCGGCCCCGGCCTCCGCCTGACTGTTTTTCTTTTCGGAGGGAGTTTTAACGGAATAAGTTCCGGGGTAAATTTTGAAAGGCAGATGGGTTTGTAGATAAAACACTACCTAGAGATCTCGCCCTCATTTTGCGAGGACTTTATAATCTGAGTTCTGGTTTCCTATAGGCGCAAGCCCCTATAGTTAATTACCCCTCCCGATCACAAGAGAGAACTTTCGATTAAGGCTAGTCGTCAATCAGATACGTAGAGATATGTAGCATATGGCATATAGTAGCAGCATGAATTTGAATTTGGGGATTTGGAAAGTTTGATATTTAAAATTGAAAATTTCACCACCTTGTACTTAAAGCAGATAGTGGTGGGGAAATGGATGATAGACCCGATCAAGATCTCATGGTTCCATCATCCCGGGCCATCGTGGTCCCTGGTCTACTTAATCAGAGGAGGTAGTCGACCAAACCTAACAGAAGGATCCTTGTCGGCAGCCATAGGTTGCTTCGTCCAAGGGGACCTTGTAGACCTGGGGTGAATGCTTGTCTAAGGGAACAAATTTGAATCCATCTTAGCTAACAGAGGGCTTTATGCCCTATCGATCATATTCTATTAATTCATATCTCAAAGATTTGATGCCACTAAGGAACGCATTGGCTCTAGACATAATCGGTATTTCGTGGAGCCATTTGGTGGCAAAACATTCAGTTCAGAGAGCCCCGAGTCATAACCGTTTATCCTACGATGCCATTTGGCAGCAAAATTGCCGGTTAAAGGAAACGTACCACGTCTTTAATGGCAGGAAATTGTTTGAGAATGGATCATAGTGATATTTTCGCTAGACATTTGGCTCTATGTGAGCTGAAGTTATATTTGAATTTGTCAACCTCGGCAAACTGTTGTGGATGGTTGATGTATTTTTCTTTAAGTGGTTGATGAATTTATTTCAATTTTAAATATTTTGGAATGGATGATTTTTTGGATTTGTGGATTTTTATGTACTTGGTGGAGTTTTGGATTTTGAAATATTTAAAATAGACCCCTCTGGTTGAGATTTTTGTTCAACACGGCCATCATCAAGATGACCTTGAGGTCGCTTGAAAATATTTGAATCTTGGGAAGTTTGAGGGCATTTGAAAGTATATGATCCCCTCCGGTTGATATTTGAATTCAACACGGCCATCATCTGGGTATTCAGGGTCATTTCCATTTATGGATTAAACCTTGTCGACTCTACCCATTTGCCAGCAGAGGATCGAGTTTCGTAGGCTTCATGCCTTTATTAGTGAATTTTTATTGCTATAGGCATTGAAGGTCTAATATGAATATATTAAGACAAATATATCGGTCGCCACTACCGTATATTTATTTGATGGTTCGAACCCTATCGACTCCTATTGATCCGCATAGAATAATCGGGTTCGAACTTGAATTCACTTATTGACCCGCGCAATAACCCTAAAAGTCATGTGTGTACCAATAACATGCTCATCAGGGCCCAACGCGGGTGTTATGATTGCATTTACCCCTTTTATGTACCTATGTGTATACAAACTATGGTGCACATGTGGGGCTATTTTTGAGATATTTAAAGCTGCTCAGTTGTGTGGTTGACCACCATTTAAATCCATCATTCTGTTTGGAAGCTCATACACGCATTCTGTCTGCTTGTATACGGGTTGCAGATCTAATGGTGTTACGTAGTAGCTTCTGAATTGAGTTATTCACTATTCTGTACATGTAGACTGTCATGCACTATTTGTTGCTTTCTGCAAGTGAATTGTAGTGCACTAACGAATCTCCTGCTTGTTAATTGAATATCAAATCCCTCTATCGTATGGGACAAATGTATTTGTTTATGTGTATTTCAGTATTTGTGAAAACTATTATATATAGTTGTGAGATAGATATCCATTAACTATTGTTGATAGTAGGCGGGCTACTTTCATTGTGACTTCTCCACTTTTCTTATGGATATGTCACATTCTTTGTGTATTGCTTCCCCCATCAGTTGCAAGAGGGTTGATGGATTTGTTTATGAATCCCTTGACATTAGCTACAAATCAACCCTCATTTGAATCTTCTTATCACTTGCAAACAAATTGAACTTGCAAGTTCTTTGTCCTTGGGGATGGTTTACAACAAGTGTAGGGGCTTAATATTCAACAATTGTTTGATATCCACATTTCATCGAGCATGAAGACTTGTGAAAAAACTCTATGTTTTTGGTGGTAAACATATCACCGCATTCTTCATTTGATCATTGCATGCAGATTGATATTCACTCGAATGCATCCACATGTGTCACCTTGTTATGTTTATCGCATATCAAACCCTTCTAGTGGCATTTGATTGCATGAGTCTTTATCATCACTTATGAGTAAATGATGTTTGTAGGATTTATATTCATTGCAAGCCTCTCTTTTTATCACAAGTCCCATATATGTTCCTTTGCATTTTGTTCATCAACATCTCATTATTGATTATTGCTTGCAAATAAATGATATATTTTCTTTTGAGAACAACATATCATGACATGGAATTCGATCAAGTTGTCTACAACCACTTGTAAGCAAGTAGAGTTTGCAAGTCTCTTATTCACCACCAACCGTACATATGTTCATTTGCATTCATTTGCATTTAAGTTGGAGCTTGTGATCAATAGTTCAAATCTTGCCCACTTAACATTCGAATCAATATTTAAGTTCAAATCAAGTTTGAGTTCACTCAAGTCATGTGTTGCAAGTCCAAGTTCACATATTGGAGTTTTGCTTTAATATTCAAATTTGATTCAAATCATTACACATGCAATTAAGCTCAAGTCTATGTTATGCTCCAATCGAGTTTGAGTTCAAATAAAGTCCTCCATATGTTCAAATAAATTTCAAGTTCAATAATAGCCTTTTCCGTTCGAGTCCCCTGTTGTCCTTGCAAGTTCAAGTTCGAGTTCATGTCCATTGTAGACTGATTGCATGTTCTTTTGCTTGTTGCTCAAATTGTCCAAATTATATTAATTTGAGTCATTTTTCTTTTGTTCAAGTTCTAGCTCTTTTGAGTTCAAGTTATATTTCAAGTTCCCAAAATTTGCTAAAAATTTCGACAGTATCTCAATGTCTCCCCCGTTTAGGGGAAAAACCAAGAGGCAACCTTCCCCTCGTCGCTACTTGAGAGCTTCAGGTAGGTGTCAAATGACACCACAGTCGTATTTTTTTTAATCCCCGTCCGCTACATGAGCATTTAAGGGTCTCGAGCACATGTTAGAAAGAAGCACAGTTTTTTTCCCCCCTCTGCACTACATGAGCATTTGGAGGTACTTATTTTTTCTGTCCCCCTCGTGCTACATGAGCACTTTGGGGATTACCCACCTTGTCGCAAGCGCCACGCCGGTTTCTCTCTCTACTACGCTACGTGAGCGCGTAGGGGGTTTGCCAACTCGTCGCTAGGATCGAGGAAATATTTTTTTAGGTCATCACAAGCGCCGCACCGATTTCCCTCCCTACTACGCTACGTGAGCATGCAGGGTATTTGCCAGCTCATCGCAAGCCACGAGAAAAGGATTTTTAGGTTAGAAAATTTATACCTTTGCAATGAAGTGGCGATGCTGACGATGGCACAAAAACATCTCTTTTTTTTAAATCCATTTTTTTTTAAATAATAATAATAATAATACATATTAATAAGAATAATAATTAAAAAAATGTTATGAAGTATATACCTATAAATGGAGTATACAGGTTGAATAGGGTTGGATGGCTCGGGTTAGGTGGATAAGGGTCAGGGAGATGTGGAGTTAGGCTATACAAGATCGGGCTAGGGCTTTTTGGATCTGCACAATAGAGTGGATTCGGCCTTATAAGCGTCGGGCTTAGTATGTATTGTGAACCAGATAAGAAGATCGGGCAGAGAGTTCTGTGGATGTCTCGGTTTCGGCCAGGTAGGGATTCGATCGAGACTAGGGAAGAGAAGGAAGAGGTTTGATCAGGTGGAGAAGCGTTGGCCTGGGCTTGTGGGATCGAGAGCTTACGACTGCTTGTCTATTTCGGCTCTAGATGAAAGGAGAAGCGGCAGGATTCATGAAGTAGCAGCGACGGACAAAGGTCGTGAGGCTTGGAGGGCATCGGGTATAAGCTGTAGGGGTGGGATTTAGTCGAAGGAAGCCAGAGGCGACTGGACTTCTGCTTGGAAGAATGGAGGAAGTCGGCTTGTACTTGGGGTATGGAGATTTTGACGGAAGCAAGAGGAATAGGGGCAAGAGTTCTGGTTGGAGGTTGGATGTCGTAGAGGGCCGATCAGTTGTCTTACGACAGGGGAATGGAGCGTCAAAGATAGCAGGAAGAAGCGGAACCAAGCCCCTCTCTTCACCTTCATTTTATTGACACAAGTGGACGCGTGATCGAGGTAAGCCCATAGGATATCCGGGAAGCGACGTAAACGGCGTCGCGTATGCAGTATTTTAGCGAGATTTTTGCTTATTTCTGGAGAAAAATCGATAGGATTTCGGGATTCAACGGATACAAGGTATGTATGTAGGATTTATATTTTGCTTTCTTATCTCTTTTGTTCCTTTGGGTATAACATGGAGGTCAACAATTAACTCATTAAATGGGCTAGCTTGAGAGACTTCTATTGGTTGATTTGGAAGCATATTTATGTGAGCTTTCAATGCTCTTTCCCTTCTTTCCTCCTATAAATAATGGCTGATTTCCTTTTAGAGAGAAATTGTAAAGAATAATTGGAAAGAGAAACTAATGGGTTTAAAAAAGATGTGAGTTGTTTTCTTCAACCTCCCTATCCTCTAAAACTTCGTCTCAGACTTATATCTACTTTTTCTCTCCACAGTTCCCATTCCACCTGTATCCTTGTTCTCGAAATTTTAATAAGTTGTAAGGTGTCTTTGTGTCGTGTTTTATTGTGAGTTATAAGTAGTGTTATGTTGTGTTCCTTGTTGTGTTTGTTTAAGTTATTATGGAATATAATAGTATTGTTATGTTCTATCGATGTTTATTTATATTTTATTGAAAGGGAGTCTTTAGTTTGCAATCCTAGTGTTTTTTTAGGTTACATCAATTTGATATCAGAGCTTTAGGATGTAGTATGAGTTTTCATTTATCTTTAAAACTTAAAAAAAAAAAAAAAAAAATAATCAACAAGTGGATTAACAACAAATGATTATGCAACAAATGGCTAACGAAATAAAAATAAAAATAATAGGCAATGAGATCATGGGATTAAAATCGACGTTAATGACCAAAATGTCCTCCCAATCCTCCACCATGAAGCTCCATTGGTCCAACTTCAAATTCATTAACGTCAACTTTAAATCTCATGATCCCATTATCTATTATTTCTATTTTGGTTTCATTAGTCATTTATTGCATAATCATTTATTGTCAATCTGTATGTTGATTATTTTAATTATTCATTTTTTTTAGTTTTAAAGAGAAAGGAAGACTCGCACGATAACCCAATGTTTAAAATTGTGTATATGGGTATTGAGGTGTTTTTCATTCGTGAGGCGAGGCGTAAGCCTCAAGGCGTTTTGAGGCGTAAGCGTCAAAATCAAAAGATTGCGTAAACATAAAATGATAATTTTTTTTATATACTAATGAGTGAATAATATAAAACATAAAAAAGCATAAGATATGAAGTGAAATTAAAATATCCCAATAATAAGACAACATGAAATATAGTTCAACTCAAAATTTTATCTTTCCCAAATCCCAATATTCTTTTCATTAACATATAATTCAAATTTCCAAAAATAAATATCAATGACATATCACATAAGAACTCATAAGTCATCAGCACTGTCATCACTAAGGGATTCTTCATTTGAATCATCATTATGATGAACTGCTCTCTCCCCTTCCCCCTCTCCTTTAGAGTCCAATGTCAGGGCATTTACTTTAAGATTTATGTAACTTTTAATATATATATATATATATATATATAGCGTGAGGCATAAGCCTCATGCCGGTGAGGCGAGGCGGACCTCAAGGCGGGCCTCAACCAAGTTGAGGCGCAAGCCTCATAAAAAAAACTCGAGGCGTAAGCATCGAGGCGTTTTTTATTGGAATTGCGCAAAGGCGGGCCTCAATGAGAGCCTTATATTGCGCAAATTTAAACCTAAAGCTCTAATACCAAATTGAATGCAACATTAAAAAATACTAAGATTGCAAAAAAAACAAAACATAAATAAACACCAATAGAACATAATAATATTATTATACCCCACAAAAGCTTAAAAAAACAGAATATCACTTACAACTTACAATAAAATACAACACAAAGAGACCTTACAACTTATAAAAGTTTCAAGAAGAATGATACAGATGGAATGGTAACTATGAAGAGAAGAAGTAAATAGAAGTCCACGACGAAATTTTAGAAGATATGGAGGTAAAAGAAAATAGCTCGCAAGCTATTTAAACCCGTAGGTTTCACTTTCCAAATATTCTTCACAACCACACTATCTAAAGGAAATTAGACACTATTTATAAGAGCAGAGAAGGGACAGAGCATTGATAGCTCACATAAATATACTTCTAAATCAGCCAATAAAAGTCTTTCAAACTAGCCTATTTAATGAGTTAATGTACTTAGTATAGAAAACATCAATGTGGAAACCGAACAGCAAGCAGTTGTAACCAGAAGCCTGCATGAGAAAACCGAGAGCATGCATAGGAAACCTGAGAGCCTGCATGGGGAAAACCAGTAGTTGGGAAAAATGAAATAGTAGGAAATATGTGCAAAAAACGAGGAAAACGAAGCAACCACAACAAGGAATGCAAGAAGATAGCAGCCAAAATGAAGGGGACAGCACGGAATGCGAAAAATAGCTGGGAAATTGAGAAGGCAACATGGAAAACGAAGGGACAACTAAAAAAATTGAGAAGTTCACGAGAAAGAAAACAAGAAACACAAGTATAAAATAAAAAAACATAAAACAAAAAATCTTGACTACATCAAGAAGAATTGGATGTCTTTGCTATGAACAAAAATCGCTCTCTTTCCTTATATTGGAACCTTTCATTCATGGTAAATCAATAGTAGATTTTATGAGCACCAATTCATTGGGAAACCTACTACAGCCAATATCTATGAGATTATTTCTTATAACTCTGGTCTATTGCCCCTTGCAACCTCCCAAATTGAGACCGATTGTTCGATGGAAATTTAAAGTATCTGAATTGCCTCATCCATTAGTTGCATTTTTTGGTTTGGTCGTGCAACATCGATTATTAGTTTTGGACTTTAAGATAAAGGAGCATAAAATAATAAATAAAGTAAAATGATTTTCTAGGATTAGATGGAGGCATTTAAAGAATATTAACAAAAATATTTTTTATAGTAAGATTTTGACAGTGCATGAGGAAGTTAATGTTATGTGAGAAAAACTAGCTAGTGATATTTAGAATATTGGAAAAGATGTGCTTGGCGTATCAAAGGGAAAAGCTCCTAATAATAAAAATTGTTTGAGATGGAATGCAAATGTGCAAGAAAAGATTAAAAATAAAAATATTTTTTATAAAAATTGGTTTGATTTTAAAAATTGAGATAATTGGGAAACATATAAAAATGCTCGTACGGAATCTAAGAAAGTAATATGAGATGTAATGACCTTAGCTTTTAATGATTTATATAATAGATTGAATACTGAGGGAGCAAGATATATGCATAAGTTAGCCAAACAAAGAGATAGGAGTAGCAAGGATTTAGTTCAAGTGAAGTGTATAAAGGAAATCAAAAAATATTTTTCTTAGAAGATATTCAATAAAGGTGGATGAGATATTTTGCTAAACTTTTTAATGAAGATTGTGATAATAAGATTGACTGTAGTGATCTTAGCACCCTAAATAAAAATAAAGATTTCTGTTTTTATCGACATATTAGTAAAACCGAAGTTAGAGAGACTTTAAAGAAAATGAATGGTGGAAAATGCTTAGGAGATGAAGGAATTTCTTGGCTTACTAAACTTTTAATACTATTTTGAAGACTAAAAAGATGGCAGATGAGTGGAGAATGAGAGTGTTAATTCCTATTTTTAAGAATAAAGGTGATGCATTAGATTGTGCGAATTATAGAGGAATTAAGTTAATGTGTCATACTTTAAAACTATAGGAGCAAGTTATGAAGCATAGGTTGCGGCGTGATACTAATGTTTCTCAAAATCAATTTGGATTCATGCCGGGTAGGTCGACTATGGAAGCCATACATTTATTAAGAGGTTTGATGGATAAATATAGAGAAAATAAGGAGTATTTACATATGATATTTATTGATTTAGAAAAAGCATATGATAAAGTTTCAAGAGAAGTGCTATGATGAGTTCTTGAAAAAAAAGGAGTTAATAACGCTTATATTCAAATCATTAAAGATATGTACGCATGAGCTATTACTTGTGTTCAAACACAAGGTGGTTTGACCAAGTATTTCCCTATTTCGGTTGGGTTACATCAAGGATCAGCCTTAAACCCATATCTTTTTGCTTTAGTCATGGATGTTCTCACTAGACATTTGCAAGAGGATGTATCTTGGTGTATGTTTTTTTACTGATGATATTCTTCTTATTGATAAGACTAGAGAGGGAGGTGAAGGTAAACTTGAATTATGGAGGTCAACCGTAGAGTCTAAAGGTTTTCACTTGATTAGATCTAAAATGGAATATATGGAGTGTAATTTTAATAGTAATAGACCTAGTGAGGGGATTGTGATTTTGGGCGATGAAGTCATTAATAATAGTACACGTTTTAGATATCTTGGATTTATTGTTCAGAGTGATGGTGAAATAGATGGGAATATTATCAGCAGAATTCAAGTTGGATGGTTGAAGTGGAGGAATGCATCGGGCTTGTTGTGTGATAGAAAAGTACCCCTCAAACTTAAGAGAAAATTCTATAAGATGGTGGTGAGGCCTGCAATGTTTTATGGTGCCGAATGTTGGCCATTAAAAGAGAAGCATAATACTAAGTTAACTGTGGCAGGATGAGGATGCTCTGGTGGATGAGTGGCTTTACTCTTAGAGATAGGATACGAAATGAGCATAAACATAAAAAGGTTGGAGTAGCTCCAGTAAAAGATAAGATTAGAGAGAGCCGCCTTAGATGGTTTGGTCACATAAAACGACGGCCTCCTGATGACCCGATTAGGAGAGTAGAGGTATTAGATTTGACTTATATTAAGAAAGGTAGAGGCAAACTTAAAAAGACTTGGTTAAAAAATATTAGGAATGACCCTTTTTTATTAGATTTAAATGAGAATTTGACTTTTAATAGGACACGATGGAGAAAAAGGATTCATGTAGCCGACCCCACATGGTGGGATAAAAGCTTGATGTTGTTGTTGTTTGTCGTGACTCTTTCTCTACAAATAAAGCTTACCTTAAGTATTATGAGCATGTCCCCTATACTAATTGGTATAAACTAATAAGGTTCATGGGTGTTGGTATCAAATATGCTTACTTTTGCAAGAAAATAATGCACTGAGGCCTCGCTACCAAAGACATTTTGGTTAACAAGGGCATTATGGTTTATAGACTTTGATCTCTTTACTCTAACCATGGCTTTATTATTCTGTGCGGAGTGCGGAGGGCGTCCGGAGATCAATAAAAATGTGCCACATCACCTCATTGGTGGGTACCTAGCTCGGTACCCGCTCTCGATACCGCTGGGTACCGTTGGGTACCGCTAAGTACCCAGAGCTTAATCAAACAGTTCTCCCGTCCAGTCTTCGTACAGAATAAAAGCTCCTAACCATGAGGAGACAACAAACACTAGTTTTTTGAACGCCCCATCTCTATGGCCATCCATGTTCTACTATCCTAAGAGGTTTACTCTTTCTCATTGGTTATCCCTTCCCCCAAGTTCTTTACCATGTCTCTACTATTCATTGCATTATCATAAAAGTTTTTTTTCCTTCTTGCACTTCAAATCGCAACATACTATATTTGGATCAAAAGGAGCAATACCCTATATAGAGTAGGGAAAACACTTCTCTGAATAAAATCATTGAAAACATTCACTTTATTATTAGACAAAAGAGCAGAAAATAAAGGCTTAGACTCAGACATGATGTACATAATGCAATTAAAAATCTCCTTGCCAGAGATTAAGTTGCTTGGTTTGTTCATGTTGTTAGATTGGATTGGTTGTTTTGTTATATTTCTTCTGAACAATTTCTCTATTCAACTTATATAGGATTTTACTCTATGGCTGAATTTTGTCTTGACATTTGCCATCTCCTTCACTTCTTACTATTTTACTTTGAGGTTCAACACAACTGCTACTAGCCCCTCGTGCCTTCAATTTTGTGCCTTCAATTTTGCAACATATATTGATCTTGCCTTGCAGTTGTGATGGAACCAATAATTTCTTATGATATTGTTTTGAGTCTTATTTCTCTCCATCAAACCCTCTTTCAAGGTGCAAATTTTACACTACTGAATTTGGTTTTCAGGGCCACTAATGACACTAAAATTATATAATCTTAATATATTTCACCTTTTTTGATTTTATTGTTTGATCAATTTAGGCCTTTTGGCCTTTAGAAGCTTCTTCTAACTGCTCTTTGTTTTATTATCAAAGTTGGGCAAGGCCCTCAGTCCCCATCTCCGTCCCCCTCCCACACACACCCCTAAAAAAAATAAGTTGGTATTCAATACTTTTTTATTCAATATCATGGATGCAATACTTTTTATTTAAACACTAGAATGAATTCTGAAGCTATTGTTTCCCGATTCTGAGTAAAACGGTTGCTATTAAAGACGGAGAAATCCCCTGATTCATTTACAAAACAGCAGGCCTACTTATTGCCTTTCCAAAAAAATCCCACTTGTTTTCCACAACTAAAGCATTAACAAAGTTAATAAAAACCCCATAGGACTTGGATTAAATCTGTAAAGTAGGATTTAAGTTGAATTTAGCCTAAATCTTTCGAAACACTTTATAAGGGGTTTCTAAATACCACCTGGAAAATATTGGATTTAGCAAAAATTGATAAATGTTGGCTCAAATCCAAGATCTGTCAAATCTTGTTGAGAGTAAAACTTAAGAAATTTACTTCAGTCAGTACAATACATGAAATCTCTTTAAATCCCCCAAATATTTTAATCTGCAACTAAACATCAACAATGTTTGGTTACATTTAAGAAAAACGAAATCAAATAATTCTACCATCAGGATTTACCCTATCTTCAAACAAATTGCCCTCAAAGTTCTATCATCAGGAATTTACTTAAGCAAGATTTACTAAGAAGTTGTTCAAGATTTACTAAGAAGTTGTTCGGTTGCAACATTCAGCGAAGATTTAGCGAGTATTTAGGCTAAATCTTACCAAACTATTTCTTAAGCCACGTAAATCCTACTAACTTTTTAAATCTCGTTTTCCTTCAATTTTAGGCTAAATCCTTGACTTAGTAAATATTGTGGAAGAAGGATTTAAGAGACTTGCAATCTAGCAAGATTTAGCACCGATCAAGAGAAAAAAATTTCAGGATTAACAAAATCTGAATTTACAAGATTTACAAGATCTTACTTGTAGCCAAACAATCCCTAAATATATATTTAAGTCCCCATAAACAACTTATATGTTTTCTTCGATAGTCAGCGAACCTGAGATTGGATAGGAGGATTAAATTCCTCAGAGAAGAGATACTGATGAAATTCCTCAAGGGAGAGAACCGGTCGTGCGACCTTGCCCAGTAGCCGGTGCCTATGTTGTCGGATCTGTTCAATGATCCGCTCGGCATCGGCGGTTGTGGTGGCCGACTCTCCCTGCCTCTCAACCAGAAAGCGGCGGAGCTGTTCGGGCCCGATCTGCAACTCGCCTTCCGCAAGCTCGGCAAAAGCCGCCTTCACGTCGGCTGGTGGCTCTGCCTCGCTCCACCGGAACTTCCTCGTGAAGCAGAGACAATATTTGTAGCTACCCATTTGTTCTTGTCCGCCGCGCCTTCTCACTCAGCTTGTTTTCTCTATAAAACCAACGGAACAAAGTTTCTGTTCTCTCTTATATATATATATATATATATATATATATATATATATTACATTACCAATATTTTGGGAAATTTTTTGGATAAAGCCCATATCCTTTTTAAAACAGTTAATTACAGCATTATCAGTTTTTTTTTTTTTTTTGAGAGAATGCAAAATTGCATTAAAAAGTAAAAGAACTAATTACAAACTAGAACATAAAGAAAAAGCAAATGGTTTCTATTTCCAACATGGAAAGAAATCTTATTGAAACCATATTTGTTAAACTAGAATTATCATAATTGAAATAAGACCCTACTATTTCCCATTTAAAAATCCTTGGGGTGGAGGGGATACCAATTAAATAAAATAACCTAAAAGGTTGATTAGTATCCTAGAGTTCCCAACCAGTTAAAAAATAAGAACTAGTATAAATCTCATAAACAATTAAAGTAACTATAGAAAACAAATATAAAGCTAAAAGAAAGAAAAGGAAACTAAGAAAAGAACTAAGATAACAAAGAATCAACAAAAGTTGATAATCGTCAATAAGAACTAGAAGATATCCCTGAATCTTCTTCCAAATCCTGAGTCCATAATTCGCAGACAATAATCTGAGATGCTCTTTATACATGAGTTCCCTCATCAAGTAACCTCCAAGAATCTTCATGCTGTAGATATCCATGTAGTAGTAGGAATACATTAAGGAACTAAAGGGGAAGAGCCCCTTACAAACTTTTTAGAACTAAGATTAGCCATTCTCCTTCTTGGAAAGCTTTCCACCGGTCCCAAAGATTGAAGCTCTTTAAAAAGTTTAAGTGTAGAACTTGAAGAAAGTTCTGATTAAATACTCCTTGTATTTCCTTTTACTATTGTTGCGGGCTTGAATATACGCGGCGATAGAGTTTTAACTATATGTCTTAGCTTTGCACGGATATCCATCACACACACAGAGAAAACAAGACTTTTTTACGTGGAAAACCCTTGAAAGGGGAAAAACCACGAGGCCTAGCCCAGTTGAAAATGATTCCACTAGAATTTGAGTCGGTTACAAAGGGCTGACTCACCTCCAGGGGCGATCAGATTACAACTAGCAACTGTTCGATAGAAGTCTGGTGTTAGATCCGATGTCACTTGATAGTACCCTGGCGTCACTTGGAAGTTCGGGTGTTAGTTGGTAGTCTGGCCTTAAGCAGAACGTTGGATCTTGAGCAGAACGTTGGGCCTTGAGCAGAACGTTGGGCCTTGAACAGAGCGTCGGGCCTTAACATCAGGTCTTCAGCAGAACGTCGGGCCTGAACGTTAGGCCTTGAGGTGGTGGTGCAACGAAGCTTCGACGATGGTCCAGCGAGGTTCCGGTGGTGGTCCGACGAGGTTCCGGTGGTGTTCCGGTGAGGTTCCGGCGGTGGTCCGGCGAGCTCCGGTGGTGGTCCGACGAGGTTTCGTCGGTGGTCAAGGAGGAGCTTCTTCCTTCTCTTCCTTCTCTTCTCCTCTTCTCTTCTACTCTTCCCTTCTTGCTTGAGTCCTCCTCTTGTGAAGAATGAGGGCTCTATTTATAGATTTTATGGAGTGGCATAGCTCATAAATAGGCGTGAGATCAGGGGCGAATAGGGAGTGGTCGAATGGACGGCCGATATTGAATCCTATGATTGTGCACCGTTTGTTGGAATTTTGAAGGCCTTAATGATGTCGGAATTTTGTGATCTTGGGCTCGTTGGATTTGTCTCGTCGATCCGTTCGATTCGAGTATAAGCTCGTTATAATCGGAGACCGTTTGGTAACTCAAATTGCGGTTTGAACCTTCCAACAGCGCTTCGGGTCCATGATTTGGACCAATTTGGCTCTGATTGGGTCGAATTTGGTGTCGTTGTGTTCGTATTTCCGAGACGCTCAGTTTGAATATAAGCTCGCTAAAATCGAATTTCAACTGCTCTTGAATTTAATTTTTGAAGTTTTGGGTAGATTTTGCCTCGAGATTCATGCTTGATCAAGATAATTTTATGATAATACATCAATTGCCCCCTATTTTCGGATATCGTAGCTTCAGAAGTCCAAAAATATGCATCACCATTTTTAGAGAATTTTTTCGAGTGAGTCAGAATTAATCTTGTGTGTAGGATCTC
Source organism: Dendrobium officinale (assembly GCA_019514585.1). Taxonomy (NCBI): domain Eukaryota; kingdom Viridiplantae; phylum Streptophyta; class Magnoliopsida; order Asparagales; family Orchidaceae; genus Dendrobium; species Dendrobium officinale. Next base: position 23,315,631 of record CM033700.1, on the reverse strand, counting down.
CGAACGGCTTTGAAAGTCACGAAATTGAATCTGAAACATCGAAAAACGTGTCTGGGCATCCCAAAAATGTCAAATTTGGACTTTTCGGGACGAAATTTGGGCCGGGAATGGACCGGCGGCCGGCCGAACCGGCCGGCCGCCGCCGTCACCGCCACTGGCGGCGCTGAACCGCGGCCGCCCGCAGCACATGCGCGCTCGTGCCTGCGCCTTGGCTGCACCCGCGCGCTCGCACGCCCGCTCCTAGGTCACGCCCGCGCCGTTTCGTGAGTCGCTTGGTGGGTCGGTTCGGCCCACCGCCTCAAGTGGGCCCCACTCTTTTCAAAAATGATTTTTTATTCATTTTTTGCCGAAAAAATCCCAAAAAAAATCCAAAAAAATTTAAAAAAAAATCAGAAAAATTTGGAAAATTCAAAAATGTTCAAAACTGCCTTCTTCTCCTCTGAAGACTATAAATAGGCCCCTAAGGCCTTAAGAAAAATAGCCCCTCTTATCCTCCTCTCTTCTTCTCCCTCTGTCATTATAATTGAGGATTTCCCTTGGTCTTCCAAGGCCCCTCTCTTTGCAAGGAAGTTCGGAGATTCTCCATTCTCCCTCTATTATTACAATTGAGGCTTTCCCTTAGTTTTCAATTCCCCTCTCTTTACAAGGAAGTCCGGAGATTCCCCCTTATTTCCTCCAACATCCTTAGGATTGAAGTTTTACAACGGTGTGGGGTGAACTTATCCCAATTTTCATTCAGAGCGATGTCGGTGACTGTCGAGCCAGTCTTCCTCCTCCCGATTGATTTTTGCTCTCTTCAGGGATCGAGGAGCTACTTTGACACAATAACATCAGAGCGATTCATTGGATTGGTCGATTTACCTTTGACACCATGGGTCGATTTACCAGTGACACGCATGGACGTGTAACCTTCAGATCCAAATGGTTTGATGTGCATACTCGTGATCCTTCAAAGAACTGAACCAGTATATTTTTCTTTGTGAATAATGATTGGAGCTTGATAGAGAAGTGGGGGAAGATGAAGGATCTGCCATCCCCTCTGCACATTAGCGAAGAATATATTATGAGAATCTTGAAAGTTCTTGATCTCGATCATCTTTTATTTGAGGTTTGTCATATGAGTAGATACACCGAGGAAGAGTTCTTGTTCAAGGTTGGGTTGTCGTTCCATGCTGGGAGGTCTGATGCAAGGATGTTGAAGCCGACTTCCAAGGTCCCTGAGCCTCCTGCCCCAACTTCAAAAGTGGCCCCCAAACGACCGGCAAGGGGTGAAGATCCCCAAGTTTTGAAGAAGAAGAGGTTGGAGGGGACTGCGACAAATACTAATAAAGCCCTTTTTGACTCTTCCCCAGCCAAGTTACGCATCCCTGAGGTTGTTTTGAACCACTAGTGTATTGGACACGGTAAAACTAGCAATTTGGTGAGTAACATATCCCAATGCTTTTATCTCCTTTTCTTTTGGGGTGACTTCTAATAAACTTTTCTTTTTTATTTCAGCTGTCATGTCTTGGGATCGAGATTAATGACTGGAACAGTGAATTTGTAAAGATCAAGTATCTTCAGGGAGAGCGAAAGTATGACCATAAGGTCAAGGAGGTAAAGGTGCTTGAAGAGGAGTTGAGCAAGTGCAGGATTGAGTTGGCCAATACAATGCACTCCGTATCTCTCCGAAATCGGCAGGCAGATCGGCATCAAATAGATCTGGAGGAGGCTCAAGCGACAATCACCAGGATTTTGAAGGATCAGAAGGCTTCTAAAGAGAGGATAACATCACTTGTGGCAAAGGATAAGAAGTCTCATGTTCTTATAGCTGAGAAGGAGGCTGCTTTATATGGTACATAACCTTTGAGAGTTATTGAAGATTTCAAGAAGTCCATAGCTTTCAAGACCATCATTTAGGATCATGTCAGTATACTGAAGATGGATTCATTCGGGGCTTTTTTAAGGGGGTTCGCCTGATGCAGCGAAAGACCGGAGTTCAAGTCGAAGGGGTGACCCCTAGCCAGACTTCAGATGACTTTCCTGAGGTAGAGAGTGATCTTCGGAAGGTCCTTAATTTGGATGTGGATAATGAGGTTGTAGATATTGAGTAGGATTTTTAGTTTCTGCTGTTTGTATTGCTTTATCTTTTTTTAGGGATTGTGATATACTTGATGTTTGTGTTGATATGTGATATCTACTTTGATTTCGTAGTGAATTATTGATGTATTTTTATCTGGCTTAAACATTCTAGTGCATTTATTCAACTTGAGTGAATTTTATTAATGCTTGTTTAAGGTACTTGCATTCCAACTTGTATGGAGAAGTTTAGGAGGATCCACCAAGAATGTGTGACCCATCCGAGGTTGTATGCCAGAGCCCTGTTCAATGACGCTAACTTGTGTGAAAGAGGTTTAAAGGATCCACTAAGGATGTAGGACCTATCCGATGTTGTATGTCAGAGCCCTGCTCGATGATGCCAATTTGTGTGGAAGAGGTCGAGAGAATCCACTAAGGATGTAAGACCTATACGAGGTTGTATGTCAGAGCCCTGCTCGATGACGCTAACCTGTGTGAAGTTGAGAGAATACACTAAGGATGTAAGACCTATCCGAGGTTATATGTCAGAGCTCTGCTCAATGACGCTAACCTGTGTTGAAGAGGTTGAGAGAATCCACTAAGGATGTAAGACCTATCTGAGATTGTATGTCAGAGCCCTACTCGATGATGCTAACCTGAGTGGAAGAGGTCGAGAGAATCCACCAAGGATGTAAGATCTATCCGAGGTTGTATGTCAGAGCCCTTCTTGATGACGTTAACCTGTGTGGAAGAGATTGGACCGAATCCCCCTGGGATCGATCATCTGGTGATTGAGCTACAATAACGATTCTGTGTTGCTCGAATCAAGGATATTAAAGTTCACAGCTTGTGCGAATTTATTAATATAATTTTACTTGAAGGAGATAGATAAACAAAGTCTTACTACATTAAACAAAAGCATAGCTCCCTAAGACAGCTTAGGGAGGAAGAAGCTACAAACACCATAACCAACATTCAAAATTAAAGACAAACAATACTGAAGTCACACAATACTAAAGACATACGATACTTAAAACAAGTAACACTATTGCGCTCTACTGATAGTACTTGCGAAGATTGTCTATGTTCCAAATCCGAGGAAGCATTTTTCCCTCATCATCATTCAATTTGAAAGTTTCTGGGCTTTACCATAGCTGCTACTAGATACGGGCCTTCCTAGAGGGGGGGCGAGAGTTTTATTTCGTTGAGGGCCTTTGCCTGCTGCCTCAATGCTGCGTAGGACCAGATCTCCAACCGATATATGTCGCGGCTTCATCCTTCGGTTATAGTGACGGGCAACTCTATGGTGATATGTAGCAATCTTAAGCATTGCCTTATCTCTTACTTCTAGAAGGAGGTCTAGGTTGTGCATGAGTTTTTCGTCGATGGCATTGAAGTCAAAAGTTTAAACTCTATAACTTGGGACTCCAATGTCGACGAGAATGATAGCCTCTATGCCAAAGCAGAGGTTATATGGAATTTCTCCAATTGAAGTCCTTGCCGTAGTATGATAGGCTCAAAGGACATTTGGGAGCTCGTCAGCCCATTGCCCCCGGCCTTATCCAGCCGTGTCTTCAATCCTCTTAGAATGGTTCGATTTTTGACCTCTGTCTGTCCATTAGTCTAAGGATGGGCCATAGCTGTGTGTACTAGTTGAATGTGGAGATCTTGGCAAAATGTGGTGAAGACCTTTCCAGTGAACTGCGTTTCGTTATCAGTGATAACTTTCGTAGGAATGCTAAAACGACATATTATGTTCTTCCATAGGAACTGTTTGGCGTTTGTTTCGGTGATTTTTGCCAGTGATTCTGCCTCCACCCACTTTGTGAAATAGTCTACAACCAAGATGATGAACTTTCGTTGACCCGTGGCTATAGGAAAATGTCCTACTATGTCAATCCCCTATTGGGCGAAATGCTAGGGACTTTATAATGTTGAGATTTCTATGGCATGTAGATGGGTGAGATTGGCATGTAACTAATAGTTGTTATATTTTTGTACGAGCTCCAATGCATCCGGCTTCATTGTTGGCCAGTAAAACCCTGTCTCAAGATCTTTTGGGCTAGCGCCCTTCCGCCCAGATGTTCTCCGCAAATGCCTGAATGTACTTCTCGAAGTGCATAGTTTTCCTCTGAAGGGGGAAGACACTTGAGGTATGTCCCTGTAAAATATCGTTTGTATAACTCTCCATTAATAATAGTGAAGTTTGTTGTCTGCCTTCGAAGCCGTACTGTCATTGTCGGGTCTTCAGGAAGAACACCTTCTTGTAGGAAAGTGAGAATGGGGTCGATCCAAGAAGCTTCCTTTAATTCATCTATTGATTAAATTATCCATGGGCCTTGAATACTCGGAAAGTGGATCTCCTCAATATATTTTCTTCTGAAAACATCTCTTGTCGTAGAAGTGGCTAGCTTGGAGAGAGAGTCTGCCCTTGCATTATGATGCTTCATTATTTGGGCCAACAGGAATTTAACTATCTGACAATATTGGACCAATAATGGATTGTGGGCATCGAACCCCCCTTCTACCTGAGAGGCGACCAGTTGGGAATCAATTGTTGCAAATCTATTTTCATGACTTATGTTTTGATGATTGACAAACACTACTGATTCTCTTGGACTGCCTGTTACTTCTAACTTTTCAGGAATCGAAGTTCGGACGAACAAACGAAGCCAGTTCAAGATTGTATAGGTTTAGGGTTGAGTCAGTCTGTAGTTTATTTTTTTTCTCTTCTTGAGTCTATTTCTAATATTCAAAGAGACTGATGCTAAGTAACTCTACGCACACACACTTGAGAGACTTAGAATTTTTATTTTTACTCATATCGGCCAGGATGATATTTACATCGTCCTGAATGATCGGGCTTAAAACAGAAATCTAAACAAGGATTCTTAATTAAGGCAGTCGTCATTAATAGATCATCTTGGATGATACGTGTATCGGCCAGGACGATAAGCTCAAAACAGAAAGAAGTTGCCGCCATAGACAATTAAGGTATTATGTATTTTTTAATAATCGGTCAGGATGATCATTGATCGGCCTAGACGATATTCACAAATTATGCCTTAATTGATCAGAAAATCAAGGAAGTAATTAAGGATGATTGATACGATCATATCGTCCTGGACGATCGCAGGATTGACCATGACGATCTATTCAAAAATCTTAGTCACTTCTGGACAATAAATATCGGCCAGCTCAAATTCAGGGCGATGCTCTGGACTATTTTCCTCTGATTTGAACTGATCGGCCTGGTCTATCAAGCCAATTTTAAATCGTCCAGTTTACATTCAGGGCAATGCACTGGCCAATCTTCTGAGATTTGTAATGATCAACCAGGACGATGTCCATATCAGCCTGGACAATATTGTCGGCAACTTGTAATTAATGAGCTCCTTTGAAGCTATTCTATTTAAGAGCTCGTGTTCAATATTTTGAACAATCTTTTACTGTTTCCTTGACCTTAGAAGGCCTTGAGGAGAGAAAGAGAGAGAGGGAGAGAGAGAGGATCTTGTGAGGGGGGCTTGTGAGGGGATTCATAAGGGTTTCTTCAAGGATCGCTCTGCTTCTTCTTCGTCTAGAGTTTCTCATCCGTGGAAGGGTCGGTAGAGGTAAGGAGTCAGCATCTGATTCAGGTTCTCTGCCAGCTTCAGGAGGAAGCAAAAGGAGATAGGTTCTCTACCTTGCTAGGGTGGCAAAAAGAGATTCTTTGTAAAGGCTTCTCCACCTAGCTGTGGGGGCTAAAGGAGAGTCACGATTGTAGTGCAATACTCGGAGGGCGCCTCCGGGGAGTGGACGTAAGTCGAGTTGGCCGAACCACTATAAATTTCTGTGTTCTTATTTCTTGCTTCCGCACTTTAAATTTCCGCATTTATTTTTCTCGAGGTGTGATTCTGGTTTATGAGATTTTTACTTCTTTGTGAAAATAATTTTTAAAATACCAATTCACCCCCCCTCTTGGTTAGCTTAGGCCAGTTCTATAGGGCTTAACATCCCTAACAAACTTTCAAGAGGTATCAAAGCGGAATTCAAAAATTTTAAGTTTGAAAACTTTTTGATTTTGATCAATGGCTAACCTTGGGAATCGTAACGCTATGGAAGGGTATTCTATTACCCGACCTCCCCTGTTCGATAACCTACCTTTTGATTTCTGGAAAACTCGCATGTCAACGTTTTTACAATCTACTGATTATCGCATGTGGATGCTTATCAAAGAAGGTTATTCTCCACCTTCTCGTGAAATTAATGGTGTTAAAAATGAAGTTGCTTTTACTGAAATGGACTTTCGATGAACGAGATTTAGCTCAATTGAATGCAAAATGTTTGAACTATTTTTTTTATGCTTTAAAATATGAGGATTACATGCGTGTCTCCACTTGCAAAACTGGTAAGGAAATTTGGGACAAATTGTGTATCACATATGAAGGCACTAATGAAGTTAAACAATCCCGTTTGAATATTCTCTTACATGACTACGAACTTTTTCGCATGAAACCTCATGAATCAATGTCTGATATGTATACTAGGTTTACTCATATAGTTACTTCATTGCATGCATTAGGAAAAGAACTTTCAAACTATGAAAAAGTAAACAAGATTTTGAGATGCTTGCCTTCTTCATATGATGCTAAAATCACTGCAATCACTGAATATAAGGATTTGAACACTTATTCTATTGATAACTTACTTGACTCACTCATTGATTACGAGCAAGGGGTGAATCAAAGAAATCTTGATGCAGGTGAGAAGAAGAAGGAGAAAATAGTTGCACTAAAGACATACAAATCAGATTCTGAATCTTCCGAGTCTGAAAGCGATGGAGTTGCCTTCATCACAAAGCAATTCAAAAGCTTTCTAAGGAAGAAGCAAAAGTATCATTGGAGAAAAGGTAAGGATCATAAATATTCTAAAGGATCTTCTGATGTCGTTTGTTATGAATGCAGGAAACCAGAACACGTGAGAACTGATTTCCCTACACTTAAAGATCACTCAAGCAAAGGAAATGGTGAGGAGAAATCTAAGCTAAGGAAGGACAAGATGAGAGTACAAAAAGCATTTTGGGTGGATTATGCATCGAACTCATCGGAGACAGAACCAGAAGATAAGACATTGAAATTGTGCTTGATGGCAGACGAAAATCTTGATCAAGAAGAGGTATGTGAACTTTTCTACGATCAACTTCTTGAAGTTTCAGAAAAAATTCATGCATCATATAAGAAATTAAAGAAAACACATGCTAGCTTGAAATTAGAATTTTTGAATCTACAAAAGAGCATGAAATTTTGACTAAAAACCATCAAATGATTGATTCAAATCACATGATTTTACTTGATGAATTTTATGAGTTAAATAAAAATCATTGTGAATTAGTTGAAAAGCATGATGCATTTAAAGTTTCACACACATCACTTGAATCTGATTTTAAGAAGTCTAAAGAGATGGAGAAAAATTTGAGGATTGAAAATGAGGTCTTAAAAAACACAAATTTAAAGATTCAAAATGAATTAGAAATATGTAAGAAAACTAGGATAACACATACTTTTGATCAATTGTCAAAACCTAGGAAGAGGCATTATAACTCAAATCACTTAAGAAATTATTTTCCTGGAGTTAGATGTTTTTCATGTGGCATGTTAGGACACATCTCACACACTTGCACAGTTCACCATAGTACACATTGGGTATGGAGACCTAAGGTGCATGATCTACATCATACCACACATGCATTGCATTCTACTCTTCATAAGAAGGAACCCAAACCTGCTTGGGTTCCTAAATCTAACATTTGGTAATTTTGCAGGAGGGCTCTCACAAAAGGCCTCGTGAGAGTATGTGGTACCTGGACAGTTGATGCTCTCGATATATGATTGGTGATGCCAACCAGTTTGTTGTACTAGAGTCCAGGACTGGAGGCAAGGTTACTCTTGGAGACAACACCACCAAGAAGGTGGTAGGCGCATGTATAATTGGTAATTCCAAGAACCTTATGATTGAAAATGTTTTACTTGTAGATGGATTAAAGCACAACTTGCTCAACATCAGTCAACTTCATGACAAAAGTTTTATCATGCAATTCTTTGCAAATTCATGCATTGTAAGTTTAAGTAACAACACTATTTTGCAGGGAAAGAGGATCAACAACGTCTACATGCTTGATTTAAATAATATTGAATGTGCTGCTTCATTTTGCTTAAAAATAGTGATTGATGATTCATGGTTGTGGCACCGGAGAATTTTTTATGCAAGTTTGAAAATCCTTAGGAAAGTGACCCAAAAAGACCTAGTTAGAGGTATCGCCAAACTCAAGTTTTTAAAAGACCACCTTTGTGATGCCTGTCAACTAGGAAAGCAAGTCCACTCCACCTTTCACCCTATTAAGGACATTAGCACCTCTAGACCTTTAGAAGTCCTTCACATGGATTTGTTTGGACCCATTAGCACTGCCAACCTAGGAGGGAAAGTCTATGGATTTGTGAGTGTTGATGACTACTCGCGGTTCACTTGAACTAGATTTCTTTCTCATTAAAATGAATCTTTTGAGGAGTTTAAAACATTTTCTACTTGGATCCAAAAAAGCTAGGTTGTGAGATTTTGACCATCCATAGTGATCATGGGGGAGAGTTTGAGAATGAAAGATTTGGAGATTTTTGTGAGGACAAGGGGATAAGCCACAATTTTTCAGCTCCTAGGACCCCTCAACAGAATGGGATAGCTAAAAGGAAGAACCGGACCTTGGTCTGCTAGAGCCATGCTTGCTGAGTATTCACTTCCAAAATACTTTTGGGCTGAAGCGGTTAACACAGCTTGTTATGTGTTGAATTGGGTGAATGTTAGAGCCAAATTAGAAAGACACCCTCTGAGATCCTTAAGGGTAGGACATCCAATCTTTCTCACATTCATGTCTTTGGTTGTAAGGTTTTTATTCACAACAATGGGAAGTCTCACTTGGGAAAATTTGATCCTAAATCCGATGGAGTATTATTGGGATATTCTAGTGTTGGGAAGTCTTTTAGGGTGTTTAACAAGAGAACTTTAATGGTGGAAGAGACAACCCATGTAGTATTTGATGAGTTTGATCGTAAGAAACATGGAGTTGAGAATGATGATGAGGTTGTAGAGATTACTAGTGGAGTAAAAAATTTGGAGAAGGGGGTAGAACACAAAAGTAATGAAGGAGTAGGAGAAATCACCCAAGGAGTAGAAAATATTAATTTAGATGAAAGAGTTGGACCTTCTCATACTTTGCCTAGAGATTGAAAATACTCTACAAGTCACCCCAAGGATTTGATCTTAGGAGACCCTTCTAGTGGAGTTAAGACTAGACATGGACTTAGGAAGGAGGTGAATCACTCTACCTTTATCTTAATGACTGAACCCACCACCATTAATCAAGCCCTTACTGATGAGTTTTGGATTTTAGCAATGCAAGAAGAATTGAATCAATTTGTAAGGAATGATGTTTGGGAGCTTGTAGAAAGACCTAAGGGACAAAGTGTAGTTGGGACAAAGTGGGTCTTTAAGAACAAGGTGAATGATTCAGGAGTGGTGGTTAGGAATAAAGCAAGATTGGTGGCTAAGGGGTATAACCAAATAGAAGAGATAGACTTTGAGGAGACTTTTTCCCCTGTAGCTAGATTGGAAGCCATTAGAGTGTTATTAGCCTTTGCCTGTTATAAAGGATTTAAGCTTTTTCAAATGGATGTCAAGAGTGCCTTTTTAAATGGGGAAATAAAAGAAGATGTGTTTGTAGAGCAACCCCCAGGTTTTGAGAGTTCCCAATTTCTAAATCATGTTTTTAAATTGAAAAAGGTTTTGTATGGGTTAAAGTAGGTACCAAGAGCTTGGTATGAGAGGCTTAGCTCATTCTTACTAGAGAGGGAATTTGTCAAGGGGAGCGTAGACACCACCCTTTTTCTTAGGAGAGTTGGAGATGATTTACTCATTGTTCAGATTTATATTGATGATATACTCTTTGGATCTTCTTATAAAAAATTGTGTGATGATTTTTCTAAAATAATGAGTAGAGAGTTTGAGATGAGTTTGATGGGAGAGTTGTCCTACTTTTTGGGGTTTAACATAAAATAATTGGAGGATGGAACCTTTTTAAATCAAACAAAATATATAAAGGACATTTTGAAGAAGTATGAGATGGACAAAGCTAAGCCAATTAACACTCCCATGACTTCTAGTGCTCCATTGGATAAGGACCCAAGTGATAAGTCTGTTGATCAGAAGAAGTATAGAGGCATGATTGGATATTTACTTTACTTGACTGCGAGCCGACCTGATATTATGTTTAGTGTTTTCCTTTGTGCTAGATTTCAAGCTGACCCTAAGGAGTCCCACCTAACTTCTGTTAAGAGAATTTTTAGATACCTTTTGGGGACCTAAGGCTTAGGGATTTGGTACCCTAGACACAGCACTTCTTTTGAGATTATTGATTTTTCTGACTCTGATTTTACAGGATGCAAGGTGGATAGAAAAAACACTTCAGGAACTTGTCAATTCATTGGACAGTCTTTGGTCTCTTGGTCTAGTAGGAAGCAAAACTTGGTTGCACTTTCCACTGCTGAAGCTGAGTACATTGCTCTTGGAAGTTGTGTGGCCCAAGTCCTTTGATTGAAACAACAGGTATTGGATTTAGGATTACCTGTAGACACCATCTCAATCTTTTTTGACAATACTAGTGTCATATGCATCTCTAAGAATCCTATCCAACATTCAAGGACTAAGCACATTGACATTAGGCATCACTTCATTAGAGATCATATGACTAAGGGAGACATTGAGTTACACCATGTGACAACTAAAAATCAATTGGCTGACATATTTACTAAACCACTGGCCTTCGACACTTTCAGTTCTTTAAGGACCAGATTGGGTGTGATTGACATAAATGCATGAAACTTAATCTTTTAGTTACTTTCTTTTGCTTTTATTTTTTTTATTTTCTCTTAGTTTTTGATGTGTTTTACTTTTTTTTCTCTCTTACTTAGTTTTTCAAAATCATCGCTGAAATGATAACATATTCCATGCCCTTGTTTTTAAAAATTTATATTCAATGTGTTTTTCATCTCTTAATCTCTTTGATGGTAAAAATATTTTTGTGATTGTTTCTCTTTCTCTAACATATTTTAGTGGCATAGTTTTTTTTTTTTAATCAAAAATCTATTTCAAATTAAAGATTGTGTATGAAATTAAGATTTTTTCTTAAGCTTGCGTAAGGAAATCTATATTGTATTTATAATGTTTAAAGTTTTTTTGTCACATCAAGATCCCTCGTTACTCTTGTCTTTGATTATTGATTCTGCTTGTGCTAATTCTTCTTTATGTTAGAGAGAGAGCTCATATTCTCTAATATCTAAGAAGATATACTCACAAATAAGGATTTTTTTTAATAGGTTATAAAAGAGAATGTAGTTTGCAAAAATAAAAAAAAAAATTTGACTAATGATGCCAACAAAAGAAGGGCAAAGACGCCAAAATTGAAAATCTATAAAAAGATGCGCAAAGCGCCACTCAATTGACAAAAGGTATAAAATGAGCCCACTCAAATACAAGCTATTCTCTCTTTTTAAATCTTTTAGAACTTAAAAGCTTTGATTCTCAAAGCTTGATTTCGATTATTTCGAGATCGTGACAGATTTACTTTGGTTCATTATTTTATAAAGATATTTTTTCTTAAACCAAGTGATGGATGGATTCTTTTTCTCATATTCAATTAATTCTTTGAGTTAGGTCATTGATTTCTAAAGACGATTCTACCCTAAGAAAATGTCTAAGCTAGGGGTAATCATGACCGGATAGTCTACCACTCTTTGGATTGTTGAGATTGTTAACTCATTAACCCACAAGTTTTTAAATCAATCACATGGAATACTACAATATTTTCATGCCTTGGTTTAAAAAAAAAAATTGTTTGCTATTGGTTTTTTTTTGTTCCCTCCTCCTTTTTGATATGTCAAAAGGGGGAGAAGTTTATGATATTTTTACACTTATCGATCCCAAAATTTTACTGCTAACTGTCTTCGTAGTGTTTTTCCATCATCAAAAAGGGGGAGATTGTTACAAATCTATTTTCATGACTTATGTTTTGATGATTGACAAACACTATTGATTCTCTTGGACTGCCTGTTACTTCTAACTTTTCAGGAATCGAAGATCGGACGAACAAATGAAGCCAATTCAAGATTGCATAGGTTTAGGGTTGAGTCAGTCTATACTTTATTTTTTTCTCTTCTTGAGTTTATTTGTAATGTTCAAAGAGACTGATGCTAAGTAACCCTATACACACACACTTGAGAGACATAGAATTTCTATTTTTACTCATATCGGCCAGGACGATATTTACATCGTCCTGGACGATCGGGCTTAAAACAGAAATCTAAACAAGGATTCTTAATTAAGGCAGCCGTCATTAACAGATCGTCCTGGACGATACGTGTATCGGCCAGGACGATAAGCTCAAAACAGAAAGAAGTTGCCGTTATAGACAATTAAGGTATTCTGTATTTTTTAATAATCGGCCTGGACGATCATTGATCGGCCTGGACGATATTCACAAATTATGTCTTAATTGATCAGGAAATCAAGGGAGTAATTAAGGATGATTGATACGATCATATCGTCCTAGACGATCTCAGGATCGACCAGGACGATCTATTCAAAAATCTTAGTTACTTCTGGACGATAAATATCAGCCAGCTCAAATTCAGGGCGATGCTCTGGACGATTTTCCTCTGATTTGAAGTGATCGGCCGGGCCGATCGTGAGATCGGCCTAGACAATCAAGCCAATTTTAAATCGTCAAGTTTGCATTCAGAGCGATGCTCTGGCCGATCTTCTGAGATTTATACTGATTGTCCAGGACGATGTCCATATCGGCCTGGACGATATTGTTGGCAACTTGCAATTAATGAGCTCCTTTGAAGCTCTTCTATTTAAGAGCTCTTGTTCAATGTTTTGAACAATCTTTTGTTGCTGCCTTGACCTGAGAAGGCCTTGAGGAGAGAAAGAGAGAGAGGGAGAGAGAGAGGATCTTGTGAGGGGGAGCTTGTGAGGGGATTCACAAGGGTTGCTTCAAGGATCGCTCTGCTTCTTCTTCGTCTAGAGTTTCTCGTCCATGGAAGGGTCGGTAGAGGTAAGGAGTCAGCATCTGATTGAGGTTCTCTGCCAGCTTCAGGAGGAAGCAAAATGAGATAGGTTCTCTGTCTTGCCAGGGTGGCAAAAAGAGATTCTTTATAAAGGCTCCTCCGCCTAGCTGTGGGGGCTAAAGGAGAATCACGATTGTAGTGCAATACTCGGAGGGCGCCTCCGGGGAGTGGACGTAGGTCGAGTTGACCAAACCACTATAAATTTATGAGTTCTTATTTCTTGCTTCCGCACTTTAAATTTTCGCATTTATTTTTCTCGTTGTGTGATTTTGATTTATGAGATTTTTACTTCTTTGTGATAAGAATTTTTAAAATACCAATTCACCCCCTCTTTGGTTAGCTTGGGCCAGTTCTATAGGGCTTAAAATCCCTAACAAACTTTCATCAGTGTGAACCACTAAGTCCTGTACTTTGCAATCAATTTCCAGTCTCAATCCGATGATTAGAGCTTCATATTCAGCAACGTTGTTTATTGCTACGAATTTTAATATAAGCCCGTATTCAAGTGTAGCTTTCTGTGGGGAGATTAATAAGATATCATCACCAGCACCAGAACTCTCAGAAGCTCCATCGACATATAAGATCCAGTAGGAGGAGGAAGGAGACACATCAAGTGGTTTATTGGATGTATGGTTAATACATTCGACCACAAAATCGGCAAGTACTTGTGACTTGATGTCGGGTCTGGGTAGGAATTGTATATCAAATTCTTCGAGCTCCGTTTGTATAAACCCTGTTCGCATGTGCTTAAAAATAAGGGGGTAACTTTCTAGCTGAGATGACTAACGCCAAGGCTGTTTTATCTGCTAATGGATAGCGTGTCTCAGTCTCTGAAAGTACCTTGCTAAATAATAGACTGGGCGTTGAACAATATCATCTACCCGAACCAACACCGAGCTTATAGCCTGGGAGGAGACGGCCATATACATATACAAAATTTCCCCTAGAACTGGCTTCGAGAGTAGTGGCGGCGAGGCTAGATAAGTTCGGAGTTATTCGAAAGCCTCTTGGCATTTATCGGTCCACTAAAATGCTGAGCTACGAGCACCTCTGAGAACCTTGAAGAAAGGCAAATATTTGTCTCCTGAGCGAGCTAGGAATTGAGAGAGTGCCGCAATCCTTCCGTTTAATCTTTGGACTTCCTTGATATTTTTTTGGGGTAGCATGTCCCTTAGGTTCTTGATCTTCTCTAGGTTGGCCTCAATCCCTCGGTGGGTAACCATGAATCCCAGAAATTTTTCTGAGGCGACTCCAAATGCACATTTGGAGGGGTTGAGGCGCATGTTGTAAGATCGAAGGAGGCAGAAACATTGTTCCAAGTTCGAGATATGCTGGGACTTCTCGAGGCTCTTTACTAGCATGTCATCCACATATACTTCCATAGTGCGCCCGATAAGGTTCTTAAAAATCTTATTCATCAGGTGTTGATATGTTGCCCCGGCATTCTTGAGCCTGAATGGCATTACTAGGTAACAGTATAACCCCATATATGTTTGAAAAGCTATTGCCTCCTCATCAACAGGATCTATTTGTATTTGATTGTATCCGGAATAAGCATCTATGAAGCTTATCATCTGATGTCCGGAGGTGGCGTCAACTAGCTGATTGATATAGGGAAGTGGGAAACTGTCATTAGGGCAAAGCTTTGTTGAGATCAGTATAGTACACACACATTCTCCAAGCTCCACTTGCCTTTCGAACCATCACGACGTTGGCCAACCAAGTGGGATAGTGCATCTCCCTTATAAATCTTGCTTTTAAAAGCTTATCAACCTTCATATTCGATTGCCAGCTGACGATCTGGCGTGAAGTTTCGTTTCTCTTAGATCACTGGTTTGCATGTTGGGTTGATCTTGAGGGAGTGCATAATTACTTCAGGATTGATTCCAAGCATATCCGCTGGACTCCATACAAATAAATCTTAGTTTGTATGTAGAAAGTCTACATACTCCTTTTTCTCTTCATCTGAGAGGAGTGATCCAACCTGTATTGTTCTTGAAGGATGCTCTTCTGATAGAGAGACACAAGTAAGATCTTCTACAGGGGAGGCCCTTTGAAGGGTATTTTTATTCTGAAGATCGAAGTCCTCGATGCTCAGAATAACTGATGAGCGTGGTTGAGCCTGCCTAAGATAGCATGATTGTGCTACTTGTTGATCTCCACGTACGGTCCCGATCCCCGATGGGGTAGAGAACTTTAGCTTTAAGTGGGGAATTGAAGCAATAGCCCTGAAAATTATTTGGAGTGGCCTTCCAAAGATCGCATTGTAGGCTGATTCGGATTTTACTACAATGAACTGAATAGGATGCTCAAACTTGACGGGGGAATTCTCCAAGTATGACCCTCTTACAAGTCGGTTGTCAAATCCGTATAGTAGACCGGCATCAGGCTAGAGTTTCTCTCTTGGATAGGCCCATGTTAAGAAAAGTGGAGTAGAATAAAACATCTACTGAGCTTCCATTATCGACCAAGATCCTTTTAACAATATAGTACGGGTCGTTGATTCCTGCGCTAATCACGAGTGGATCTTGATGAGGGGTTTTTATGCCTTATAGATAGGACTCCTCGAAGGTGATGGAGTGATCGTCATGAAGCTTTTTTGTTGGTGGCTCATTGTTTCTCCATAATTAGAACTTGATAAGGCGTTGATGGGCCTCCAGCAATGGTTTCGATCTCCCCCACTATTTGGTGATTGTTTACCGACTGCCTTTGTTGTTGATTCTTCCCCCCCCCAGTCGGACCAACCTCATCTCGGGCTGGTGTATTCTTGATGAATTATTGGAGATATCCTTATCGGATTAGTTTCTCAATTTCTTCCTTGAGCTGCCTGCATGCCTCAGTAGTGTTCCCACGATTGCGGTAGAAGTGGCAATATTGCTCATAATTTCTGATGTTGGGCTTCAAAGGGTGTGGCCATTTCACGCTCTCCTGACCTCGGATGGCCATCAATACATTCGCTCGGGAGGTATTCAGTGGTGTGTACTCCTTTTCTTGGCGAGGCTCTCATTGCGGCTGTGAGGGTCGAGGAGGAAGATTATAGTTTCCTTGCTTCTTCCTTTATGAGGATGGATGCTCCATCCCTGGGGGATTTTTATGCTTCTTGGTTGTCTATTGAAACTGTTTCCTATGAGCATTAATGGCTTCGTCAGGCAGTGATTTGAGCCTCTACTAGATGAATTAGATCCGCATACGAATGGACCATTTCAAGCATGAGTGCTGAGTAGAAGGGACCAGGGCGAAGCCCTCCAAGAAATACACCTCTAAGTAACTTGGGATCTACCCCTAGAATTTGTCAGGCTTCCATGGAAAATCTTTGAAAATACTCTTTAAGAGATTCACCCTCATTCTGACGTATCCCTGAAAGATGGGAGGAGTCTTTAACCATTCTTCTGTTGGCGACAAATTGTTCGACAAATAATTTGACCAATTTAACGAATAGTGGAATGGACCTGGCGGGCAGTGAGTAGAACCACGTCCGGGCTTTCCCTTTAAGAGCGACAGGAAAAAACTTGGCAGAGTAGAGCATCCGGGGCTCGCTGGATATGCATAATGGTGCGGTAGTGATCGATATGCTCGTAGGGGTCTAAAGTCCCATCATAAGAATCAATATTCGGGAGTTTGAATCTTGCCGGAATGGGGTGTTGGAGGATAGCTTTTGTGAAAGGTGATGACTCCTGAATGTCTCGTTGACGAAGAGATTGCCTTATATCCCCTATGGGGAACTCTTCTCGGACTAGTCTCCGTAATTCATGCCGTAGGGTATTATGGGGGAGTTCAGTGATGTGCTGTTGGTCCAAGTCCTCGGAGACGTCAGGAGGAATGTGATGCCAATGGCCTATGCGCGAAGGATGGGTAGAGCTTGCCGTATCAGCAAGCTCATTCTCTGGACGTGTTGGAGGGCGCATTCTTGGCAGAGGAAGGGGGACCTCAACATGAAGAACATCTTCGAATCCTGGCTGGTCTCGAGGGAGGAGAATATCTTCTTGAGGTACTAGTGCTGGTCCTCGAGTCTCCCTTAAGAGTTGAAGGATCTCAATTTAGATTCCTCCATATTTCTGATACGCTCTTTTTAGGGATGACCCTAAAGTTCCTTCTCCGGCAAGGTTTCGGCCACCGGGGTGAAAAGAGGCAGACGCTTGTCGTCCCTGATTCAGGGACTGATTCCTGGATTGGTGTGAATTGGAGTGGGAGGTTCCCATGATGCGATGGCTAAGCCTGTTTGCCATTGAAGGAGTACTTAGTATAGTGGGATTGAATTTTCCCACAGACGACACCAACTATTGCGGGCTTGAATATACGCGGCGATAGAGTTTTAACTATACATCTTAGCTTTACACGGATATCAGCACACACACAGAGAAAATAAGACTTTTTACGTGGAAAACCCTTGAAAGGGGAAAAACCATGAGGCCTAGCCTAGTTGAAAATGATTCCACTAGAATTTTAGTCGGTTACAAAGGGCTGACTCGCCTCCAGGGGCGATCAAATTACAACTAGCAACTGTTCGATAGAAGTCTGGTGTTAGATCCGGTGTCACTTGATAGTACCCTGGCGTCACCTGGAAGTTTGGGTGTTAGTTAGTAGTCTTGCCTTAAGAAGAACTTCGGGTCTTGAGCAGAACGTTGGGCCTTGAACAGAGCGTCGGGCCTTCAGTAGAACGTCGGGCCTTAAGTAGAACGTTGGGCCTAAACGTCGGGCCTTCAGCAGAACATCGGGCTTGAACGTCGAGCCTTGAGGTGGTGGTGCTATAAAGCTCCGACGATGGTCTGGCGAGGTTCCGGTGGTGGTCCGGTCCGGTGAGGATCTGGCGGTGGTCCGGCGAGCTCCGGTGGTGGTCCGGCGAGGTTCCGTCGGTGGTCGAGGAGGAGCTTCTTCCTTCTCTTCTCCTCTTCTCTTCTTCTCTTCCGTTCTCGCTTGAGTCCTCCTGTTGTAAAGAATGAGAGTTCTATTTATAGATTTTCTGGAGTGGCATACCTCATAAATAGGCGTGAGATCAGGGGCGAATAGGGAGTGGTCGAATGGACGGCCGATATTGAATCTTACTATCATGCACTGTTTGTTGGACATTTGAAGGCCTTAATGATGTCAGAATTCTATGATCTTGGGCTCATTGGATTTGTCTCGTCATGTCGTTCGATTCGAGTATAAGCTCGTTAAAATCGGAGACCGTTTGGTAACTCAAATTGCGGTTTGAACCGTCCAATAGCACTTCGGGTCCATGATTTTGAACCATTTGGGCTCAGATTGGGTCAAATTTGGTGTCGTTGTGTTCATATTTCCGAGACGCTCAGTTTGAATATAAGCTCGCTGAAATCGGAGTTCAACTGCTCTTGAATTTAATTTTTGAAGTTTCCGGGTAGATTTTGCCTCGATTTTCATGCTTGATCAAGATAATTTTATGATAATACATCAACTATTGCTGTCTTTTTAAAATTAAGATTTACTTCTGAAGATGGTGTAACGGTTTCAGTATTTTCTTTTTGACAGCTTTTGTATGAATCAGGTTCATTAGCACCAGCGTTAACTAATTCATGAATATACGAATTTAAGTTTTCAAATTCTAATTCATTAGCTCCCATCGAATTGGCAGCCATAATGGGAGAACAAACAGCTCCCAATGATTCAGCAATGGTTGCATTATTATCGGCTTCCAAAACTGCCTCCACAATATTAGCATTTTCAAATTCAGATTTTGAATTTTGAATTTGCTAAATAGAGCTGGCAGAATTTTTAAAACCATTATCTGATTCCAGATTTCCCTCAATAGCCAAAGTAGACAAAGCTATTTTAGAAACAAACTCTGATATAGGATTAACGGCCTCCGCTTCTTCAGTCTGAAATAAATCCTGAGCTGTCTTTGGTACAGAAATTTCAGGAGAGTTCACGGGATTATCAGCAGGAATAGGTTCCGAAAAAAAAGCATTATCTACAATATCCAGCAATCGAGTAGGATTGAATTCAAATTTTGAATTCCGAATTTCCAATGAACCAGCACTCAATTCTGATATAGCATTAATAACTTCCTCTTTATTATCCAAATTATCAGCAACTTTGAAAAAATTCTGATCAGATTTAGCATAATTAACTAGAACAGGATTATCCATAAAATTCTTCCTCTTTTTCTTTTTGAACTTCAAATGCATCCAAGGACCATATGAATTATCAACAATATGAACTGAATTTGAAGGGATATCTTTAACAAGAGGATTCTGCTTGAGAGAAGCATTTGGACAATCAGAATCATTATGACCAATTTTCCCGCAATAGAAACAAAGGGACGATAGATTTTTCATATTCAAATTTTTTAAAAAATCTACCATGAAGACCTTCAACCCATGTACCACAAGGGAGTTTAGAATTCAGTTTAACTCGAATGCAAGCTCTAGCGAATTCCCTTCTCCCCCACCTAAACATGTTGCCATCCAATAATAGAGGAGTCCCTATTCTAGTAATATTGGTTTCATCCCAACAATGTAAAGGTAATTGAGGAAGACGAACCCAAATAGGAGAAGAGATCCCATCCAAAGAATTATGAGAGAAGTTGGGTGACCATCTGTCTAAACCAATGATGAATCCTCCCACATACCAAGGACCTCCATTAAGAACTTCTTCCATTGCTTCTTGTGACTAGAATGAGCACAGAAACCAATCTAATCCAAGTGAGGTTATATGAAATCCTCCATATTTACCCCATTGCCTCCTTAATTCAATAGCACAATTTGAAAAAGGTAATTTTTTACAAAGGATCTTCACAACCAACGAATTCCTCAACACTTGAACATTGGCTTTTTCATTTTCCAAGTCAAGTTTGACCACATTTGCATTTTCATTTTCATGATGAACTTCCTTCAAATTAATTTTAATATGTGGTTTTCTAACCCACACATTAGAATTATCCAATCCAAGTGAAGATGCTGGATTTTTTATATTACCCTCACCGAGGATGGTATTATCAATCTATTTATTATTCTTCAACAAATTAAAAACTTTGCAACCTGATGAAGAAGCCTCCAAATCATTTGCTTTAGGGAAAAAAACCTTCATGGGTGAAATTGACTTACTCTTCAAAACATTAATGGCATCTTTTCCTTTTCCAATATCCGGCAAATGCTTTTGCTTTGATATCAACCCTTCTTCTTTAATCACCAGAGGAGAGTTAAAAAAACATGAATTGCAAGGGAAACTACGATTGAATAGAAATCCACCTTTTGAATCCAGCATAGTTGGACGCGCGGTAGATCTATAGGAGTAGGTGTTCCGGTCATCCATGGATGACTGGCCACCTCCATCCATCTTCAATGAAAGCAGCCGAAATCTTCTTCAAAATCCTTCCTCTTTTTGTGGAGCTTCTCTCTCTTCAAGGAAGTTATAACATTATAAGTCTGAAAGAAAAAAAAAAAGAAGTAAAAGGAGAAGAAATTATTAGGTGCGGAATCTGGACACAGAGATACGCCCGTACATTCACTTAAAAATTAACACGTGGAGTGCACTTTGTTGTAATTTTTTGTGAGCTTTACTTGCACTTTACATGCGTTTTATATATGCTTTAGTTGCGCTTTGATTGCTCTTTTAATACAGTTTTTTTTATTGTGCTTTACATGCGCCTTACCTGAGCTTTGGCTACACTTTTGGTGCGGTTGGATTAAAGTTCCAGGAGCACTTAAATATATAAAGTAAAAATAAATTCAATTGAATATCCACATATTAATATTTTATTGGAGTCCGGACGTATCTCTAAATCCAGACTCCGCACCTTATAATTGTTCTAAAAGGAGAGCTAAATTGAGCCCAGAAAAATTGGAGTTGCTCAAAAGATCCAAAAAGACCTACCATCAAGAAGATAGAATAGAGCACAACATACTCAACTAACTAAAAGTTTCTCAGAAAGCTACTGTAAACAAAAATGGAATGAGATCAAAAACCTGTAAGAATAATATTACAATACATATGGAGAGAGAAACAACACAAACATAATTACTTTTAAACCTTATGGTATTACATTCAATCCATAAAATGTAGACAATAGCATTAAGGGTAAGAAGTAAATCATCTTTTAAGTAACCAGGCAAGGAAGCTCCACCAATGCGATCTAATGCTTGATATAAGGTAGGCTTAAGGAAGAAGTTTTGAGATAAGGGAATTAATTTTACCAGGATCGTAATTGAAAAATCACATTCAAACAATAAGTGGGAGAGAGATTCATTGCTCTGATGAAATAAATTGCAAGTATGATCCTAAATATGAATGTTCTTATAGGAAAAAACATCAACAGTTTTCAGACCATCTCTTAACACCATCCAAGTATAAACCGAAAATCTGAGAGAATGCCTTTTATGCCAAACTACTGCATGCCAAACATTGGATGGATCATTTTCAAAGAAATCTACGTAAAGTCTTTGAACTTAACCTTATCTAAATTATCCCAACGAATATTTTTTTTTTATCTCAACGAATATGATTATTGCTATTATGGGTAATAACAATATTATTAATAAAATTTCTTAGGGGATGTTTGATATGATCTGGAATAATCCAGGTATTGTGATGCATCCATTCAGCCAGATGAGAATTAAAAATACAGTCAATAGAATTTGAAAAACTCGAAAACCTGTCAGAAATGGATTGACCCATGCACCAGTGATCCCAATAAATAGCAATAGGGTTATTATGACTGATTTGAAAGTTGAATTTATTTTTAGCCAAAGAAGCTGTGTTGCAAATACTTTTCCAAAAAGCAGTGGCAGAATGTATAGGAGGTTTTCCACGGTGAAGTTTATCCGATCATAATCCAATTAGAGATCGAGAGGGTTGGGATGATTATAGCATCTCAAATAGTCCCACAATTGAAGCATATCTTAGCGCCTAAAAAGAAGCAATCTCTAACCCACATTTCGACAAAAGGCTTGCAAGTATTGGACCAAGATACTGGTTGCAATTTCCTAATATATAAACCCCCAAAATAAAGGAAATTAGGCAAAGTTTACTGATAGCCTTGGAAGTGGTTTTGAGGAATAATTGTGCTTCTGATCCAATAAGCCACCGTATTGGTGATGGTAAATTTGATATATTGTAAACTACCTGCAAATGAAAGTAGACGGGTTTTCCAACCTGAAAAGAGCATAGTGACTTTTTCCAGCAAAGGTTAGAAATTAGAAATTTTACTCCTGCCTATAGATAAATGAATCCCCATGTAAGAAATTTTAGTGGAGATGTTAGGGATTTGAAGGGTGTGAGAGAAGGGCAGAGGGGGTGTTAACAAGAGGGGAAAGAATAAGAGAGCTTTTATGCAAATTTAGGTGCAATCTAAAATAATTGGAAAACATAATAAGAATTTCAATAAGGAAATTGCAATTAATGGTATTAGCCTTCCCAAAAACTAATAGATCATCAACATAAGTGAGGTGAGTAAGAAGGATATCTAGAGCTTTATATCTTAAATTTTCTAGATGGTAAGACTGTGAGCAATTGAATGAAAAATTAAATCTGAAGCTCTGATGTTTTTCTGCATTTTTGGTGGTATTATTTTGTTATACTCCTATTAGTCGTTCTTGGGAGGGTGTGTTTATTTGTATGCTTTCGGTTGGTATCTATCAACTGGTTATCCCACATACTGCGTACTTTTACTGGAGGTTTCATCGGTTGGTTTTTCATATGGATGTGATTTTTGGGAAGCTTTGGGTTTGCATTTGCTAGAAGATGGATGTCCATTTGGATATTTGATGACTTATTGATCCTTATTCGTTTTATTGCCAGAATCTTATTGCCTATCTCGATATTATTAATGTCAGGCAGGAAATTTTTGGGCCTTGGACAATGATGAAGCTTGCCTCCTTCCTTTTGGAGGGTCTTTGGGCAACCAAGGGATTATCTTTCTCTCTTTGGATTGTCTATTGATAACCAATGGATATTTTGAACCATTATCTTTGATGTAATTTTTTCCTGACTCCAGGCCAGACAGTTATTCTGTCTTTTTCTATTTTATTTTTCTCTCTTTCCCAATCTGTGGGATATAGTTTTGCTACAACCTCACTTTTGTTGTTGGATGTCTTTTGGTTTTTTTATTGTATACCCAATTTTGATTAATAGAATGGGCTAAGCCCTCTAATATTCCCAAAAAAAATTACAATCCATATATCTTACATAAAGAAAGCTTTGGAGGGAGAGAGAGAGAGAGATATCTGACTAAAAGAAGCAAGGTACTCCAAACTCTCCACGAGGACCACGACTGGCAGAAGAACGACAGAAGGAAGCACAGGTTTGAGGAGAAGTGTGGAAATGGAATGGTGGAAGGAGAAGGCGAAAAACTAGAATGTCGGAAGGGAGCGTGTAATACTAGCGGAATGAAGGAAATAATAGTTTGTTTTTTTTCCTTAATTAATGATTAATATACCTAGCTTTTTTTCTTCTTTTTTTATAAATGTAATTAGTCTTAATTAGCTTTACTTAAGAAGTTAATGGGGACTCATGCCCCAAGCCCATGCTAAATCCACGCCTACATACTGATATCATGAATTGTGTTAGCCTCATGATAAATATAAAAGCATTTAAATCCACATTATGTAAATATAGATCATTTTTTAATTTATAATATATATATATATATATATATATATATATATTATAAAGATTTATATGTTAAAAATATTACATATATATTTGTGTGAAAGATTGTATTTATAAATGTCCATGAATTTATAAATTACATATACTTATGCTACATGTGTGTAATAATATGTATAATAATTTAAGTAGATTTTATGTTTATAAATACTTCGTATTTGACTTGATAAACCAATATATTAAATACAAATAAAAACTTTAATTTATGTAATAAATTGAATAAAAAATTAACTTATTTAAATCAATTCCTTATACCTCTAAATTTTTTTATTATTTTTTTAAAATAAGTTTTGTAGTAAAAAAAAATATAAAAAGAATTAAAAAAATAATGTTTAAAAGATGTCTTAACACGAATCATAAATCTACATCCATATCCTTACAATTACTCATCCTATGATGTGGATGTAAGCCAAATAGGACACATCTATCTATGTGGTGACAAAACAAATCACATCAATGCAGACATAAAATAATATTTTTACATACTCTACGAAAAGCCATGCATGCTCATATAAAATTAAATAATAAAATTATTTAATCGAAATCTAATTTAGATAAATTTTAAAAGTAAAATTTATTAATTCTTAATATGTTATAGTTATCTTAATGCTAATTTTAAAATTAGTTTACATAATAATCTCAATAATTCTTTACACAATCTCTCCTTTATTTTATTTTATTCCATTTATAAAAAAGAAAGAAGATATATATATATATGTATTTATTTATAATGTATTAGCTTATCTGCTAAAAAAACTGGTCTTATTAATTTTTTATTTAATTATTTTTGTTGGTCCCACGGACTCCCACCGACAAATTGATGAGGCATGTGTCTTGTGGATGGGAAGCGCCAGCTCGGCATGGAAGAGAATGCTATCCATTAATGAAGTTTTGACTAAACTGGCCGACAGTTTTAAAGGCCATTAGTAGAACTCTTAAGCTTTAGCATTTACTTAGAAAGGTATTAATTTGGCCTGATTTTTTTAGATATTTTAGTTAATTAAAGTAAATTAATGCACACATCACATAGGCACAGGGGTGGAGACATAACTTTTTTTTGAATGGAGGCAAAAATTAGTATTAGTCATTAAATTATTCTCAAAATATCATTTTTTTAATGTAAAAGTAGATTATGAGACATTTTTTTAATAAAAAATACATCCAAAATTGTATTTGCGTACATGCAGCGTGACCCTTTTTGATTGGAATCAGGACGTCATCAAGACTCCGCACATAATAATTTCTCCTACTTACAATTCATTATTGGTGACAATGCTTTTTAAGAACTCAAGAGAGTAGATTAAACTAAGCATAGCAAATGGTTTCAAGTTCCAAGCATTAGCTGCAATGATACATAAAGCCAAAGATCTTTACATGTTATATTGGCTCATTCAACAAAGCACTTAATTTAAAACAAAAATTGCATGACTAAACATTATAAAGCATTTATGCAAATTTATAATGCATCTCGGACAGCAATTCTGCAGGTGATTGCGTTAGAAAGTGAAGAGATGGCAAGTTCCTGGCTGGTTATCTTGTAATGCTGAAACATAAAAACAAAAATAGTTAAGAGTTGTGTGAAAACTATGTCATAAGAAATATATTATGCAGACTTTTATAGTTATCTTGTAAGGGCATTATCCTGTTACTAAAATGCTAAATTCTCTAAATATGCAGGCTTTTAGTATTAATTGTTTATGAATGAAGACATATCATCAGCTTCTAAGTAGTTCAGGAAATTTGAGCTATGGTCACTCTTATAGACAATATTAATATTCAGTTTTCTTTTATTGTTTTTAAAATTGCCAGATAAAGACTATTTTTGGTGACATATCAATACTCGAAAGTAATCTTAATGATGCGCTCATATAGACTCAATTCTCACAACTTAATTAATTTAAGCATCAAGCTTTTAATTAATGTTTAAATATATTCAATTACTAACTTGAATGGACCTAAAAAAGTATTAATACAAGTTCATCGAGTGTATTAATTAATTTTGACACTAAATTTAGTCATACAAAGCACAAATTTATATTAGTGTAACTTGGATATATAATTATAAAAGTCACTTGTATTTCTCCTAATAATGAATCTCAGCCTTTAAATTTTAAAATGAAATCCTAAACTTCAAATTTCTCTCTTCGATCTTCTCCCCCAATAAAGAATTATTTTGTTGCCATAAATAGCTTCCCTTATTTTCATGCAAACTAACTTTTATATATACATATGTTGGTTTTATTGCACATGCATCATGTTGATAAGATTTTAAAATAAAAAAATGCATCATAAAATTTTTCTAAAAGTATTATAATATTACTATATTTATCATTTTATTACTATTTAAAAAAAAAAAACTAGCACTTAAATCATACAATTTATGCTGAACAATAAGGTGAAAAAGATATAAATAATATTGAATGATAATAAGAATTCATATGAGATCTTGCTTGCATAAATGAAGGTGAAAATATTAAGATGATCATACTAAGTTTATTAATTTAGATAATGAGATCAATCTCACAAAAGATCATAATATCAAATAGAAAAAAATATTAAAAACTTATTACAAAACAGATAAATCTGATTATAATATTTTTCTTTTTTATAATATAGATGCTTGTTAATTAGCAAGAAAAAATTGAATTTTCAACATGCACTTCTTGATGTACATATATATATATATATATATATATATATATATATATATATAAATTTTCAACAAGCATATTACAATTTTTTTTTTCATGTATATTATCCTTTGATTAAACAAAAATCAAACCTTTTGTATTTGGGTTTCATCAGCTTTGGTTTCCAGTTCTCCCAAATCAACCTCCTTCCCTTTGATTAGCTTGGCAACATCCTTCATCTGGCACAAAAGGTAAGTGTATTAACAATAACGAAAAGGTCAGTTTCCCTCTTACTATTTCCTCAGCATCTAGTAGAGATAAAAGTAAAATCCATATTTCCTTTACTAGAAAGCCCAAAAAGGGCAAAAAAATTGTGCATCTAAACATAATGTAAGAAGTGACTCATAAGTTCTTGAATAACTGTAAATGTGGGAGAAAGGTCCAAAATTTTAGTACAAAACAAAATCATTTGGTGCATCTACAATCTACAAGTTTTCAACAATTCTTGAAGAACGATAAGTGGAGAATTTTCCTTTATTGGGTTCCTATTCAATTTAAACTTGGATCTGTATAAAATTGTTTTTCCAGTTTTACATGAACATATACATATAAATATTTTAACACGGTTACAAGCGTACAAAACTGTTTGAAATAAATTTTTGCATCCCATTAGAAGAAATAAAATAATAACATTGTGTGCAAAAATCTAATTACTCTCTCTGACCCATTCTTTGCAACACTTAACCTTGAAATCAAATTCTTATATTTTGAACTAAGTTAACAATAACTATATCATATTAAAACATTGTAGTTTTTTGTGTAACCAAAAATTATAAACCACTATTCATATACAATACTTAACATAGCAACAACTTGACATGCAAATCTTAGCTAAATCGTGACTTCAAATGAAAGCCACAGTTTGCATGTCAAACATTTCAAGAAATGATCTTTTGATGAAAATTTGATCAGGGTGAATCTCAAAGTTATTGAATTAACTTTTAGACAAACATAATATATGCCTAATAAGTCAAAACTTATATTACACTCATCTTAATTTAAAGCCAATGATTTTAATATCCATCCTGGCTAAATTAGGATTAAGATAGCCTGGCCCAATTTTTTTTTCAGCCTAGCATCTTCTTAAGGATTCTATCTACCGTCCTAATGTTTTTCTGGTAACAACAATTGCGCAAGAATGGTGGAAAATATTACTATAATTTCCTAATTATTCTGGTGGAAAAAAATTATAATCACGTAAAAATGAAAGCAGGCGTCAAGAATATGTATTGGATAAAAAGAGAACCGAGTTGGATCACCTCTCGACCCAGCAACCATAATAACCATCCAAACAAAGTATGCAGGAACTACACACTTGTTCATAATTAGCAGGAGAATTATGAAACAACGGTGCTACGAAGATTAGATCATAAAATTCAACCAATAGAAGTCTTACCATAAATATATATAAGCTTATATGGCTTAAAAAATGCAACATTGTTTTCTTGCAACAATCTGGTAAGTTTATCTGCCGTAATTCGGCCAATGAACTTCAGGTAAAGCTCATATATTAGACTGATTAAAAGGGATTTTCTAACAGACAGGTGGATTCACTAAACAAAATAATATCATTTTCATTTACTTATTTCAGCGTCAAGAGAGATACAGGTTTCTGATGGACGCACCTCATCACTGGAAGCACCAAAACGAACTGCCAGAATATAGGTTGTTTTATCGGAGATTCCAAACCTCTTCAATGATTCAGTAATCTATCAAAACAAAAAACTCAAAATCAATGAATCAATACGAATATAACAAATTTACAACAAAAGCTAGGACTGATCTCAGAAAGGTGGGTACATGTTTAGAACCCGAATAGTTATAAACAAGTTCTGAATGCAGTGTGCGTGTTGTCAAGGAATCTCTTGATTTGGCAATAAGAGCATTATATGCAGCTGCTAGAACTGGGAATACATCTGGTATCTGTTTCAATGGTCATCAATAGAAGAGAGTGGATAAATATTGCAAAGCATTGCATTGAAGATGGATTACAATATAAAATTCAACAAATGACCCTGAACTTACAGTACAAGCAGAAATCAAATTGCAAACCAGTCATATATGCTATCCGGAAACTAAAGTGCCAACTGACATAGTGACATGTAATACAAAAACATTTTACAACAACAACAACAACAACATCAAGCCTATGTCCCACTACGTGGGGTCGGCTATATGAATCCTTTTTCTCCATTGTGTCATGTTAAAAGACAATTTCTCATTTAAATTTAATAAGGAAATATCATTTCTAATATTTTCTAACCAAGTCTTTTTAGGTCTACCTCTACCTTTCTTAATATAAGTCAAATCTAATACCTCAACTTTCCTAACCGGGCCATCCGAAGGCCTTCGTTTAATGTGACCAAACCATCTAAGGCGACTCTCTCTAATCTTATCTTCCACTGGAGCCACTCCAACCTTTTCACGTATATGCTCATTTCGTATCCTATCTCTAAGGGTAAAGCCACTCATCCACCTAAGCATCCTCATCTTTGTAACACTTAACTTAGTATTATGCTTCTCTTTTAATGGCCAACATTCGGCACCATAAAGCATTGCAGGTCTCACCAGTATCTTATAAAATTTTCCCTTAAGTTTGAGGGGGACTTTTCTATCACACAACAAGCCCAATGCATTTCTCCACTTCAACTATCCAACTTGAATTCTACTGATAATATCCCCATCTATTTCACCATCACTCTGAACAATATATCCAAGATATCTAAAACATGTACTCTTATTAATGACTTGATCGTCCAAAGTCACAAACCCCTCACTAGGTCTATTGCTACTAAAATTACACTCCATATATTCAATTTTAGATCTACTCAAAAGAAAACTTTTAGACTCTAAGGTTGAGCTCCATAATTCAAGTTTACCTTCAACTCCCTCTCTAGTCTTACCAACAAGAAGAATATATCAGCAAAAAGATTTAACATGAAGCCAAATATATTATAAATGGAGCATACCAGTGATGCATTCATGAGTGCAACTTCTGGTTCTAAAGTTCCTGCTTGAATAGAGTCAAGAAGTTCCCTGAAACCAAATGTCAGACATATTATAGCCCAGGTTCTCATCTTTTCATGGGATAAACATTCAAATTATCATTTTGATTTAGCTCATAGCATGAGTGGCTGAATTTAAAAGTGCAAAAATGACAAGAATTAGGATCGTTCAGGATGAACATCAAATAGTTTTGAGGCACGACAGAAGGCTGGTGTGAAAACTACTTAGAATGAAACAACAGAATATGGAAGTAGAATAATACTCAGAAGATACACTTTCTAAGACTTCACATAATTAACTTCTAGTTAATCAGTTATAAATAAATGCTGTCCAATCATTTTATTATCTTTTGATTAACAATGAAAACAAACCATGTTCCAGTGATGTTCTCAGAACTGCAAGCCAGCAACTATAATTACGGGTATCCCTTTGAAGTAATCAAAGACTTTAGCTCATCAAATCTAATTGAAAGTGAGTGATATTACTAAGGAGAATATAATCACCTCAACCATGCAAACCTTTTTAACTGGTCTCAACCATAATAACGACCTACTAAAGTTATAAGAATAATTGACTCAAATTTAAACAATGAAAACATCAACACCAGGGCAACGTTCAGTTTAAAGTATGGAAAGTAGAAGAACAAGTTCCATGAATTTGCAGACATAAATAATGACATTTTAGCATAACTAAAAATGTAACATACGAAGGTTTTAGAAGGAAACAAAAGAGAAGGTTTAGATCGGCAGCCCACCTGCTGTTGCTCACATCTGTGAAGAGGGCAAGGGAAATGTTGCTCCCAGCCACGTTGAACTCTTTCATCTCTGACAGTCACTCGTTTCCACAAGTAAAAGGAAAGAGCTAACACTTTATTTGGTATAAATGTGTTCCAACAATCTGGAGAAAGGTTGTACAAAAATTTCTTTTAATTAGGAGATAAAATAAGCAATTACAGAACGCACAATATTAGGGTCCAGATTGGGTGGGGGTTCCCTATCACAATCATACAAAAATGACCAGCATGCCATCATCACAAAAAAGTAAAAAAAAAATCTAAATCAAACAATATAAGTGCTTTTGAACATGATGTTAACAAAGATAATATACAATAATGTAGATACCCAAGTTGATAAACAAAGATTAAAGATAATATTATCAATATCCATGCTTCATACAAAAAGTACTTCAAAACACATGAATAGTTTCACACATACAATGAACAAAAAACTAGTCCTCTACAGGCAAAGAGCCAAAATTTGACATAAATCTTGTATTTGTTTAATAGAAAAATATATACAAACCATCTAATGAAAACAAAAGTAAACACCAACAACAAACAACAATAAAATGGAACAAACCAACAGCAACTTATTTCATTGTGAAGAAGAAACAATGCAAACAATCATCATTTTCCAAGAAAATAAAGAAAATTGCATTATGCCATAATAAAACTTAAAAGATGCAATTAAGCAATTAAGAAATAACTTGAGTAAGGAATTTTAAACATTGCACTATAATAAACAAACTAACTAGTGATTTATTAAAAAAAAGACACACTATAGATGGATTGATCTGGGGGTTGTTTGGTAGTACCATAGTACCATATAATTTTAAGTTATTAGCAAATGTGAGTTGTATGATTTAGTGAAATCTTTAAAGCAGTATCATCATTAGTCGAGTCACATCTATTAAGATTTGGCTTTATTAATGCTCATTTTCTATGTTTTCAACTATGTGTTTACATAAGAGATTAAATTTAATTTCTAAAAATTATTTCACACAATTTCTATACGTGTAATGATTACTCTTTGCCGTTTGCTTGTCAAATTCTTTGACATTAATATGATCTCATCTTGTTGACGCATCTTCTACCGTTCATTATGCATACCTAAACTACTAATATGTCTGACATTTGGTTTTAAGATTGCCCAAAACCAAATAATGCATTGAATATAATAAACAATAGCATTATCTAAATAAATTGTTATCTATGTAACACTTGTTATCATGCTCTGGCAGTCATCATACCTCAAATACTCATATACGGAAGTGGAGCACATGGACAGTTCTGGCAGCAGCAGAAGCTGCTCTCCACTTACGTTTCTCTGTAATTTCACCCATATATTGGGCACTGTTCATTGAAGCAATACAGAGAATGAAAATGAAAAAGAGCTAAAGCCATTTCTCTGTTTTCCCTGCTTAGGAACTCTAACGCTTTTCTTCTTGCAGATTTCATGGTATCAGAGCCCGTGTAAGCCTTGCGGCTTGATTTTTTTTTTTTTATCTCAGATGGCGTCCGGCAATTCCTCTACTGCCGACAGTGCTCCCGATGCAGCTCAGATTCCGGCCACCGCTCAGCTTCCAGACGCCGCTCAGCTGCTGGGGACGTTGAATATTCCTCCTCAGCTAAAGTTCTTAAAGTCAACCATTAAGAATGTCATTACCATCCAACTAACCCCAGATAATCACCTCGCCTGGAAATCGCAAGTGCTCAAAGTTTTTCGAGCAAACGGCTTCGAAGGTTATTTAGACAGAACCATTCGGCGTCCACCTCGTCAACTGGCATACGCTAATGGCTCTGTAAGCTCCAATCCGTTATATGCTACTTGGATGCTTATCAATCAGAACTTGGCTGCGGCTTTATTCTCTACTATTTCTGCATCTCTCCTACCCTATGTTCTTCATCTGGATTCTTGCTCGGAAATCTGGCAGACTATTGGCAAGCGGTTGCAATCTTCCAATAGGTCCAAAATCTTACAGCTTAAAAATGACCTCAATTTTATCTCCATGGGAAGCAAAAATATGCAACAGTTTTTAACTGAAATCAAAGTTAAAGTTGATCAACTCACGGCTGCCGGCTGCATTCTGGATTCGGAAGATGTGATTATGTACACCTTAAATGGTTTGCCGACGTCGTATCAAGGATTCAAAACTGCAATACGTATAAACCTCCAGCCACTAAATCTGGATGATTTTTACTCCTTATTATGCAGTGAGGAAATGAATCTTGAAAATGAAGCGGCCCGAGCTCTTCATTCAG
Organism: Dendrobium officinale; assembly: GCA_019514585.1. Lineage (NCBI taxonomy): Eukaryota > Viridiplantae > Streptophyta > Magnoliopsida > Asparagales > Orchidaceae > Dendrobium > Dendrobium officinale. Next base: position 23,283,064 of record CM033700.1, on the reverse strand, counting down.
TGCAAATTTCTGATACGTCAATGGCTCTTGCTGCAACCTCTACTCGAGGTTCCTCTTGTCAGCCTTTTCGCAATGCTCGTGGACGAGGCCGGTTCTCTTCTTCCCGTGGGGGCCGCACATCCTCTCCCCGCATTGAGTGCCAGATTTGTGGCAAACTTGGCCATTCTGCAGAGAAATGCTGGCATCACACAAATCTCAACTACACTAAAAGCAACCCTTCTGCATTTGTGGCTGAAGCCACCGACAATGACAACAACTCTACCGATTGGATTTTGGACACGGGTGCCACATCTCATATCACAAATGATCCCAATCAATTGTTAACAGCTCAGCCGTATCATGGTTTTCAACAAGTTCAAGTTGGCAACGGTCAGTCACTACCCATCACCCACTCCGATCATGGTCTTCTTCCCACCCCGAAACATAAGCTTTCCCTCTCGCCTATTCTACATGTTCCTAAAGTCTCTCATAATCTTCTTTCCATTCACCGTCTAACATCTGATAATGCCTGCACTGTTTCTTTTTCATCTCATGGATATGATATAAAGGATCGAAAAACCAATCATTCGATTCTCTTGGGTCCGTGCCATGACGGTTTGTATCCGATCGTCATTCCTTCCAGTTCGTCCTCAAAAGCTCTCGTCACCACCACTAGTTCCTCTTTATGGCATGCCAGATTGGGACATCCTCACAAAGCAGTCTTATACAGTTTAGCTTCAAGTGTTCTCACTTTACATATTTCTGTAAATAATGATATATGTCATCCATGTCAAACAGGAAAAAGTCATAGGTTTCCGTTTCCTAGTTCTGCTTCTCGTTGTACTTCTCCGTTTCAAGTCGTCGTGTTTGATGTATGGGGTCCATCCCCAGTTCTATCATTTAATGGATATCGTTACTATGTTTTATTTATCGATGAATTTTCTGGTTTTACCTGGGTATATCCTATGTCTACTAAAGCTGAAGTGTTTTCCAAATTTGCTCATTTTAAAGCCATGGTGGAAAAACAATTTTCTGCACCCATTAAAATTTTCAGATCAGATGGCGGTGGTGAATACACTAGCTTACAATTTAAAAATTTCCTTTCTACTCATGGCATTTTACATCAATTTAGCTGTCCTCATACGCCACAGCAAAATGGTATAGCATAGCGTAAACATCGTCATATAATTGAAACTGCTCGTACTCTGTTAATACAGGCTCACCTTCCAATTTCTTTTTGGACCGAATCGGTAATAACAGCAGTATACTTAATTAATCATCTTCCCTCTCACAACACAAATTCCATCTCTCCATTTCAAAAATTATATAATCATATTCCATCTTATTCTCATCTCAAAGTTTTCGGATGCTTGTGTTATCCATGGCTTCAACCATCCGCTCCTCACAAATTCGCTCCAAAGTCTTCAGCTTGTGTATTCATTGGTTATAGTTCCAATCATAAAGGTTATCGTTGTTATCATCTAACTACTCATAAAATTTTAATCAGTCGTCATTCAATTTCATGAACGACTATTCCCATTTCAGTCTTCTGTATCTACCTCAACACCATCTACACAATCTACTACAGAGTCCTCTACTCCTCCTTTGTTACTTGTTCCCTATCCTGCACCTTCACATGGTCTGAACTCCTCTTCAAATGTCATTTCTTCAGCACAGCCAACTTCTCCTCTCCCATATCAACAATCCATTACTCAGTCTCATACTCCCACTCCTGTCGAGCACCACTCTACATCAACATTTCTTCAACCACTTGAGTCTCGTATCTCCACTTCTCCTATATTACCATAACCCACTAGGCACCCCATGGTGACTCGATTGCAAACTGGAACGTTGAAGCCAAAAGATGTGTTCAATCTTCAACATTTACTTGTTGAAGAACCGGATCCTACATGTTTTTTCGCTGCCAGTAAACACAAATGTTGGCGTGATGCAATGTCCGCCGAGTTTCAAGCTCTCCAACAACAAGGCACATGGGCTCTAGTGTCACCGCCAGCCTCTCAAACTATTCTTGGGTGCAAATGGATTTACAAAACAAAAAGAAACTCTAATGGTTCAATTGCTAGACATAAAGCTCGTTTGGTGGCACAAGGTCACCGCCAAGAATATGGTATAGATTATAATGAGACATTCAGTCCAGTGGCGAAATTACCCACTATTCGTCTTTTTATTACAACTGCAGTTCACAATCATTGGCCAATAACTCAGTTAGATGTTTCAAATGCCTTTTTACATGGCGAGCTAAATGAGGTTGTCTACATGCATCAGCCCCCAGGGTTTAAAGATCCTCAGCATCCGGAATACGTCTGCATATTACAAAAAGCAATATATGGACTGAAACAGTCCCCACGTCAATGGTTTGCTAAACTTACTACACATTTACAAAATTGGGGTTTTCGGCATAGTGAAGCCGATCCTTCCTTGCTTCTATACACTTATAACTCCACTCTTATATATTTTCTTGTGTATGTGGATGACATTTTGGCCACCGGAAACAATCCAAAACTTCTTGCTGAATTGATGTCTAATCTTCACCAAAAGTTTCAGATTCCCAATCTTGGCACTCTCAGTTATTTCCTTGGCATTCAAGCGGTTCCTCATGACAAAGGGTACCATCTCTGCCAATCGAAATATGCACTGGACCTGTTACACCGTGCAGGCATGGATAATTGCAAGCCGGTGGGCATACCCTTACCCGTGAAATAGCCCGTTAATGCAGTCGTATTACAACCGTTTGAAAATCCAGAACTTTTTTCGCCAGCTTGTAGGAGCCTTGCAGTATTTGACGATTACCCGTCCGGACATTGCTTATGCTATAAATTTGCTGTGTCAATCCATGCATACTCCTTTGCAACATCACTTCCAGTCACTAAAGCATTTACTTCGGTATGTTAAAGGTACTGTAGACTATGGTCTTCAAATCAGTCCTAATTCGTTTGATTTGCGTGCTTATGCTGATACGGATTGGGCGGGGGATCCATTTGATAGAAAATCTACTACGGGATACTGTTTGTTTCTTGGTGATACTATTATATCTTGGTGTGTTAAAAAGCAATCTACAGTTGCTCGTTCTTCTACGGAAGCCGAATATCGGGCGTTAGCCACTGCAGCTACTGATATTATCTGGATTCGGCGACTTCTGGCTGATTTTCAATTTCCTATTTCAGCACCTACATCTCTCTATTGTGATAATGTTTCAGCAATAGCACTTGCTCATAATCCAGTGTTTCATGCATGCACTAAACACATAGAGGTGGATTATCATTTCATAAGGGACTGCACTAAGTATGCTTCTATTACTGTTCATCACATTAATTCCCAGGATCAAATCGCCGATATCTTCACTAAGGCACTTCCTCGTCTTCGGTTTACAAATCTGCGTACCAAGCTTATGGTTTCTCCGGCACCATCAGCTTGAGGGAGGCTGTTATCATGCTCTGGCAGTCATCATACCTCAAATACTCATATACGGAAGTGGAGCACATGGACAGTTCTGGCAGCACCAGAAGCTGCTCTCCACTTACGTTTCTCTGTAATTTTACCCATATATTGGGCACTGTTCATTGAAGCAATACAGAGAATGAAAATGAAAAAGAGCTAAAGCCATTTCTCTGTTTTCCCTGCTTAGGAACTCTAACGCATTTCTTCTTGCAGATTTCAACACTATTACTCAAATAATATTGAACCTTGAGGTAAAATTAACCTCCTATGCATAACCTACTTTTATAACTTATTTAGAAATTCAAGAAAGCTAAGAAATAATTGAAACAACAAATTTCCAATTGTTAATTCCAGCAACTACATGAAAACATGTTTTGAAAAGAAATCTTTTTTTCTTTAGATTCCATCATTGATTATATGTAAAGAGAAATCAATATGAAGTTCAAACTCTATAAACACCATCAGAATGATGATTTCATTCCACGCTCAAATGAGTGATACACCATTCCCTACTTTCTACCATATGATTTGCATCTGCAAGTAACCATATGAGCCCTTAGTAGAGGATGATCATAAACTTTCCCTAGCATCTACATTGCACAAAAATTAGAGTCTCTAACAAAGAGCCATTTAATAGAAAAGCATCTTGTCTTTGTAGTAGCTTCACATTGAACTTGCGTCATTGAACCTTGAGAGTTGTTTGACCACAAGTAGAATTTAGTAAATCCTGCAAATTAGGATTTAGTAAATCTTCAAATGATTAAAACCTGAAAGTTGTTAAATTTTGCTAAATCCTAATAAAGTGTTTGGCTATTTGTTTCAAGATTTCAAATTTGGAAATCCGTTAAATTCTACAAATGATGTGATTCAGTAAACCCTATATTTAACTAACAACGGGACTAAAACAGGATTTGTTTGAGTTATATAAAGAATATGCTAAATTATATTATTATTCTTCTTAAATTACAAAAAAAAAAAAAAAAGATTTATAAAAACAGTTCTATTTAGGGGTTGTTTGGATACAGATTAATACAGGATTTGAGCCATATTCCTGCCAAACAGGATTTAGGAACTGTTAAATCTCACAGCGAGTTAAATCCTCCGTTTCCCTCTTTTTGCCGTAAATCTCGGCTATACTAAATCCGCGAGTTCGGCAGATTTACGGGATTTGGCCAAAGAAGCGCGCGAAAGGAAGAAAGATGGCTACCTTCGCAACGAGCAAGCTGCCGTCGTCGTTGTCACTTCCGATCCAACAGAAGAACGGCGAGGATGTGTGACTTCGGATCCGACAGGAAGGAACGTCGTCAAAGGAAGTGAAGAAGTTACTTAGCCACTCGTTCAAAACTCTACCGCGAAGTCGAAGAGCAACGAACAGCAAAGCAAACCGGAGCAAACCTGGGGCATAGGAAGGGCAAATTATTGCATCCGGTCACCGGGGCAAATTATTGTCTTAGGTGACGGGATGTCGAAATAGGTCCGAATATTAATGAAATATTATTTTAAATTAAGCGTAGGTTAAGCTCAGGTAAAGCGCAACTAAAGCGCAACTAAAACGTAACTAAAGCGCAAGTCAAAAAGCGCAAGTAAAGCGTAGGTAAAACGCATGTAAAGCGCAACTAAAGCGCAAGTCAAAAGCGCAGTTAAAAGCGCAGGTGACGCGATAAATTTTTATTGGATGTTCGAACTTATTTTTCGCGTCCGGTCACCTGACCGAATAATTTGCCGGTCACCGGAGGGAGATAGGTCCTGATATTAATAAAATATTATTTTAAATTAAGCGCGTCAAAAGCGCAGGTAAAGTGCATGTAAATTGCAGGTCAAGGCGCAGTCAAAAGCACAAGTAAAGCGCAACTAAAGCGCAAGTCAAAAGCACAGTCAAAATCACAGGGGACGTGGCAAATTTTTATTGGGTGTCCGAACCTATTCTCCGCGTCCGATGACTAGATGCAATAATTTGCCTATAGGAAGACAGGGTAGAACACCTACGACTACAGAAAGATAGGGCAGTTATTTATAGATTAATATATAATTAACTTAAATTCTAACTATATTATTTATAATGATTAGTCATTAATAATTATCAAAAATTAAAATTAATAATTAATACAAATGTAGCTCTCTTTCATTTGTTGGTTGGGAGTTTTACTCTCAACTAAGAATTCGTGACTTTTAGTCTTACGTTATCCTTAATTTTAAAAAATCATAAATAATTTAAAAAAATAATTAAAATTAAAATTAATAAGTTATTTCATAATTAATTTATTTTCTAATTATATTATTTTGTAATTGTAATTTATTGATAATAATTAAAATTAAAATTTTTAAATAACTTGTACTTAAAATGATAAATTATAACAAAACTTAATTTGATTTTTTAATGAACTAACTAATTTAAATCTTGCATTAAATTGCCCAATAGTTTCGCAAGATTTAAAATTTATCTCCCAAAAAGTTTTCAGGATTTAACTTTAGCAAGATATAGTAAATCAGATTTACAAGATATACTAAATCCTGTTAAAGTTAAATTATACTTGTTTCCAAACAGCCCCTCTCCAACCTTCTGCTTGGTATGATTTAAGCTAAACATGCTTAAATCCTACCTAAATAGGATATTAAACAACCTCAACGGGTAACAAATGGCAAGGAGATAAAGAACAAAAGTAGAAAAAAAAATTAAAATGAATATTGTTGTGAGCTTGAATATACACGACAGTAAAGTGAGAAGATTTTTCGTCTTAGCATTGTACAAATACTAACACACAAACATAGAACTCAATAACGGGGGTTTTTATGTGGAAAATCCAGGAAAAGGGAAAAACCACATGGCCACACCTAATTAAAATGATTATACTAGTATTTGAACGAGTTACAACGATTGACCAGGCTCAAAACTTGAGGACGGTGAAATTATAATAATTTGGAGAGTTGGGATGAAATCTGATATCAATTGGTGGCCAGCCAAAGTTTATAGATAGTCGATGGCTGGGAGAAAGTTCGGTGTCGGTTAGCAGTCGCAGTCGGGCGAATGTCCGACATCAGTTGATGGTTATGAGAAAGTCCAACGTCGGTTAGTGGCTAGAAGAAAGTCTGATGTTGGTTGGTGGCTGAGCGGGGGTAGAAGTCTGGTGACGACCGGTTGCCAGGTAGAAGTCCGACGATAGTTGGTGGCCGAGCAGAAGTTTTGTATCAGCTGGTGGCCTGGAAGAAGTTCGGGGATGGTCGGTGGTTAGGCAGACATCCGACGATGGACGTCTGACGACAGTAGGTGTTGGTTGGTTGCTGGGTAGAAGTCTGATAATGGATGGTGGCTGGGCAGAAGTCTGGCGACGGTCGATGGTCTGATGGTGGTCGTTGAGGAGCTTGGTGGCAAAAGAGATCTTAGATTTCTCTTTCTTCTTCCTCGTATATTTTTCTTTTTTTGTGAAGAATGATAGATTTATTTATAGTTTGTTGGGAGTGGCATTGCTAGTAAATAAGGAGAAGATCAAGAGCATGTTGGGATTGTTCAGATGGACAACATATATCGACTCTGTTAATCATAATTATTTATCACATATTTGAGTGTCTTAATAAGTCAAAATTTAACTATCTTTGACTCATTAGATTCGTCTCATTGAGCCTCTCAATTTGATTATAAGCATGTAACATTTGGAAATCATTTGGTAATCCAACTCATGCTTTGAAGCTTTCAAATGCACTTCAGACCCTCAATTTTGACCCATTTGGTCTCAGATTGGATCGAATTTGGTGTCGTTGGGGTTGTCTTTTTGAGATGTTCAGTTTGATTATAAGTTTGCTGAAATTAGAGTATGAATGTTCCTTAAAGTAATTTTGAAAGTTTTGTATTCAACTTTGTCTTGAGATTTATGTGTTCGATCAAGATAATTTTTTTATGATATATTAATTGCCCCCTATTTTTAGAAATTGAACCTTGCAGAGTTTGAAAATACATGTTAGAGTATTTTAAACAATTTTAATGCAAAATTATAATTTTTGCATAATTACGAGGTGCAACCACTCCTTTGATGTCTACGTGGACCTCCCCTTTGGGACCGTGAACTAATTAAAATACTCTTAACAACTCGAGCAAGTCCCAAAGTTAATGCATTAATTGGAGCAATATATATATATAAAAAATAATGCTCCAAAATTTTAAAAATTTCTCGACAATGATTGTAGAGGCCTAGTTGGCTTTTGAAAGTGCCAAAATTGAGTTCATAACGTCAAAAATGATTCCAGGGATCCAAAAAATGTTCAAAATGGGCTATTTGGGCCAAAGAATCGAGCAGTCTGGGCCAAAAAATTAGCCCCGGATGTAATTTGATGGTCAAGCTAGCCGACCAGCTGCTAGCCGCCAACCGCTTTTGGTGTGTTCACCACTTGCCTAAGCGCCTAAGTTGCCCGCCCACCAGGCCATTGGCCTGCCCCTCACGCATAGCCTGGCTTTCCTAGACTGCTCGCATATTAGCCCTCTTGGGTCTACACACGTGCACTGTTTGACTCTTGCCCGTGGTTAAACACCTCATATATATATATATATATATATATATAAAATTTTTTTAAAAAAAATTCTTTAATTAATAACTCCCTTAACTCCCAACACCCCCTCTCTTTAGACTATAAATACCCGTCATGGGGTATGAAAGACATGCACCTCCTCCCTTCTCTCCCTTCTTCCTAAAGCATTCTTATAATAGAGACCTTCCCTTTGTCCTGTATAGGTGGTATCCTCTATTAGGCTTTAAGGCCCCCTTTATATAGGAGAGACTCAACAAGGCTAGGAAATTACTAGGGCCATAGAAGTTTCATTACCTCACACATATCATAGAATTTGCCAATGATACATCTTTAAGAATGCTCAATCAAAAATTTGTTGCTTGAATAAAAATGATAAAGTTAGAGGACTCTTTTATAAGTGTTTGAGCAATTGTAATTCTGACGATGAGTTTGAGAAAATATGAACTGAAATGATCACATAAGGGGTCCTTCATATCAATGGTTTGTTGGAGGAGTTTTATAGGATAAGAAAGAAGTGGTCAACAACATTCACTAATTATTGCTTTAGCATGAGCATTCTATCGATACAACATAGTGAGCCAACTAACTGATTATTTTCTGGGCATTAAAAAAAATGTTGATGTTGAGATAGTTGCTACTTAGCTTTGCATGTTTGACATTCTTGCAACTTGTATGTTTTTTATGATTTCAAATATTATTATTTTGATTAAGTATTTTCTCCTAACACATTTTGGAAGAATTATTTTTGCTCTTGTGTATACTAACATTTCAGAGAAATCATACTTCAGATTGTTGAAGACTTCAAATCAAGATCAGCTTAGAGTGTTTTGTAAATTGAAGTATATATTTTTCATTTTATTGAGTTTGAGAGAGTGTGATTGCAATTGAGTAACTGAGCACACACAAACTGGAGGGAGAGTTTTAAAATTCACATTTTTTAACTAATCATAATGTACGATACTTGTTCGTACGAGTCGATCTAATCAATTATTTTTCCCAATGAGCAATGGAACGAATAGAAAATGGCAAAAAAATTTCTAAGTATAGATCGTACGGACGATATTTTACGTTCATACTGGGACGATCTTCTCTATTTTTGCCAAATGTGAAGTTCATATGGATGATATTTTACGTTCATCCCAAGACAATCTTCTCTGGATTTTCCAAATAACATGTTCGTTCATATGATATTTCTCATTTGTCCCAGGACGATCTTATTTTGAATTGGCAAATACACTGTTTGTCTAGACGATATTTTGAGTTCATCCCAGGATGATCTTATCTGGTTTTGACAAATACACAGTTTATACGGATGATATCTTTAGTTCATACAGACGATACTTTTCAATCGTACCAGGATGAAGGGCTCTATTATGTATACTTGTAGTTCATCCTGACTTTTCGTACCAACAAACCTTGAAAAATAACTGTTCGTACCAGACAAACCAAGTTCATACGGGATGATGATTGGGTATGATGGCAGTTCGTATCGATTCACACTGAGTTCGTATGCAATAGTTTTTATACTGTTTGTACATACAAAATATGACCGTACGGGATGATCGTGGATGGTTAAATTTGAAAAATATAGTTTTATGACAATTTTTTGTGTCTTTTCTATATAAGGTTCATTTAAGACTGTCATTTAATCTTTTTGTCACATGGTCTTCGTGAATGGTAAAGGAAAAATTGAAGGAGAGAGTAAGAGAGAGTGTTTGAAAGAGATTTCTTCCTATTGGAGTGTGAAGGGTTCACTTGGTTACTCAAGGGTAAGGATCTCTGTGTGTACTTTGTGTTTACTTCACTCTTTTTTCTGTCCAACTATATTTATAGTGTGAAGATCTTTCAAGAAGATCCGATTCTATACTGACACTCAAGAGTGTGAACAGCTGAAGGTTCTCTGCCTACACTTAGAGAGCGTGAAAGGATGAAGGTTCTCTGCCTATATTTGGAGAGTGTGAACAGCCGACGGTTCTCTGTCGACACTTGGAGGGTGTAAAAGGATGACGGTTCTCTGCCACACCGGGTAGTGGTGGAAGAGAGTTTTATGAGGGCTTCTTCGCCTTGCTGTGGGGGTAAAAGGAGAGACACTAGTGGTAATAGTGCAATACCTGAAGTGGAAGACTTCAGGGAGTGGATGTAGGTCATATTTGATCGAATCACTATAAATCTTTGTGTCTTTTTATTTCCACTGCTTTAATTTCTATCATTTTATTTTTGTGATTGAAAATTTATTTTTAAAAATTCTAAAAACAACCTGCTCAGTTTGTTAAAGAGGCATTTTTTTAAAAAGTACCAATTTACCCCCCCTCTTAGTTAGCCTTTGAGACATAATCTTAGGTCTAACAATCTAACTCATATTTTACAAGTTTAACAAGTGGTATATGCGCTTTGTTTCAAAACCACAAGTTTAAACTATTTTTTGATTAACGACCATGACTATATTTGGAAACCAGAACACACTAGAAGGTTACTCTATAACTAGACCTCTCTTATTTGATAATATTCCTTTGAATTTTTAGAAAACACGCAGATAAACATTTTATAATCACTAGACTATCATATGTGGGTCTTAGTTCAAGAAGGGTATACAAAACCAACTAGATTAGTTGACAAAGTTAGAGTTGAAATTTCCTTTGCAGGCTAGACTGTAGAATAATATGAACTGGCACAACTTAATGCTAAATGATATATGGGATAGACTTTTTATAACCTATGAAGGGACTAGTGAAGTTAAACAATCAAGACTTAATATCTTGTTGCATGACTATGAATTATTTCGCATGAAATCCAATGAATCTATTTATGATATGTACACAAGATTCACACAAATAGTTACCTCTTTACATGCATTGGGTAGAGAAGTAACAAATGTTAAAATAGTTTATAAGATACTTAATTATTTGCCTACTACATATGATGCTAAAATAACGTCAATTATAGAGACTAAAGACTTAAATATATACTATATTAACAATTTTTTTGGATCACTAATTACTTACGAGCAAGGAGTGAGTCAAAGAAAGATTGATGTAGGAGAGCCACGAAAGGAGAAGAGCATTACACTGAAGGTGGAGGAGTCGGAGAGTAATCTATCTATACCTGAGGATGACATTTCCTTAATGACTAGGAAATTTAGGAGCTTTCTAAAGAGGAAGCAGAAGAGACGCCAACAATGGAATAGAGGTAAGTTCAATAGGAATGTTAAGGTTTCTAATGATGTGATTTGCTATGAGTGCAGGTAACATGCATGGACATGTGAAGTCAGAGTGCCCAAAACTGAAAGTCGCTCCTAGCAAGGAGAAGGTAGAGGAGAAACCAACTATTAAGAAAGACAAGAAGAAATTTTAAAGAGCTTTATGGGCAGACTCAACTTCAGACTCGTTAGATACTGAAAAGGAAGAGGAAGTCACTAATCTGTGCTTGATGGTTGATAATCTTGATTAATCAGATTAAGAAGAGGTATATAACCTAACTTATGCTGAACTCTTTGAAGCCTCTAAAAGAATACATGATGCATATAGAAATATAAAGAAAATGCATGCTAGTCTTAACCTATAACTATAAGAATTATAAAAAGAATACGAGATCCTTAGGAAAGATCATGCATTAATTGATAGCAACCACATGAGCTTACTTGATGAATTTGATAACTTGAATAAGGACAATAATATGTTAAAATCATTTTATGCAGAATTGGAAAAAGAATTTAAGAAATTTAAGGATGATTCTGAAAGTAGAGAGCATTACTTGAATTTTGATAAGCATGTCCTAGAAGATTTGAACATTTATTCAAAATTGAAAGTAAAAGCTCTCGAGAAAAATAGGAAACCCCAAACACTTGAAGATTTTATAAATCCTATTTTGTATCCAAAATTTATACAACTTGGGAAGAGACAGAGTAGTTATAGAAGATTGAGAAATCTATTTCCTGGAGTTAAATGTTATTGTTGTGAATTGATTGGACATATAGCACACACCTATACATTGAATAGAAAAACTCACTTGGTGTGGAATACTAAGATGCATAAACCTAGACATATCATACATGCATCTTTTTATAATTTACCAAAAGGTGAACCCAATCTTGTTTGGGTTCATAGGCCTAAAATTTGATGATTTTGCAGACACGCTCTCATACAAGGCCTCATGAGAGTATATGGTACCTAGACAGTAGTTGCTTAAGGCATAGGACTGGAGATACTAAGAAATTTATATCGCTGGAAACCAGAAGTGGAGGCAGGGTTACACTTGGAGATAACACCACAAGGAAGGTGGTTGGATCAGATATGATTAAAAATCTTAAGAACTTTTTTATTAAGAATGTGCTACTAGTTGAAGGCTTAAAGTATAATCTCTTGAGTATAAGCCAGCTATGTGATAAAGGATACAAAATCAAATTTTTTCATACTAACTGCATATTAAGCCTAAATGGTAATGATGTTTTGCATGGTTTAAGGATAAACAATATTTATATGCTAGATTTAAATTGTATCAAAATTCTTACTACTTTTTGTTTGAAAATAATTTTTGATGAGTCATGGCTTTGGCATAGGAGACTTTGTCACTCTAGCATGAAAAATCTAAGGAGAATTACCCAAAAGAACTTAGTAAGAGGTATACCAAAATTAGACTTTATCGAGGACCACCTTTGTGATGCTTGTCAACTAGCAAAACATGTGAATTTCTCTTTTCAGTCCAATAAAAATCTTAAAACTAGTAAACAATTAGAGATTTTGCATATGAATCTTTTTGGACCAATTGGAACTGTGAGTCTTAGAGGAAAGGTATACAAATTTATGATAGTAGATGATTTTTCAAGATTCACATGGATTAAATTTCTATATCATAATAGTGAATTATTTGAGGAGTTTATAGATTTTTTTACTTAGATTCAGAGGAAACTAGGATGTGAGATTTTGATGATTCAAAGTGATCATGATAGAGAATTTGAAAATGAGAAATTTGAGAATTTTTGTAAGGAGAAAGGGATTGATCACAATTTTTCTGCACCTATAACCCCTCAGTAGAATGGGGTAGTCGAAAGGAAGAACAGAATATTGATTGAAGCTGCTCGAGCCATGTTGGCAGATTATTCATTTTCTAAATATTTTTGGGCTGAAGCGATTAACACGTCATGTTATGTTCTGAATAGGGTGAATATCAGATCAAATTTAAATAAAATATCCAATGAGTTATTTAAGGGGAGAATACCTAATTTGTCACATTTGCATATTTTTGGATGCAAGTTGTTCATACATAATAATAAAAAATCTGCCTTAGAAAAATTTGATCCAAAATCTGATGAAGGAATTTTTCTTAGATACTATAGTATTGGACAATCTTATAGGGTATTCAATAAAAGAACTTCGATAGTTGAGGAGACCACACATGTTATATTTGATGAATATAGTATTTTGGAGGAGCTGAATATTAAAGAGGATGAGATAGAAATAAACTCCCAAAAGATTGATAAAGTTAATTTGGAAGAAAATTTGGAGATAAAAAAACTCGTTGCCTAGAGATTTGAGATTTTTTTAAAATCACCCAAAGGAATTGATTATAGGTGAACCTAATGAGGGTGTTAGAGTTAGGCGTGGACTGAATAAAGAAGTTAATCATTCAGTCTTTATTTCTATGATAGAACTCACAAATATTGATCAAGTACTTTCGAGTGAATTTTAGATTTTAGTAATGCAAGAAGAATTAAATTAATTTGTAAGAAATGAAGTTTGAGAGTTAATTACAAGGCCAAAGAATTAAAGTGTAGTTGGGACTCCATGGGTATTCAAGAATAAAATGAATAACTCAGGAGTAGTCATTAGAAATAAGGCTAGATTGGTGGCTAAGGGGTATAATCAGATTGAAGGGATTGATTTTGAGGAGACTTTTGTCCATGTAGCTAGACTTGAAGCAATTAGGATTTTGTTAGCCTTTACATGTTTTAGAGGATTTAAATTGTATCAAATGGATGTTAAAAGTACCTTTTTGAATGAGATAATTCAAGAGGATGTTTATGTTGAACAACCTCTAATCTTTAAAAATTCAAAATACACAAATCATATTTTCAAATTGAAAAAGGCAATATATGGATTGAAATAGACACCTAGGGCTTAATATGAAAGTTTGAGCACCTTCCTACTTGAGAGATCTTTTGAAAAAGGAAGTGTGGACACAACTCTCTTTTTAAAGAAATTGGGAGATGACATACTCATTGTACAAATTTATGTTGATGATATTATCTTTAGATCTACTGATAAAAATCTTTGTGATAATTTTTCAAAAATAATGAGTAGCAAATTTGAGATGAGCCTAATGAGAGATTTAAGTTACTTTTTAGGCTTTAGCATTAAGCAAATTGAGGAGGGTACATTTTTTAGTTAGTCGAAGTATGTTAAGGACATCATAAAAAATTATGAAATGGATAATGCTAAACCTGTTAGTACACCTATGAGTTCCTCAGTTCAATTAGATAAAGACTCAAAGGGGAAATCTGTTGATAAAAAAAATTTAGAAGGATTATTGGATCTTTGCTTTACTTGACAGCTAGCAGACTCGATATTATATTTAGTGTTTATTTGTGTGCTAGATTTCAATCAGATCTAAAAGAATCATATTTGACAGCAGTAAAAAAGATTTTGAGATATCTCTTGGGAACTCAGAACTTAGGGATTTGGTATCCTAAGATCAGCTCTTCATTTGAAATAATTGGATATTCAGATTTGAACTTTGCAGGTTGTAGGGTTGATAGAAAGAGTACATCTAGAACATGTCAATTTATTAAAAATTCACTAGTTTCTTAGTGCAGTAGAAAATAGAATTTTGTAGCTATATCTACTACTGAAGCTGAATACATTGCCTTAGGAAGTTGTGTGGCACAAGTTCTTTGGTTAAAAAAATAGTTTATTGACTTAAGATTTACTATAAGCACTATTCAAATTTATTGTGATAACACTAGTACCATTTACATTTCAAAGAATCCTATTCAACATTCAAGAACCAAATATATTGACATAAGGCATCATTTCATAAGGGATCATGTATCCAAAGGAGAAATTGAACTGAATCATGTTACAACTGAAAATCAACTTGTAGACATTTTCACAAAACCACTAGCCTTTGATACTTTTAGTACATTAATAACAAAGCTATGTGTGATTGACCTAAATGTTTATTAAAAATTTTCTGCAACCTTGATATGTGTTTTTGTATGTGTGTTTTACTATTTTTAGATTTTTATGTGCATATCTATGTTTATTTCTGTATTTTGTGTGCTTTTAAAATGTTTTTTTACATCAAATTTGATGTGATGATGTTTCGACTGTTTGTGACTGTCTTTAGTTTTTATTTTTATGTTTAATGAATCTTTAGGAATTGATAACATCTATGCTCCAATGTATTATATCTTGATATCAATAAAATCTATCTTATCTTATTTTAGTTGATTTTGATCTCTTTTGAAAATGTTCGTTAGCCTATATGATTATCCTGACTTAATTGATCTAAAAATGATATAATTTGAAAAGCAATACAAAATTTAAATTCATTAAAAAAATTAAATTTTTTAAAAGTTTAAGTTAGCTTATAACTCGAACAAGTTAAGGACTATCAATCTCATGTTCTTTTTAGGCATACAAAATTTTAATATTACTATTACAATCCTGATGTCTTATTATTATTTTTTTCTTTTTTCAATATAATTATCATTGTACTTAGATAAATTTGTGCTTTTTAATTATTAGTTTTAGAAAGAACAACTTGAAAAAGTGAAAAATGTACAAAGGTACAAAAATCGAAAGAATGCGTAATGGTTCACAAATTGAAAAGAGGCACAAAATTAGCCCAAATATAAAAAGATGCACAAAGTGTGCCACAAATATTGAAAAGATGCGCAATGTCACCACAAGTATGTATTATTTCATCTATATTTAACATTCAATTTCAAATCAATCCAATGTTCAATTATCATTTGTATTGAAACTTGACTTACATTAATTTTTATTTCATCACTTTTGCAATAACTTTCCTAATCCCATTGTCTAGACTGATTTATGACCTTGATATATTTATCTTATCTTTATTATATCTTAACTTAAATGATATGAATATATATTTTTTTTAATGAACATTAATCTTATTATTGCAATTATAACTCAATCTCTTTCAAGATTAATTATAAAAGGCTTCTCATATGACTTTTTACATTTATGTTGTCTTTTTCTTCTTCTCTTTTTGCTGTTGTCAAAAAGGGGGAGAAATATTGTTTGAACTTTTTTGTATTTTTGTGTTTTTGAGTTTGCGTTTTATTGATTGTGTTTTGTTCTTTATTCTTTGCTTTGTTTATAAAGTTTGATTTTGTCTTTGTTCAGGGCTTTGTGTGATAAAAACTTAAAAATTTTAAATTTTTTTGAACTATTCATAATATAAAACTCCTTATATTCGTATACTTATTCATTCAGGGGGAGTTAAGGAGAAATTTAGGATTTTTAATTGTACTCAAATAATAATTATTTTGCCATCATAAAAAGGAGGAGATTGTTGAGATAGTTGCTACTTAGCTTTGCATGTTTGATATTCTTGCAACTTATATATTTTTGATGATTTCCAAATATTATTATTTTGATTAAGTCTTTTTCTCCTAACACATTTTGGAAGAATTGTTTTTGCTCTTGTGTGTACTAACATTTTAGGGAAATCATACTCCAGATTGTTGAAAACTTTAAATCATGATCACCTTAGAGTATTTTGTAAATTGAAGTATGTATTTTTCATTTTATTGAGTCTGAGAGAGTGTGATTGTAGTTGAGTAACAGAGCACACATAAACCTGGGGTGAGTTTTAAAATTCATTTTTTTAACTGATCGTATTGTACGATACTTGTTCGTATGGGATGATCTGATCAGTTATTTTCCGCAATGAGCAATGGAACGAATAGAAAATGGCAAAAATTTTTCTAAGTATAGATCATACGGATAATATTTTACATTCATACTAGGACAATCTTCTCTATTTTTGCCAAATGTGAAATTCGTACGGATGATATTTTACGTTCATCCCAGGATGATCTTCTCTGGAATTGGCAAGTACATTCTTCTTCCAGACCATATCTTTAGTTCATCCCAGGATGATTTTCTCTAGTTTTGGAAAATACACAGTTCGTACGGAAGATATCTTTAGTTCGTACTGGGATGATCTTCTCTGGTTTGTCCTTTATCGCTATTTGTATGAATGATATTTTTCAATTGTAACATGATGAAGGGCTCTATTTTGTATACTTGTAGTTCGTCCTAACTTTTCGTACCAACGAACTTTGAAAAACAACTGTTCATACCAGACGAACCAAGTTTGTACAGGATGATTATAGGGTACGAAGGCAGTTCGTACCGATTCATATTGAGTATGTACGTAATAGTTTTTATATTATTCATACATATGAAATACGATCGTACAGAACGATCATGGATGGTGAAATTTGAAAAATGCAGTTTTATGGATGGTTTTTTGTGTCTTTTCTATATAAGGTCCACTTAAGACTATCATTTAATCTTTTTGTCACTTGATCTTTGTGAATGGTAAAGGGAAATTGAAGGAGGGAGTAAGAGAGAGTGTTTGAAAGAGATTTCTTCCTATTGGAGTGTGAAGGGTTCACTTGGTTACTCAAGGGTAAGGATCTCTGTGTGTACTTTATGTTTACTTCACTCTTTTCTCTTATCCTTCTAGATTTTTAGTGTGAAGATTTTTAAAGAAGATTCGGTTCTCTGCCGACACTCGAGAAGTGTGAATAGTCAAAGATTCTTTGCCTACACTTTGAGAGTATGAAAGGATGAAGGTTCTCTGCCTACACTTGGAGAGTGTGAACTGCCGACGGTTCTCTGCAGACACTTGGAGGGTGTAAAAGGATGTTGGTTATCTGCCGACACTTGGAGGGTGTAAAAGGATGATGGTTCTCTATCGCACTGGGTAGTGGTGGAAGAGAGTTTTGTGAAGGCTTCTCCGCCTTGTTGTGGGGACAAAAGGAGAGACATTAGTAGTAATAGTGCAATACCTAACGTGGGAGACTTCAGGGAGTGGATGTAGGTCGTGTTTGACCGAACCACTATAAATTTTTGTCTTTTTATTTCTGTTGCTTTAATTTCTGTCATTTTATTTTTCTGTGGTTGAAAAATTATTTTTAAAGATTCTAAAAACAACCTGCTCAGTTTGTAATAATGTATGTACTAAAAAAAGTTGTCCAATATTAAATCTACATGTTCGATTTTACTCAAGAAAACTTTATTTATTTTTTGAGGAAGAATTTTTCACATGATGTGGGTGGAATGAGTATAGCATATATGTCATATGATTCTTCAAAGTTCTTTATCAAGAGCATAAAGAATAAGGATGACTGGATCCTTTGAGTTGTTTATTTCGATGCAAATGAGGTTAGCATTCAATACACCTATGGGAAGTTTGAGATGATGGGTTTACTATGTTCTTTTTGCATAAGAGTTTTTAGGCAATTAGATATAATTAAATTCCTTGAGAAGTACCTACTTCTATGATGGTTAGAAAGAGCTTGGAAAGATATATATGCTGGCTACATGTTCATAAGTACATAAAAGATATTTGAAGCAGGTAGTGACATACTATTTAGAAATCATATATTACTAGATTCTCATAATAAATTACCATACGAGCACAAAGGAATGAGGATGTAGAATAGTATATATTGGCTGTAATGAAGGACATGGTTGAAAATATTGACTTAATTCTTGATGAAAGAGAAAGGACCATAAGTTTTTATGTAATATACAACATGGGGTTACAAAATTTAAAGATCCACCAAAGTGTAGTCCTAAATAGATCTCTAATGCAAGGATGAAGGGACAATGGGAAAAAAAGAAAAAGCCAAAAAGTAAGTTGATATATAATGCTTATTTTAATGTGTACGCAGTGTGTGTACAATCTTTCTATCAGTCTATAAACTTGTGCACAATGTGTGTACAAGGGAATCCACAAAATGCATTATACACACATTATGTAAAAGGTGTACATAGTGAGTCTACAATCTTGAAATTAGAATACATAATATTATGCACAATGTGCATATAAGGGAATCCTCAAAGTGCCTTGTACATAAACTGTGTACAATGTGTACACAGTGAGTGTACAATGTTGAAATCAAAGTATATAATATTGTGTATAATATGTAAACAAGGGAATCCATAAAGTGCCTTGTACACACACTATGTATAAAGTGTATATAGTTATTGTAAAATATTAAAATTAGAGTAGATAATCTTATGCTTAGTGTGTGAACAAGGAAATCAATAAATTACATTGAATAAACACTATGTTTATGGTGAATTCCCCTTGTACACGCACTATATACATGGTGTATTTAGTGTGTGTATATTCTTGCAATCAATGTATATAATCCTGTGCATAGTGTGTGTACATGGGAATACTAAAATTCTAACAATTTAACTTGTGTATAATATATGTACCATCATGCAAGTTTCTTAAAGCTTGTGCACATTATACACAATTTGTAAAGAATTTAACATTTTATTTTTAATAGATAAGAAAACTATTGTACAGGAAACTGTAGGGAACAATGTTTAAATCCTGTCTCTAAAGAAACTACATATGAATAGTGTTTACCTACAAATGAGAGAAAGTTCTCTAATTTTCTCATATGCTTCACTGAGGAATTCATATACGAGAGAGCGAATAGTTAGCTGACGTAAGAGTACATGAGGATGATGATGGATATTATAGAGTCAGAGCAACGTCGGCCTTAAATTTATTTATTTAATTTTTATTTTTTTAGTGGAAACCCACAAAGAGGCCTATGCGTTACTTAAGAAAAATTATACATAGTCCTTAAGGAGATCTCAATCTCGCTTATGTTCTAAGAGGTACAAAAATAAAGAAAAAAAAATCCTAAGAGCTCGAGTTCCCCACTAAAGAGCAATACAAAAACACCTAAGAACATTCTACGGTGCTTAAGGGAAATCACCCAAAAAGAAGGAGCAAAACAAAAATAAGCAAAAGGCTATATATGACCAATCCCAGTACTATCCTTATGATTATCAATACAAAAAAGGATCCTGCAAAAAAAAAAGCTGATAGGCAAAATAGACATAGCAGTAATATGGCCTAAGCAAAATGTAAGGTTAGTCTAAAAAGATAATCACATAAATACAAAAATAATAGAGAAGTAAAATAATAGAAACCAGACTAACCACATGATACCTCTCCACAAAAGAATTAATAAGCAAGAGCAAGTGTAGAAAAAAACTAGTTGACATAACACTAAACAACCACCAAAGACCAGGAGAATCAGGCTACCATGATTCTCCAAAGTCAACCTACACGGGTACAACTAAGAGAAGGCACTAATACTCTTAACACAAAAAATAGAAAGGGTAGCATAAATAGATAAACAGATAGCTAAAGACCACCTGATAACCCAAACAAACCAATACCATAAACCAAGAGGGGCCAAGAACACCCAGCACACAGAAACAACCTAATTAGAAACAACAAGAAGCAGAAATCACAGCTCCCCGAGAGAATAGAAGACCATACACAAGAGACCAAAGTAATTAAGAGAAAGCTGGAGTTAGCATAACTATCCATGTTCATAGCAGCAATACACACCAACTTTCGAGAATACCAAAGGAAAAAATAATCCAAGTTACCCAGGGAATGTAGCCACCCAAAACAAACGGTCCAGGGAGCAGCCCAAAGCTCAATGCCATCCAGGCCAATATAATAATGCAAACTAGCAAGGGAACAACCACCACCATCCAAATCGAATATGAAACCAATAGAGAGCAGAAGACCGAAAAACCACAACAAAAAAGACCAAGAGAAAAACCTCTGGTTATACCATGGTAGGAATCAGAAACAACAGAAATCACCAAACTAGAAACGAAAAGCAACCAGAGTACCCCACAGGAGCAAAGCATGACAAAGCATGCTGAAAGACTCCCATGTCACAAAAAAGAAGTAAGATCATAGAAACTAAATCTTGCCATAAGATAAGCCAATTTGATCCAAATGTAAGAGGCCTTTAACCTAAAATGGTAGATTAAACTTCAAAAGCTGAGTCATAACATTAAAATCACAATCCCTAATAACAATAGACTGAGCACAAGCATTACTATCCTCCAAAATAATAGAAAAAGAGTAGTTTAAAGTAATGAAATTCTACCTAATGTCCCTCCGAATATAAAATAAAGCTGAAGAACAAATATTATCCACCTTATCATTAAAAAAATGGTAGTCAAAGCAAGAACCCACCTCCACCACAATATTCATGTAATAAAGATTAACACAAAGTCTTAAACTGTGACACATAACAAAGGGTAATAGAAAAATTCTCATCACCATTAGGAATCGGACCAGTAAAACCCAACATATAGTTTCCTTATGATATCAAATCACACCACCACAACCAACCATAGAGCCTATTCTAGTAGAAGCCATGTTCAATTTAAAGGAATTAGGATGAGGCTTTATCCAAGTAATAGACTTAGGAACTTTGTGAAACATATCCATCTCTAAGTTAATGCCAAAAGAAGTAGTAGTAAAGGAAAAGTCCTTAAATTCTTGAAAGAGAGTAAGTTAACTGAGAAAATGGCCACCACTTTATCCCTAATATTATTGATAACTCTCTGATGGCTCATAATCACCCCATTGAAATGAGAATTATTCCTCTCCAACTAAAGGAACCAAAGGATAAGATAGGGAATCACATTTCTAACATGGCCTTTAGAGTTAATAAACCCACAATCGAGCAAAGAATTAATAGAACCCCTTATAGTAAAAAAATTAAAATGAAAGATGTCCTCAAAATAAGGCTAAACTTTAACAGCTAAATGGCCAGAAATGAAAACATGATGCATATTATCAACATGGAAACAACATTTACATTTAGAAGGAAAGATAAAACCTCTTCTCCTCAAAATCTCATATGTAGGAATAAAATTATATAAAATTTTCCACATAAAGACAGAAACCGTGGTGGGAAAACTCTTATGCCATGTCATATGAAAAAGCTTGGAAGTACCTTGTTTAGCTCTACAGGAATGCCAAGCATCTTTAACTCTAAAACACCCATCTTTAGCGAAAGCACAAAGAAACATATCTATCGAATTAATGCTCAGGGGGGTCTTTAAAATAAGATGAATAGTGAAATTAGGAAGAACATAAGCAAGTTTCTCCAAATCCCAACCATTATTAGAAAAAAAATAATTAACCTTCACAGAAGCAATGGAGTAATAATTCATTAAGGAGTCAATCGACTAACCATTCAACCAATGATCTTGCCAAAAAAAAAAAAAAAACCATTTCCAAGACCCCACACAATATAAGGCTCGACATCCCATTTAACAGAATAAAGCTGCTGCCAGACTCTAGAGTGGCCCTTACTAAAGCAACACATAGAGGGGTGTCTCCCCCTCATAATAGTTGGCGACCATGAAATTAGCCCAAAGACTTGCATTGGCCCTAAGATTGTACCAAAGCTTGAAAGAAAAATCATAGGACAAATGAAACATAGACTTACACCCTAAATCCCCTTCATGCAAAGTCCCACAACATTTATCCCACGAAGACCAGTGAATTTTAGCACTATTCCCAGAACCTTTCCAAAAGAATTTATTAAAAATTCTATCAATCCTATTATACATAATCTTAGTAAGAAAGAGAGTTTGAAAACTATACACCTGAATAGATTGAAGAACACTTTTAATAAGAATAAGGCGGCCACCAAAACTTAAAAAATTAGAATCCCAGGAAGAAAGTCTGTTCTGCACCATAAAAGTTAAATCATCAAAGAGGAAATACTTCTTTCTACCCTTATAATGAGAAACACTCAGATAATTTAAAGGAAAATAACCTTGAGAAAAACTAGTGAGATTCTTGATAGCTACAACACGATCAAAAGGAATCTTCTTAGCAACAATAAAACAACACTTTTGCTTGTTAAAAGACAAACCACTAAACAAATCAAATGAATATGATAGTTCCATCTAAAAATGATGATTCATTATATTAAGTGATTTGTTGTAAACATTTATGGTATGTTGTAATCTTCTTTTAAAGTATAAATGTAATGATGCTCCTTATAAAAATGATGATACGTTGTATTAATTGATTCATTATAAAAATTCATGGTTCATTGTAATCTTCTATTGAAGTATAAAAAATTTCTGCATAACCTATTTAACCAAGCATTTTTAATAAAATAATGTAGTTTATTGTACACTTAACATGGGAATTAATACAAAACTTGAACAAGACCTATAGAAAATGTTGTTAATCCATAAAAAAATAAATGCAGTTGATATTATTTGATTGGATCGGCACACTCTGAAGAGGCTAGTTATATAAATCTGATTCAAATGATCGACTAACATCCTCATGCAGTTTTTCTACCCTTACAAAATTACAAAATCGTATTAATTTTTACCCAAAATAATCCTATTCTAAAGAATTATTTCTAAAAAACTATAAAGTAAGGTCTCACTCATGACGTCCCAAAGGATTGCCATGCGTGTGACCTTGGGCAAAGAATTGAAGAAAAGCTAAACCTTTTTCTTAAGGACACCTACAAGAAGAGTCAAGTGCTGATTGTTACATAGTGCTAGAAAAATTAGTTTGGATTCTCAGATTGAAAGTTGGTTAACATATTGAATATATAGATTGCTTACATCCTTATAATTAGCTTTTGCGTAGTTCTGACATAAACCAAACAACTAGGGTGAATATTAAGAGTAAAAAGAAATGTAGAAATCATTTTATTGTGAAAACTTACATAATATAAAGAAGATATATGTAGGAAGGGTTAGCATAGGCCAGGAAAAAGCTTATTCTTTCTACTAATGGGTAGGCTATACCATCCACTTGTGTGTCAATCAAGTAGGCTAAATCATCCACTTCTGCATCACTCAAGTATTGGTTTGTAATAAGTTCATGAATTTATCCTTTAGAAATTATAATGTTCCTAACAATGAATATATATTATCTTGTCTATAACAAAAATGAATAGGGTTAAAGAATTGGTTTACACATATTGATCATAAGCTAGTTGGAATAAATTATAAGATTGTGCATAACTTGTACATAGTGAGTATACAAGGGAATTCACCATGTACACACTGTGTGCACAAGTTGAATTCATGGTCCTTTATAGATTCCCTTATTCACACACAGTGCACAAGCCAGTACGGAGTGATCATCAGATTGTGCACATAATGTGTATAACTTGTACACAGTGTGTGTACAACTTATACACAATGTGTGTATAAGGGAATTCATCATGTATATAGTGTGTGCACAAGTTGAATTCATTATCCTTTGTGGATTCCCTTATGCATAAACTATGCATAAGCTCGTAAGGTATTGATCATCATTTTATGCTCATAGTGTATACAACTTGTATACAATGTGTGTATAAAGGACTTCACTATATATACAATGTGTGCACAAGTTTAATTCATGGTCCTTTATGGATTTCTTTATGCACACACTGTGCACAAGCTAGTAAGGTAGTCATCATCAGATTGTGCACATAATGTGTGAAAGTTTGAGGGGGTTCTGAAACCCTAAAGAACTAGTCCTGAGACTAACTAAGAGGGGGGGGGGGGGGGGGGTAAATTAGTATTTAAAAAATTATTTACTAAAAAAAATTATTTTTATAACTTGATGTGAAAATAAATTAAATGTACAATAAAAAGATAAATTAATGTTTTCACCCACACAGTTAATTATAAGAAAAATAAATGCAAAAATAATAAAAGGAAAGAACACACTATATTTATAGTAGTTCGATCCAACCTGACCTATGTCCACTCCTCGGAGACACCCTATGAGTATTGAACTAAAACCTTTTAGTATCTCTCCTTTTCCCCCACAGCAAGAGAACCTTGAATCCTTTTTCTCCCTCTAGGAGATGGAAGAGAATCATAAATTCCTTTCACCTTCCCTAGTGCAGCTGGGTCATTTGAAACCAAAGAGATATTCATCTTCCCAAAACTTCCCTCAAGATGAACCTTAAATTTGATGGTATTAAGGTACAAGCTTGCCGGAGCAACAATGTGAAATCCATTCTACACACCCTTGAAAACCCCTCAAAGGATCTTTTCTATCTCAAACTCCACCCTTTACTCTCTCCCTTTCAAGTTCACTCTTTAAATTTTCTATAGAAGAACGAAGACATTATGGTAGCCAAAGACACTTATAATGTATTTGGAGAAAGCTTAAATAGAGGGATTTGAAAAACCCTAAAAATCAATTCTATCGATAAAGATCATACATTACTATACTGAGATTTTCTTGTATGATTAGTACAAAATAGCCCTTTTAGCCAGTATTATCAGCATTATCCTGTACGATCAATTTATATTTTTGCATAGATCATCTAATACAATCCTGAGATCGTCTGGGACAATTAGTTCAATCAAAATATAGTTCATCCAGGATGAAACATGGGATGCATAAATTTCATCTTTGTTGATTGTACAATATGATCCAGTTCATACTACACGATTAGAATATCAAAATTTAGCATATTCAATTAACTAATCATAGGATTAATTTTGGAATGATTTTTATAGATCATCAAATACAATCTACATGAAAAGGTTGGAGTAGCTCCAGTAGAAGATAAGATTAGAGTGAGTCGCCTTAGATGGTTTGGTCACATAAAACGATAACCTTCCAATGACCCAGTTAGGAGAGTAGAGGTATTATATTTGACTTACATTAAGAAAGGTAGAGAAAGACCTAAAAAGACTTGATTAGAAAATATTAGGAATGACCTTTCTTTATTAGATTTAAATGATAATTTGAGCTTTAATATAACATAATAGAGAAAAAAGATTCATGTAGCTGACCCCACATAGTGGGATAAGGGTTTGATGTTGTTGTTGTATCAAGTATAATCTATATTATCCTGGATGATTAGAATAAAATATGGAATTCAATCTAGCATACACCCTTATAGGACTTGACTCAAGAAATAAAAATACATTAATGAATATTATGAAAATCTTTACAGCATAATCTATTTTACCCAATATTGAGCTTTGAATCTTCGTTGGATGGTGCATGATATTCTTGAAATATTAATACATACACAAATAAGTATACATTACAAATATAATTATACATAAGGGTGTGAACCATAATATTTGTTATCATAAAAAATATAAACTCGTGAGTTCGAGTTACAATAATCTCTTCCTTTTTGATGATGGAAAAATTAGTGGTTAAATTTGCAAGTTTAAAAATATTTTCTCCTAATCTCCCCCTCACTAAGGTAATTATGTTAAAAAAAATAGGGGATACCAAAAGTACATATTTTTTTATTTAAGATAAATGAAATTAAGAAACTAAGCAATGAAAAACTAAACTAAAATAATAGAAAAACAAATGCAAATACAAGATGAACAAATGTAACAAGATAAATACATTCTCTCCCTTTGACAATATAAAAAAAAGAGAATCACATAAAAAGAAAAAAAAATGAAAGAAATATAAAAGATTAAACTGACCAGAATCATGAGGAGGTGGATGGTGATGTTTAAGAAGAATCTATTTATTTCAGCAAATTTTCTTAGATTGAGAAAGTTACCTCTTGATTTTATTTAAAATCTTAGTAAGAAATGAATTGATAGTATTAATATCCAGGAAAAGTTAAAAATTTAAATTTTATCTACCCTAGCTCAGGCTCCTTATAGGTTAAAGTCCTTTTTAGAAGAAGAATTATATAAGAAAAAAATATCTTTTTCAATCATCTTACATGAAATATATCTAATAAAATATCAATGTAAAAATGGTGAGTCAAGAATTATGATTTTTAAACTCAAGTATCAAAAGTATATTAGATACCCTAAGCTTTAAAAATACAAGAAAGGTAAGTTATCTTATTGTGGGCTCATATATATATAAACACAAATTTTTATGCCCCATCATCTTTTTCCTGGTCTGATGATTCAGAAACTTGGTCTGCCCAAAAGATTTTTTGCTTTTTATCATTTGCCCTTATTGCATTTTTGCTTATTTTTATCATTTTTCTTTGCTAGAAGAGTTTTAATTTAGGGCATTCATTTTTTATATGTCTAGGTTTTCTATACCCAAAGCAAATAATATTAAAAAAAATCTTAACATTCTTATCATTTTTATCTTTATTCCACTTTTGTTAAAGCTGATATTTATTCTTCAATTATTTTTAAAATTCACTTATTAATGCGGCTATCTCCTTGCTCTCATTATCTGTAAACCATTATTATCCATTTCTTCAATTTTTAGCACTTTTATTTTACCTGCATCCAAAAATCTTTTACCCAAACTTTGCTCGAAGGAAATAAGTGAGACAATTTAATTATCAAAAGAATATTCATTCAAATTTTTTAATTTGTAAATAACAATAACTTTGGCATCAAACTTATCAAGTAGACCACATAGAATTTTATTTACTTTTTCAAAGTTTGAAAATTCTTTACCTAAGGCGTGTAATGATATCACTATTTGAGTAAATTTAGTATACATCTCTAAAATAGTCTTATAAGGTTCGTACAAAATAGTTCTTAATCGTGTATTAAAATATTCAACCTCGATTGCTTAACTTCACTAGTAACTTTGTATGTAGTGTGTAATTTATCCCAAATTTTCTTGCCAATGATGCAAGTGGATATTTACATATAATCTTCAGAATTTAATGCATAAAAAAAATAATTCAAGTATTTATAATTCAATTGAGCATTAATTTATTCTATTTTACTCTATTTAGTAAAAGTAATATTAGTTTTGATTCCATTTACAATACATGATGGTACATAATAATTAGTTTTAATCATATGCTACATTTAATAATTAATTGATTGTAAGAAAGTAGACATGCAAATTTTCAAAAAATAAAAAAAAATTTCAAATAAAGGTGGCCACGTGATTGAATATCCTTCCAAAATTAGCCATTGATCTTTTTTTTCAAAAGTTTTCTAAAACTTAATTTATGAATCCCGCTCTGATAACACTTGAAAGTTTGGGGAGGTTATGAAACCCTAAAGAATTAGTCCCGAGGCTAACCAAGATGGGGGGGGGGGGGGAGGAATTGGTATTTAAAAAATTTTTTACTGAAAAGAAAAATTCTTTTTATAACTTGATGCAAAAATGAATTAAATTAACAATAAAATAATTACAAGAAAAATAAATTCGAAAGTAATAAAAGAAAAGAACACATTAAATTTATAGTGATTTAGTCCAACCTAACCTATATCCACTCCTTAGAGGTACCCTTCGAGTATTACACTAAAACCTTTTAGTATCTCTCCTTTTATAGGCACAATAAGGCGATGTAGCGCTTACAAAATCTTTCCACCAACCCGATGTGATAGAGGATTGAAACTCCTTTCATAGGCAGAGAACATTGACTAATTTTTCTCCGTTTAGAGATGGAAGAGAACCATGGATCCCTTTCACCTTCTAGCCGAATCCTTTGACACCAAATAGCTATTCTTCTTCCCAAAACTTCCCTCAAGATGAACCTTGAACATGATAATACTAAGTTGCAAGCTTACCGTAGCAACATTGTGAATTCCCCTCCATACTCCCTTGAAACCCCCTCCAAGGATCTTCTCCTTCTCAAACTCCACCCTTTCATATCTCCCTTTCAAGTTCTCTCTTTACATTTTCTCCAAAAGAATAAAGACACAATGACTGCCAAAGACACTTATAATGTCTTTGGAGAAAGCTAAATAAATGTCTTTGAAAATTATTAAAGTCAATTATGCCAACAAAGATCATATAGTATGATCCTTAGATCATCCTGTACGATTAGTATAAAATAACCCTTTTAGCCAGTACGATCAATCATATCTTGTACGATCAGTTCATGTTTTTGCACATTGTTGACCTCATTATTTGAGGTTGATTTCCCCAGAATCAATATCTAGCTCCTAGGTTTCCGTAACCTAGCATAGACGTCATCCAATAGGATTTCCCTTAGGTGGACGCCCACTGACGTAGCATCGACTCGAACCTATCACTCAACTCAAATCAGGCTCAATTTTTTATTCGTCGATGTCGATCGACTCAATCTAATTTATTTTCGATCAAATTGATACATTATTGGGCTCAAATCAATTCACCAATCGAATCAAAATCAAATCAAATTAACTCAAATTGAATTCGATTTCAATGGCTCCGATTAACCCGTTTTGACTCGTCACAAGTATATATATAATAATAATTGATATGTCATCAAAAATTATCTTAATCGGGCACGAATTTCGATGCAAAATCAAGTTTGGAAATTTCAAAAATTAATTCGGAGACCATCCGAACTCCGATTTCAGCAAAATTACAGTCGAACTGAGCGTCTCAGGAATACAAACCCAATGACACCAAAATCAACCCAATCCGAGCCCAAATGAGTCCAAATCAAGGGCTCAAAGCGCTGTTTGAAGGTTCAAACCGCAATTTGAGTTACCAAACGATCTCCGATTTTGACGAGCTTATACTCGAATCGAACGGCTCGACGAGACAAATCCAACGAGCCCAAGATCACCCAATTCCGAAATCATTAAGGCCTTCAAATATCCAACGAACGGTCCACGGTCAAAGGGTTCAGCAACAACCCATAACCACCCACTCTCCCTCTCCCTCAACCCATAACCACCCACTCTCCCTCTCCCTCAACCCAAAAAAACGTCCAAAACCTCCCTCCTCTCATACATGACACATCCAAACCTCCCCCCTCTCATACATGACACATCCAAACCTCCCCCCTCTCATACATGACACATCCAAACCTCCCTCCTCTCATACATGACACATCCAAGCCCCCTCCGTCACTCCTACAGCAGTTGCACGCCGGTAATCTTCTAAATCTTGGGTATATCCTCTACATATTCATCTTCTTCCCTCTAAATTCTTCTTCTTACTTTTTTTTTTTTAATCTCTTCTCCTTGAATGGTTCTTATTTTCTCATCAATGGTTGCATCATTTCTCTTATTTATAGTAGTTGTGATTGGGGAGACTTTAGATTGGAAATGACATTAAATAAAACTCTTATTTGCGATAGACATCCTATATATATATATATATATATATATATATATATATATATATATATATATATATATATATATATATATATATATATATATATATATATATATATATATATATATATATATATATATATATATATTTTAACATATAGCTTCAATATGAAATTGATATAGAATTGTCAATATGTTCATGTTTTGAATATTTATAAAATAGAATGTATAATCCTAGAAAAAGATGATTTGAATGGTTGGTCTAAGCATTGATATTTCATGCTTAAGTATATACTCGTGGATCTTAAATTTTTTTTTATTTTATGATTTACAATCTCATTTCTCTTATATCTCAATCATAAATGTTTGCATTTGATTCAACACAATGCTGCATGCTTTATCTTGGGTAACTCTCTTTGAGTTTTGAAAGAGAATTTAAAGTCATTTCAAAATTTTAACATATGCATTTGTAGCCTTTTCATAATAAAACTCATAGAAGATAATTTGAAATGTTTCATGTTATACTTTGGAAATAAAAATCGTATATAGGAAAAGTAAAGTGTTCATTTTCTAAAAGTGTTTGTGTTAAGAGAGAGGTGTATGCTACTTTTAAAAGTCAATTGTAAGAAATTTTTAAGAATGAGAATTTTGTTTATTTTGGAGGATGATTTGTGTATATCTTGAAAAGTCAAATGTTTTGAAAAATGAATTGTATGATTTTGGAAAGATAAAAAAATGTGCATAATTTGAAATGTGAATTAACTAATTTGTGTTTGAATTGAAAAGGTGAAATATGTTAAGTGTGGAATAATGAAACGTATGAAGTATTGAAGCAAATTCAATTGTTTTGAAAATGGAGAAGTGTGTTAGAAAGTGTATGGAGTTTGAAAGATTGAAATTCATAAAGGTTGAAAAATGAAACTTGTGAGTGATATTTAAAAAGTAGAGCTCGAGTACATGTTCAAAAGATGAAGATGAATAATTTTGGATAGTGGAATGTATGCGTGGAAAGATAATTTGTAGTAGAAGAGTGTGGATTGTAAATGGTAAAATGTGTGTTTGATAAAAAAAAAAAAAAATTGGAATTTTGAAAATGTAATGTGTAAAAATAGAGATGTATTTGGAATTATATGTGTTGAAAGGTAAAAAATTGTGTGTTTTTGGAAAATGTATGTGTTGAAGTTTGAAATGTGTTTAAAGGTGTTTTAAATATTAATATGTATGAAAGTGTTTTGAAAAAGAAGAGTGTAGGGTATAATTTTTGGGAATTGTGAAAATGTGTTTGTATTCAAATTGAAACTTGAAAGCGTATTGAAAAGAAAATCGTATGAGTATGATTTTGGAAGATGAGAATTGTATGTTTTAAAAATGGCATGTGAATAAGTTTTGGAGAAGGAAACAAATTAAAGGTCTAAATGTTGGGAAATAAATTATTGAATGAAGAAGGAAAAATTTCTCTTTTTCTTTCTACCTCTCTCTCCTTTTACTTCCCCTTTCTTGTGTCTTGGAGAGAGTATTGGAAGAATATAAAATATATATATCCAAAAGTAAAGGTTTCAAAAGCAAAGTCAACCCAGCCAGTGTTCAAGCCCGAAGAAAGGTACGTCTTTTATTTTTAATAGTTTTAAATTATATTATTATTATTTATTAAAAGTGCTTTCTAATCTCTGTTTTTCCTATTTTATTTGCATGAACTGCGAGGAATGGTACAGGTCGAGAAAACAAAAGTACAAGGAGCTAAAGGCGTCAGTCGCCTCTATCCAACCGGGTAGAGGTGCTACGGGCGGAATCACTGGGTCGTAGCCCCCGGTGACTGTGAGTATTTCTAAACTTAGAAAAACTCTAAGGACCCCTTGATGTGGTGTGCGAAACCTTCCCTTTAGGTCCCTGTAGTAACTTCAATTTAATTAGGATTACTTATTGCTCTTAGATCCCTAAACTCCTTTACATATACGAAATGTTCTAAGGGTTAGTAATAACAAATTTTATCCCATACAACAGTAGTGACACTTAAGGACAAAAATTAAGGACTGATTCTTAGAAAACTTAGACTTATGATGCATGTACACTTTAGGGTAGAAACATTAACATAGAAAACTTAGTGACATTCATCATTATTATTATTATTATTTTATTTTATTTTTACTTATTTATTTAACAAATTAAATTTAATTAATTAAAAATTTTCTTTTAAATAATAATTGATTTAGGATATATCAAAATCACACTTTCTAATACACACACTTAGATTTGTTTGCTAGGACAACCAACTCTAGTTTTAGGTTAGGCCGGTGTTTATTTTTTTATTGCATTATGACGGGTTTTTTCTCGAGTTTTATTGCATGCTAGTTGTAAAATGTTGGTGTGTTTGTTTATTTATTTTTACTGCACTCTTTGTTGTGATTTGATTAATGATTAGATTACCCATAGGTTAGGAGCGATCTGAATTGTTAATATGATTTTCTGTAGGTGGCCACAATCATGCAGGGCAGAGAAAGGGGGCTAATTAATCAAAAATTTTATATAAATGCTACAGGTACTCCAGTTGCTTAGCCCCCAAATAAGAAAGAGTGTGGCCAAGTGTGACTAATTGATTTAATTTAAAATGCATATATATATATAACTGCTTGGGATGATTTTTGTTTAGGATAACCCTGCAGGTGGTCTAGATTTTCTTTCTTTTTCTGTGAAATGTAATATAAATTCAAATGTATTTGAAAATTATCATAAATGTGAAAGTGATTTTGAAAGTGGGATATTACATCCAATTTGGAAACCAAAGAAAGGAGAATATACCTTAAAGGATTATTCTCTTTTATTTGGAAAGCCAAATTAGGATGATTCAATATCCAAATAGAAAAGAAAATACCCCTCATAGGGATGAGTTTCTTTTCATTTGGATATCTAGAACCCGACGAACCTGAGAAGTTCATAGAAGAAGAAAAGACAGAACGAGAAGATTGAAGAAAGAAGATGAAGAAATGAAGATTCAAAGAACAATATATCCCATTTCAAAAATCACTTGCGTCATTCTTAGGATTAGAATCTGGGTTTGTTGTCAGTGGTGCCCGGCCACTTTACTTTTCTGTAAATTTTGGGTGTAATATGGACATTGGACATTATATTTGGATTATTAAAATTTGTTTGTTTACATTGTTTGTGCAGTAGCTTTTTTTAGGGCCCTTGCATGCCGTGTTTTGTTTTAGCCTGGATTCGAATCGGAGAGATTTTTTTTGTAAGGGTACGCTTAAAATTCTTTTACTTGTAATTAAAAATAAAAATTTTTAGGCTCACATAGTAACTCTAACGTTCTAAGAAGTAAGCTCGGGACCGCCGAGAGTCAGCATAAGCATATTATTACTTTCTCTTCCTTGTTAGGCACCTCCCCGCCTGCGGGTTCTGGCAGACCACTTGACCTATGAGGGTGCAGTTCTGTCAAGGGGAAGTTGTGCAATCTCTAGGGAAAAACCTATTTTTAAGCCTAATTTTTAAACTGCTTCATATTCATTTTATGCATTCGAGTCAATTAGCATGCATTGCATTAGATACAAACTAAAAAGAGTCTAAAATATTAATTGCATTTCTAGACATTTATCACCCTACATAAGTTGAGGGGCTAATTAGGAACTGTCTTAGATGTCGGCCCCCAATTCATTAAAACTTAAACAACGTCCCTACCCATCTTTCATAAGAGACTGGACACATGGTTTTAAAGCGCCTAGGTGGTTAGCTGGCTCCCCAATCCAGGCCGGGGTAAGTCCAGATTTGCACTTCATTAGTTAGGTTCGGGTCACTATTTTATAGTACCCAAATTAGATTTAGGTTCTGAGGCAGATTCTTTTTAGATCTTAAGTCCTCACCCTCCGGGAATATAATCCCAAATTTCTAATAAAATGTCAACTTGAACATAAAATTTTCTCTTAAAATGTAAAGCCCAACATAGGATAGATTGAGGTTGTCTCTGGGTTTCTCAGAATCCAACACCTCCTACTTTTCTTCCTTTGACCCGCTAATAAATGTTCAACATTGAGCTTTCTCCTTGAAAAATTCCTACTTCTGTTTCCTTGTCTTTTACTTTGTACTCAAAAGGGTATGAAATTACTACTTTAATCGAGAGTTTTCTTAGGAGCTTCTCTCCTAAGATGTAATTAACTATAGGGGCTTGCCTTTATAGGGATTTGAGAACCCCAGACTAAAATAAACCTTGTTTTATTCGTATAAAACAAGGGAAGAATCTTTGGGAACGTAGATATTTTTAAAACCTCATTTCTAATTTTGAATAGACTTGTAGAATGTTATTATTATCTTTTTAGATAATATAATATTATATTTGTTATATTCAAATTTAGAAATGACGAATTTTATAAAACTCATTCTCGCTTTTGGATATCTTGAAGAATGTTATGTTCGTCTTTTAAGATGATATAATATTCTTCTTGTCATATCTAAATAAAAGAATGAATAAACTTTTTCAAAAAAAAAAACGTATTTCTATTTTTAAACATATTCTATAGGATTTCATGTTCATCTTTTGAGATGATATGTTATTCTTTGAACTATGTTTGATTATAGAAATATCAATTTTCAAAACCCTATTTTGATATTGAATCCATTGTAGAATATTGTGTCGGCCTCTCGAGACCGTACTTTATTCTCAATGCAGTATTCGATTACAAAATAGGAGAAATCAAAATCTACGTGGTGTGACACAATTTTTTCCACCACACATATCAACCAGTATAATCCTAAGATCATCTAGGATAATTAGTTCAATCAAAATACATTTCATTCATGACAAAACATGAACATGGGACACACAAAAATAGTCTTTGCTAATCATACAATATAATCTAGTTCATACAATACAATCAAAATATTAAAATTAAATAGATTTAATTGACTAATCACAAGATTAATTTAGGCATGATTTTTTAGATCATCTAGTATGATGTACATCATCCTAGATGATTTAAATAAAATATTATATACAAAATTTTGCTTAAATTATGATTGATGGCTATTTTTTATGATTATAACTGATCATCCTGGATGATCTAGATCATTCAGTATGATTTATTAGATGAGCTGATCATAAAGTATGATATAAATCATAGAATATGATTAGTTTAAAAATTGAACTTTTGGTTTTGACTCAATCTCACTCCCTCTGAGTGTGTATGTGTATATGGTCACCAAGAAAACACACAAACTTATAGGACTTAACTCAAGAAATCAAAAATATATTAATAAATATTATAAAAATCTTTATAATATTACCTTTTCTACCTAATCTTGAGCATTGAATCTTTGTTAAATGATGCATGCCATTCCTAAAATGTTAGTAAACACACAAACAAATATAATTAGACATAAGGGTGTGAGCCACAATGTTTGTTATCATAAAAAATATAAACTAGTGAGCTCGGGTTGTAATAATGTGTATAATTTGTACTCAATATGTGTACAACTAGTACAAAGTGTATGTATAACTTGTATATAGTGTACATTTAAGGGAATTCACCATGTACGCAGTGTGTGTACAAAGGGAATTCATGGTCCTTCATTGATTCCCTTATGCACACACTGTACAAAAGCTTGTAGGCACTGATCATCATATTGTGCACACATTGTACACAAGGAGGAAACACTGTTGAAACTTATTAGTGTGCTTTGCGAAACATAAATCCATGAAATTATATATCTCCTCAATGATAAGATTCATGTCCTTAAAATCCATTCTTGTTCTTGTAGGTTGAGCAACGTTAGGTATTGTATCTACATTAATGGCATCATTAGTATTAGCTTGTTTCTCCACATCTACTGTGGCTGGCTTCCCCCGTTTAATATTTGACTGCTCTTCAAAATATACCTTCCTTTTTTTTTTCCTCGGGTCACATGTTGTGTATGATGTTTTAATGGTCTTCTTAGATCGGTAAGTTCTTTCCTTCACAATATTGGCTTTAGTATGAAGTGGATTAAATAGACTCAGGAAATCAATTTGATCACACATTTTATACATTGTGTAAACACTATATGTATAAGCTTGTGCACATTATATCTACAAGATTGGCCACCGAGTGTATATAAAGGTAATTATAGAGGATAAGGAATTAAACTTGAATTTTATTTTGTACATGGTGTAAGCAGTGTGTATACAAGCTTATGCATAGTGAGTGTACAAGCTTGTGTCTAATGTGTATACAAGCTTGCATAGAGTGTGCGCGTGGGTGAAAAAATAAACTTGAGTATAGTGTGTGTACAATCTTGTGCACAATAGTATATAAGATTGTGCATACTGTGTGTACAAGCTTACAAAGAGCATGTGCACAAGTGAAAAATGATACTTTTGCATAGTGTGTGTAAATGCTTATACAGAAGTGTGTGTATAAGCTTTTGTACAATATGTGTACAAGCTTGGAAGATCGTGTGCATAAGTGGAAAAATAAGCTTGGACATAGTGTGTGTATAAGCTTATATAAAGAGTGTGCATAAGGTGAAACATAAAGGATAAGCATTCCAATTTTAGCATACACTATGCACAAGCTTGTATATATTATGTATATATTAAGCAAAATGTGTGTACAGCTTATGCATAGTATGTGACAAGCTTGTGCACAATATATGTTCAGGCATGTGAACAAGTATAATAAAGATTGTGCACAAATTTGTTCATAGTTTGTGCACAAGCTTATGCATAGTGCATGCACAAGCTTGTGTGCAATGTTCAATCTTGGAACTATCATTTGCTTTCCTGAACTCCATACAATTTATGTATTTCCTCCAAGCTAATTAATATTTAAAAATAATTGAGCTAGAAACTTCTTTTTGTTGAAAGATATGTTAACCATTTAACTAAAGAGGATTGAAGGATAGATATGATTAACCATGAAAAAAAGAGAGATGATTGAAAAGCTATGATGCTTTTTCCTTGTAGAAGTTCGACGATATACAAGTTCACACATTGAACAATTTTTACACATTGAATAATTTCTACGGTATACAGATAGCTCTAAATATTTACAATAGGATTCGTCTGACTTTCTGATCAAACTCCATTCCAGTTGCCTTGCTCGGACCTGAAAATTTTAACCACATATAATGAGCTTACAAAGCCCAGCAGGTCACCAAAGCCTACAACTGAAATCAAAGCACGGCGATGCTATCAATATGCAGGTCAAAGTCAATCAATGGTCAATGGGTCTATGCAATGCGGAAATCCAGTCAATGAAATCAAGTCTACGCAGCGGAAATCAAATCAGTAGTGCTTCTAGTCAATATCCAATCATCGTCGCAATGTCTATCAGTCAATACTATCAGTTCAATCAATCGTGTCGTCTAATCAATTCGTCGAATTTATGTGTCAACTAATAGCAATCAATAACATCAATTAATTCAATAAGGGACTCGTGTCAGAACGTACTCTTGCAAATCAGTCAATCCAATTATTCAATACGATTTACTCGATATCAATATACAATATTCAATGACACTACGACAGCTCCAATAATGACGACGTACGATGCTACAAAAATCATCTCAATCAATAGAGCACTTTCCAGTCAATTATATCTCTCAGCAGGGAAATCCATAAAACAATCGAATCAACTCAATAAATCAACCTAGCAATTGAAAACAAATCCAATGAAATCATCTGGTCAATTGAAATCAATACAGTAAATCAAATCCATACGGCAACAATCCATTCAATCAATCAATCGATAATCAGTACGACGAATCAATGTATCAATATCATGTCAGGATCTATCGTATCAATACTATCCATATGTCCATATCATATCCATATCAATATCGATGTCGGTATCTATCAATCGCTACAATCAATATCAATGTCGATCTCTATGATCAATACGCAGAATCCATATCAATGTCGGTGCCGGTATCTAAGAATCAATCAAGTCGATAATATCAATCGAAAAAGCAATACGATAAATCAATAAAATCAATAAATCCGTCAAATCAATCAATCAATCAAATCCAGTCTATACTATCAAGTCGATCAAATCAATCGAAAAAGCAATACGATAAATCAATAGTAGCAAGTCAAATCAATGCAGAATCAATAGTATCAATGAATCTATGAATCTATGCCGTCCATGTCCATATCAATGTCAATAATCAATAATCAATAGTATCAATGCTTAATGATCAATCAATGAAATCAATGAATCCGTCAAGATCAATAAATCAATCAGAAATCAATAAATCGATGCATATCAGGAAATCCGTACGATGCAATATCGTATACATGCAAATCCATACAATGGTCTTACTCGACAAGAACAAACACTAGTCATGATCAATAGTGCTGTTGTAGAATCTATATTACTGTTGTAGAATCCATATTGCTGTTGTAGATATCCGCACGTTGGTTTCTATCAAGAAGAGTCGTTACTCTTTTGCCCGTCGGCCGCCCGTCGGCATATAAAACTCCTTATGACTCCTAATCGTTATATCGATGATCTATGATCTATGATTTAAAGGAAAGCCCGTCGGCCCACCATCCTGTACAGGTCAAGTTCTATCTCCAACCAACGTTCAACTAGGTTCCCACTTGTCTTTCAATAACAATCAATCATTGCAATAATCAATGCAATAAGCAATAATAAAGAAATCTAAAACAATCATATCAATAGTCATACGCATATCAATTCAATCTATCAATTTCGAGAAAATCAGAAATCGTACGAAAATCGGGCAGAATAACGGCAGTCTGTCAAATTTACACAAAAATCCTGCAAAAAGGCACGAATTCCAAATCTCTCCAAATTACAGTAGAACATTCACGACATCAATACAAGACTATTATTCTATAGAATCCAAATCAAATCACGTCCTGATATTTTTCTATTCAATTAAAATCGCGTAGAATCAATTCCGACCGGTAAAATCGTCGCAGAAAATACTCAAATCGTGTACAATAATCATATCTATAACATACTAAAAGTTGTGCGGTGAAAGTTGTGTCAAATCGAAATCACGTCCAAAATTCGACTACGAAAACACAAAACAGATCACAACTCGGACAAAACTCAATATCTTTGAAAACAGAAATAGGATTCGGAGTCCTTACCACGAGATCTTCACTTTTCCTAACAGCAGCGTCGGACGAAAAGCGCTCCGCGGCCTCCAAAACCAAGCTTTTCCTCTTTTCCCTTTCTCTTTCTCTCTCCTCAAATCAGATATTTTGATTTTAAATGATTTTCTCTCTCATCAAAACGAGCTGGTTTTCTTATATCATTAGGCTGATCGGCCCGGCCGATCGCCAAATCGTCCCGGGACGATCAGACCAAAATCGATCGTCCTGGACGGTTCCCAGAACTTGTTTCAGGCCGATATTTTGAACAGTGCAGATCGACCTGGCCGATCTCACTATCGTCCCGGACGATTCTAGGAGGAAAATCCAAGCCAGAGAGGAACAGTAAGGGAATGAGGTCTCACAATCTCCCCACCTTAGAAAAATGTCGTCCCGACATTTTCCTACAGGTGCGAGACAAAAACAACGCGAAAAACAAATCGATCTAAATCCAAATCCAAATCAAAACTCGTCGAAATCCATACAAACACACAATGCAATCAATCAAATGTCATGTATGCAGAATGAATCCATTCTATCAAACTATCAATCAAATCCTTTCACTACACTTGCTCTGATACCAACTGTGATGCCCCAGAAATCAACAGTGAAAGGATTCGTCTGACATTCTGATCGAACTCCATTCCAGTTGCCTTGCTCGGACCTACAAATTTTAACCACATATAATGAGCTTACAAAGCCCAGCAGGTCACCAAAGCCTAAAACTGAAATCAAAGCACGGCGATGCTATCAATATGCAGGTCAAAGTCAATCAATGGTCAATGGGTCTATGCAATGCGGAAATCCAGTCAATGAAATCAAGTCTACGCAGCGGAAATCAAATCAGTAGTGCTTCTAGTCAATATCCAATCATCGTCGCAATGTCTATCAGTCAATACTATCAGTTCAATCAATCGTGTCGTCTAATCAATTCGTCGAATTTATGTGTCAACTAATAGCAATCAATAACATCAATTAATTCAATAAGGGACTCGTGTCAGAACGTACTCTTGCAAATCAGTCAATCCAATTATTCAATACGATTTACTCGATATCAATATACAATATTCAATGACACTACGACAGCTCCAATAATGACGATGTACGATGCTAAAAAAATCATCTCAATCAATAGAGCACTTTCCAGTCAATTATATCTCTCAGCAGGGAAATCCATAAAATAATCGAATCAACTCAATAAATCAACCTAGCAATTGAAAACAAATCCAATGAAATCATCTGGTCAATTGAAATCAATACAGTAAATCAAATCCATACGGCAACAATCCATTCAATCAATCAATCGATAATCGGTACGACGAATCAATGTATCAATATCATGTCAGGATCTGTCGTATCAATACTATCCATATGTCCATATCATATCCATATCAATATCGATGTCGGTATCTATCAATCGCTACAATCAATATCAATGTCGATCTCTATGATCAATACGCATAATCCATATCAATGTCGGTGCCGGTATCTAAGAATCAATCAAGTCGATAATATCAATCGAAAAAGCAATACGATAAATCAATAAAATCAAAAAAATCTATCAAATCAATCAATCAATCAAATCCAGTCTATACTATCAAGTCGATCAAATCAATCGGAAAAGCAATACGATAAATCAATAGTAGCAAGTCAAATCAATGCAGAATCAATAGTATCAATGAATCTATGAATCTATGCCGTCCATGTCCATATCAATGTTAATAATCAATAATCAATAGTATCAATGCTCAATGATCAATCAGTGAAATCAATGAATCCGTCAAGATCAATAAATCAATCAGAAATCAATAAATCGATGCATATCAGGAAATTCGTACGATGCAATATCGTATACATGCAAATTCATATAATGGTCTTACTCGACAAGCACAAACACTAGTCATGATCAATAGTGCTGTTGTAGAATCTATATTGCTGTTGTAGAATCCATATTGCTGTTGTAGATATCCGCACGTTGGTTTCTATCAAGAAGAGTCGTCACTCTTTTGCCCGTCGGCCGCCCGTCGGCATATAAAACTCCTTATGACTCCCAATCGTTATATCGATGATCTATGATCTATGATTTAAAGGAAAGCTCGTCGGCCCACCATCCTGTACAGGTCAAGTTCTATCTCCAACTAACGTTCAACTAGGTTCCCACTTGTCTTTCAATAACAATCAATCAATGCAATAATCAATGCAATAAGCAATAATAAAGAAATCTAAAACAATCATATCAATAGTCATACGCATATCAATTCAATCTATCAATTTCGAGAAAATCAGAAATCGTACGAAAATCGGGCAGAATAACGGCAGTCTGTCAAATTTACACAAAAATCCTGCAAAAAGGCACGAATTCCAAATCTCTCCAAATTACAGTAGAACATTCAAGATATCAATACAAGACTATTATTCTATAGAATCCAAATCAAATCACGTCCTGATATTTTTCTATTCAATTAAAATCGCGTAGAATCAATTCCGACTGGTAAAATACTCGCAGAAAATAATCAAATCGTGTACAATAATCATATCTATAACATACTAAAAGTTGTGCGGTGAAAGTTGTGTCAAATCGAAATCACGTCCAAAATTCGACTACGAAAACACAAAACAGATCACAACTCGGTCAAAACTCAATATATTTGAAAACAGAAATAGGATTCGGAGTCCTTACCACGAGATCTTCACTTTTCCTAACAGCAGCGTCGGACGAAAAGCGCTCCGCGGCCTCCAAAACCAAGCTTTTCCTCTTTTCCCTTTCTCTTTCTCTCTCCTCAAATCAGATATTTTGATTTTAAATGATTTTCTCTCTCATCAAAATGAGCTAATTTTCATATATCATTAGGCTGATCGGCCTGGCTGATCGCCAAAATCGTCCCGGGATGATCAAACCAAAATCGATCGTCCTGGACGGTTCCCAGAACTTGTTTCAGGCCAATATTTTGAACAGTGCAGATCGGCCTGGCCGATCTCACTATCGTCCCGGACGATTCTGGGAGGAAAATCCAAGCCAGAGAGGAACAATAAGGGAACGAGGTCTCACATATGTACTGTACACAAAATGATTTCTCTTATTTTGGTATATTCTCTCCCTCATGGGAAAATAAAGAGGCTTCTCATTCCCTCTCGTGACTCTCTCCCAATTGAGCAATTTTGAACAGCTTAAGCAAGGGAAAAAGAGAGCTGTTGTCTGCATAGGAAGGAGAAGAAGCTTTTGCTTTTGGAACCCGGCCAAGATTTCCCTCTTGGGCTTCTCTTCAGCTTGGGCAAGGAAAAAAAATGAAGAAAGTTACTTTAGGAATTCTCTTTTTCTCTGCTAAGGAGCTAATTGGTTCATGCAATCTAAAAAGTGAATGGGAGATCCAGCATGTAGTTCGGCCGTGAAGGTAAGAGAAGTTAAGTTTTCTTTCATCTATTTAGAATTTATTCTTCTCTCTTTAGATTTCTATGTACATGATAATGTTATCTTGATTAGTGGAGTGGTGTTCTAAAGCCCTCAAACGATGTATATTTTATTTTTCTTATAGTTGATTAGTTTAGTAAAGTAGAGTATTAAATAGTTTTCTTCATTCTCTCTTCTTAAGCCAATTAAAAATGATATTTAAACTATTTGTCCTTTCTCCCTTAATAATCAACAAAGGCAACTAGGCATAAATATTTATTACAAAAAAAAAAAAAAGGATTTAAATCTAATCATCATGAGCTTATATGGCTTTGGATTTTAGATCAGATTCCATATTGGTGTTTCTCCCATAAAGAATTAGATGTAGAAAACTGCATCATGTCTAATTAAGACTGTGATATGTTAAGTTTAAACTTTATTAAAGGATTGTGATCAGAATTATGTGTGTTTTAATTAAAGGTTCGTTAGGGATGTTAAGCCCTTATGAACTAGCCCAAGGCTAACCAAGAGGGGGGGGGGGGGGTGTGAATTGGTATTTTAAAAATCTTTCAATCAAAACACAAGCTTAAACCAAAGTTCACCACAAAGAAACTCAAAGTGCAGAAATTAACTGCAGAAAAACCAAGAGTAAATAACACAAATATTTATAGTGGTTAGGTCAACTTGACCTACGTCCACTCCCCAGAGCCTCTCCTCTTGGTAATGCACTAAACTCAGTCACTCTCCTTTTGCTACCACAATAAGGTGGAGAAGCCTATACAAAACCTCCTTTCCATTGACACGATGAGGCAGAGAACTTGACTCCTTTTACTTCCTCCTGAAGCAGGCAGAGAACCTTGATCAATTATTAAAGTGGACCTCTCTCAAACCTCCAAGGATAAGGGACGATGATCAGAGAAGACAAATTGGATCCTTGATTGGAGCAACCTTTATGTAACCCATCATAAAATCCCCCTCATAAGATTTTCTCTCTCCCTTTCTCTCCCTCTCCTATAGTCTCTCTCAGGTCAAGATAGCAGAAAAAGATACTCTCTTGGGTAAAATAAGAGGTCTTAAATAGAAGATCTTCAGAATAGCTCTTAATTGCAATCAAATTGACTTCATTGTCCAGGATGTACGATCAGTACACATTTAACTATTTCAGCCAGGATAATTTGGGATGATAAGAAGGAAATTTTTTCATATCATCCAGGATGATAGTATATCATCCTGTATGATTAGTTCAATTCATCGAATATCATCCAGACCATTGCCCTGGATGGGAGTCTGATTGATGAAAAAGTAACTTGATCGCCTAGGATAATCTCACGATCGACTAAGATGATTAGTTCAAAACATCACAGGTCATTCAGAACATTACCCTGAATGGATGTTTGGACGATAAAATATTGACCTGATCATCTGGGATGATCTCACAATCATCCAGGATGATTAGTTTAAAACATCACAGGTCGTCCAGAACATCTCCCTGAATAGAACCAGGACGATATTTGATCATCCAGGAAGAATTAAGGTTTATTAACTGATCATCCTGGGTGATCCTGTAATCATCTAGGATGATATGATCGAGGAATCAAACCTTAATTACCAGATTAATTTAGGCATAATTATGCTGCATCGTCTAGGATGATTGTCTAAAAATAAACATACCTAAATAGATTTGACGGTTGATTTTTTCTAATTTGAGCCTATCATCTAGGATGATGATAATATCATCTAGGACGATGTGCTTAATGATGGATGCTTTAACCAGGATTCCCTAATTAGGTTTTAATTTTTAATTGATCATCCAGGATGATCTTTGTATAGTCCAGGATAATGTGATCAAAAACAAAAAACTCTAAACAATAAAAAATTTTCCCACAACTGTGTGTGTACAAGGCTACTTTGCATCATGACCCACATCGATACAATTGACTCAAGAAAAGGTAAGATATTACAATCTGACTCAGTCCTAGTCTACCCAATCTTGAGCTGGCTTGTGTTGCACTCGATCTTATTGACCTGAAACATTAGTAGGCAAGGTAGTTGTAGAAAAATATAAATATTTGCTATCATCAAAATCATATTCCCAGAAATCAGATGCATAACATTAATGCCTATCAGATGGTATATAAAA
Source organism: Dendrobium officinale (assembly GCA_019514585.1). NCBI lineage: Eukaryota > Viridiplantae > Streptophyta > Magnoliopsida > Asparagales > Orchidaceae > Dendrobium > Dendrobium officinale. Next base: position 23,238,428 of record CM033700.1, on the reverse strand, counting down.
TTTATTCATGAATGTAAGGTTATATATATATATATATATATATATATATATATATATATATTATGTTTAGTGGTGATTGCACTGATTTTTTGTAGTATGGCTGCTTTCATGTGTTATAACTAGCTAACCTAAACTTTAATTATGGAAAAGATAATTGTACTTCAAGTAAATTTGAATTTATTTTATGAATATCATTATAGACTTCACATGTATATATACTTTCTTTTGCAATTTGACACTTATACATCTATTTCTCATTATATATTTATATATATACATCTAAATTAGGTGCCATTGCCATAGAATTCAAAGCTAAAAAAGTGATTAATGTCTGCTTTATTAATGCTTATACTAGAAGCTAGCTTTTCAAGGTTATATGCATTTAATTTAATTATGGAGCAACATTACACATGATCATGTATATCTTTGTCATCTAGTGTTAAGAAATTTGTGGTATACCAACTAGCAAATTACATCGGCTTATGCCTCTATATTTGTCATGCAAATATCTTCTTGACAAATTATCTTATAAAGTTAATATGATATTTGTTGCCAAACTAAAATGCATGTATGTTGAAATATATTCCAATTGAAATCATTTTTATTTTCAATTAGCGTGAAAATTAATTAATTATATTCATTGAAATATGTTCATACATTTGCTTTCATTTGAACTATTGCGACTAGAGCACTCAAGTTGATGTGTTTGATGATAACAAATATTATGGCTCAGATCTTTATGTCTCATAGTACTTTTCTTATATACTTACGTGTGTGTATACTAACATGCACCATCCAATGAAGAATCATAGCTCAAGATTGAGAAGAATAAGATTAAGTTGTAAAGTGTCTATAATATTTATTGATGTAATTTGATTTCTTGAGTCAAGTCATATAAAAGTGTTTTTTTTAGCTTGGTATCCATGCACATACACACTCAGGGGAGTGAGATTTAATCAAAACCAGAAGATCGTTTTAAACTAATTGTACTAAATGATTTTGATCAACTTATTGAACTAATAATACTAGATGATTTTGATCATCTAGGATGATTCTTTAATATATTAGAAACATAGCCACCAATGAAAATATAGGCAAAGATTTAAGATTCAAATTTTGTTATAATCATCCTAGACAATCATTGCCAATCATGCCTAAATTAATCATGTGATTAGAGGACTAATTATGGTTAAATTATCCAATCAGATCATCTTAGATGATCTGTATATTATATTGGACGACTTTTGCTAACATTTTTAATTTTCATAAATCATCCAAGATAAACATCACATTTCCTCTAATCGTACAGGCTATCATCCTAGATGTCCAGAGACAGTCTTGGGTTGATATAGTGATTGCCACCAATCTTGAACAAATTATCCCAAACATTCATAGAATTATCCCAAATGATCTATACAAATTGTTGAAATAATCGTACAGGACTATGCTAGGCGATCTGACTTGAAGGGCAATTTTGTACTGATCGTATAGGATGATCTCAGGATCATCCCATCATCTTTTTTGTCAAAATTTATTTTTAGGGTTTTTCAAAGTCCTCTATTTAAGCTTTGTCAAGGCACTTTATAAGTGACTTGGGTAGACATTGTGTCTTTATTCTTTTGGAGAAAACTTAAAGAGAACTTGAAAGGGAGAGAGGAAAGGGAGGAGTTTGAGAGGGAGAAGATCCTTGGACGGACTTCAAGTGGTATCAGAGCGGGATTCATAAATTAAGTTGTTAAAAACTTTTAAAATTTGATCAATGGATAATTTTAATAATTATAATATTATGGAAGTATATTCAATCACCCGACCACCTTTATTTAAAAATATCACTTTAGATTTTTGAAAAATTTGCTTGTCTACTTTCTTACAATTAATTGACTATCGAATGTGACATATGATTTTAACTGGTTATTTTGTACTATCATGTATTATAGATGGAATTAAAACTGATATTCCTTTTAATTAATAGAGTATGGTAGAACAAATTATTGCTCAATTGAATGCTAAATATTTGAACTATTTTTTCTATGCTTTAAATTTTGAAGATTGTATGTTAATATCCATATGCACTTATGGTAAGGAAATTTGGGACAAATTATACACTACATATGAAGGTACTAGTGAAGTCAAGCAAATCAAGTTGAATATTTTAATGCATGATTATGAACTATTTTCATGAAACCTTATGAGACTATACTAGATATGTATACCTGGTTTACTCAAATAGTGACATCATTGTATGCCTTAGGATAAGAATTTTTGAACTCTAAAAAAGTTAATAAAATTTTATATTGTCTGCTTGATAAGTTTGATGCTAAAGTTTTTGCTATTTATAAATAAAAAATTTGAATAAATATTTTATTAATAATTTTATTGGCTCACTTATTACCTACGAGCAAAGTTTGGGTCAAAGAATTTTGGATGCAGGTGAAATGATAGAGCTAAAAACTGAAGATACGGAGAAAAGTTGCTTAGTAAATGATGAAAGTGTTGAGTTTACAGGAAAATTAGAAAATATGTTAAAGCTCAAGCATCAATATAAAAGTGGAATAAAGGTTAAATTGGTAAGAATATTAAGATTTTCTCTGATGTTATTTATTTTGGGTGTAGAAAATTTGGACATATGAAAAATAGTGCCCTAATTTAAAAACTATTCATGCAAAGGAAAATGATAAAGCTAAGCAAATTGAAAAAAGGGTAAATAAATAAAAGCAAAAACTCTCCTAGGCAAACTTAGCTTCTGAATCATTAGACCTGTTGAAAGATGATGTTTAAAGCCTTGTTTGTGTGTTTATTTGTTTTGTGTAAGCATATATGTTTTTATTCATTGTGTTTTTATTTATTTTCTATATTTTTCTCGGGTTTTGTTTTTTCTTCTTAGTTTTTTTTTTGTTTCTTTAAAATTATAAATTAGTCTTTACATTTTTTTTGTTTTCTCTGATCAACACACATGTATCACTTTTTGCACTTTAGAAAATCAAATATTTTTGAAAGATCATTAAAAAAAATGAAAAATTTACCTCTTATTTTTTTGAATTTTTTTGATAAGTTGTAGCTGACTTCTCCAAAAATATTTAAAGAAAGAAAACTTATGTTTTTTATCTCTCTATCTCATTTTTTAATGAGATTATTTTACTTTTGATTCAAAATCTTCATCAAATTATAAATTGGATTTTGAAATTAAACTTTTTTTCATCTCCCTATATTTTTTCTATCTCCTAAGGATCTTTTGCAAGTTATTGAATACATCTTATTATTTTATTAATCATGCAGTTTGTTTTTGTCACTAAAATGAGTTTGCTTTAGTTTTTAAAGTTACAAAAAGAAAGCATATTTGCTAAAAATAAAAGAGGCATAAAATGAGTCCAAAGCTAAAATGATGCATAATGACACCAAATTTAAAAAGATATATAAAGTATATCAAAAATTAGAAGATGTGCAATGACTCCAAATATGAAAATACACAAAATTAGGGGTGTCAATTTTTGACACAACCCGAAACACGACCCAGAAAAATTCGGGTTCGGGTCGACCTATTTGTGAAATGGGTCGGGTTTGGGTTCAATATAAACTGACCCATTTCAAAAAATGGCTCGGGTTCGGGTTGACCCGGCAACCCAAAAATGACCTGAAAATGACCCAAAAATCCCGGTTTGGGTCAGCTGCCCGCCTTGCCCGAAGAATTCAGTGCCCTGCTCGACGTGTCCTCATCTGTGAGCTATCAAGTTGCATCGACACCTGCACATCCCAAAGCTCAAGACTATCGCATCCTGAACGGTCGAGTCTCGCACTCTCGCGTGTGCGTGCCTGCCCTGCCGGCTGCCGCTACCACGAACCGTCCCTGTCGTTGCGGGCCTACGGCGTTGCCGCTGCCGCTGTGTATGGTGGGCCTCCCGAACCTGATGAACCAGCCCTGGCGAGTCTCGAAGTGGCTCTGCCACTCAGCCGCTGTAGCTTGTGCACCATGCGTGTCCCGAAGACTTCCGAATAGGCCCTGTTGCGTCCCAAACCCAGGCATTTGAGTTTTTTTTTTTTTAAATCTTGGTCGGGTTGTGTTAACCTGGCAATCCACGCGGGTCAGGTCCAAGTTGAAAAAGTGGACCCGTTTACAAAAATGGGTTAGGTTTGAGTTGACCCGTTTAGAGCCGGGTCAATTCGGGTTCGACCCGAACCCGACCCGTTGACATGAATTGACACCCCTAAACAAAATATATTAAAAATCAAAAGATACCCAAAGTGTGCCCAAAACTAATAAAGAGTCACAAAATGAGCCCACAATAAGTTAGATTATTTTTCTTGTATTTCTTAAATCTTAAGAAAACCATTTTATCTTTTGATATTTTTGATACTTGAGTTTAAAAATTATGATTCTTAATTCACTAATTTTTTCATTAATATTCTATTAAATATATTTCATGAAAGCAATTTTAAAAAGAATAGTATTTTCTTCTCTAATTTGTTCCTTGATTTAGATGTTGACTTAAAAAGTTTTTTAGCCTTTAAAGAAACTTGAGCTTAGATTAACAATTTTTAAATCTTTAACCTTTTTGGGTTATGCATTATCAATACATGCCTTACTAAATTTTTGAATAAAATTAAGAAAAAACTTTCTCATTCCAAAACAATTTAAAATTTCAAATTAATTCATCTAAAAACATCTTCTTCACTAGATCAGGGATTGTTTATTTTTTGTTACTCGATTGTTACTGTTTTAGTTTTTTATTCTCCTCTTCTTTTTGATATTATCAAAGGGGGAGAACATATTATTATTTTTGTGTATCTATTTTAGTTTATCTTTTTTTCTAGTTATTTATTTTATTTTACTTATTTGATTTTAAAATAAAAATTAAAAAGAAAGAAAGTTTTTGTTTTCTCCTATTTTTAAAATTTTTATCAGAATGAAGGAGAGATTAAGAGAAAATACTTTTAGTTTGCAAAATTCACCAGTAATATTTGTCATTATAAAAAAAGAGGGGATTGTTATAACTTGAGTTTATAAGTTGATGTTTTTGATGATAATAAATATTATGGCACACATCTTTATCTCATACTATTTTTCTGATATACTTACTTGTCTATATACTAACATCTCAGGAACATCATGCACCATCCAACGAAGAATCAGATCTTTAGATTTGGTAGAATAAGATTGTGTTGTAAAGAGTCTGCAATATTCATTGATGTAATTTTGATTTCTTGAGTCAAGTCATATAAATGTATTTGCTATCTTAGTGTCCATGCACATACACATTCAGGGAAGTAGAAGTTCAAGTTTTGAACTAATTATACTGGATAATTTCAATCATCCAAGATGATCAGCTCATCGAACTAATTATACTAGATGATTTTGATCATCTAGGATGATCATTTATAAACTTAGAAAAATAGTTGCCAATGATAATTTAGGCAAGGATTTAAGATTGAAATTTTGTTCTAATCATCCTAGACGATATAGATAATCCTGGATGATCAATGCCAATCATAACTAAATTAAATAAGTGATTAGGGGACTAATTATAGTTAAAATTTTTAATCAGATCATTCTAGAAGATCTATATTTATATTGGATAATGTTGTCGACATATTTAATTTTTCAAAATCGTTTAAGATGAAAACCATATTTACTCTAATCGTATAAGCAATTATCTTTGACATCTTAAGACTGTCTCTGGATGATATGGTGATTGCCACTATTCTGTAATTAATCATCCTAAATAGTTGCAGTATTATCCTGGAGGATCTATATAAATTGGTGAACTGATCGTACAGGACTATGCTGGACGATTTGACTTGAAAGGTAATTTTGTACTGATCATACATGATGATCTCAAGAGGATTGTCTATGATGGTCTTTATTGCTAGAATTAAATTTTAAGGTTTTTTAAAGACCTCTATTTAAGCTTTGTCAAGACACTTTGTATGTGTCATTGGTAGCCATTGTGTCTTTGTTCTTCTAGAGAAAACTTAAAGAGAGAACTTAAAAGGGAGAGAGGAAATGGAGGAGTTTGAGAGGGAGAAGATCCTCAGAGGGGGATTCAAGGGAATGTGGAGGGGGTTTCACATGGTTGCTCTGGCATGCTTCTTCCTTAGTACCATCAGATTCAAGGTTTATCTTAAGGGAAGTTTGGAAAGAAGAATATCTCTTTGGTGTCAAAGGACCCGACTATTTTACTGCATCGGGGAAGGTGGAAGTGATTTTGTAAGGGCTTATATGCCTAGCTGTGGGGGCTAAAGGAGAGTCACTAAAGGTTTAATGCAATACTCAGAGGCTGCCTCTGAGGAGTGGACGTTGGTCAGGTTGGACTGAACCACTAGAAATATGGTGTGTTCTTTCTGATTATTTTCCACACTTTATTTTTTACTATGATTAACTGCTTGGGTAAAATTTTTGATTAATCTTTTTATTATTGATTTAATTACTTTTCACTATAAGATTTAAAAAGATTTTTTTTTAGTTAAAGAAGTTTTTAAATATCTAATTCATCCCCTCTTATTTAGCCCCGGGATTAGTTCTTTAAGGTTTAACACCCCTCATGAACTTTCATAAACTACCAAATTCGTATACTTGATGCTAGCATGCAATGGAATACACTCATCTGCTTGAATTATATTACTAACCATCATATAGAGAGTTCTGCATGGCTCTTTTTGTATGAAATTAGTGCTTAATAGAAATCTAAGAATTATTTTAGGCATTTAACCTCTTGCTAACCTCTTTTGTAACTAACTTTTGGAAAATACGATTATGATGGAATAATATATATATTGCAATCATTTAATATAGTTTTGTTTATGTATTAAATGAGTTCACATATGGTAATGAAAATGGACATCAATCATACATCAAACAAACCATAGGATGCTCTTAGGTTGATTATAATATACATGAATAACATTGATTTTGTTTGAAGAGGTTAATTATCAAACTCTAACACATGCTTGCTTTCTACTTTTTGCAAGAAACTATAGTGGGGATACTTGGACAACGAGCTAAAGAATTCAGTCGCCTCCATTTCTTCCAAATGGAGATGCTATGGAAAAAAAAATTGGACTTACTTTGATGAGGTAAACTATTCAAAAGTTAGGGCGCTTAAGTATGCAAAGCCTTACATGTGTTTAAGATTCACCTAAACCTTAGGTTCTTATCGAAACACAACATTTATTATTTTAAACCCAATAACCCACTAGTTAATAGGATTTTACTTGTTAATGTCAAATTTAGGAACGCATAGTTTTTATTAATTATCCAACTAACTTTATTTCCTAAACACTTTTTCTTAAGATAGAATGCTTTTCTTATGTAGGAGTATTCCTATTTTATTTTCCTAAATCATAATGCAAATAATTCTTAATAAATAAAATAAAATGAATATATTATTAAAAATAAAAAATAAAGCTTAAATAAAATGATCCAATAAAACATAAATAAATAAATTAAATTCTTGAATAGAAATTAAATAAATTAAAACAATTAAAGAAATAATATGAAATTTAATAAGAATCAAATAAAAAATCTATAAATTAAAAATTATAAAATAAAATTAAATAATAAAATATTAAAAACATAAATTAAAATAAAACATTAAAAATTTAAATAAATTAAATAAAATCCATTGAACATTAAATAACATTGAATTGATTTAAATTAAATAAAGTTTAATAATTTTTCTAATTACAACCATTTTAATTAAATAATTATTTAATTCAAAATCCTTTATATGTTTGTTTGGTTTCTACATACTGGATGGCATACCAATCATGATTTCTTTTTTTGTTTGTACATTTAAATTTATTAAATTGTATACACCTACTTTGCATCCATACATGCATTAAATTTATATTTATGGCATCTTTTCTTTATTGTGAAAAGAAGAGGAAAATAAAATATATCTTAGCTTGCTTGTAAAAATAAAGAGCAAAGTACAATGTCCCTAGGTATAAATGTAAAGCACAAGTCAAATGTAATTGTAAAGTATTTAGAATATATTTAAATCGTGTTGTATAAATTCAAAGTGTTGTAAAGTCTAGAGGTACTTGTTTATATATATATATATATATATATATATGATTCATGAATGAAATATATTCTCTTCCTTTGAGAGACATTAAATTTTAGAATTTTATAGGAGTCTTAGTGCTAGAAAATAATGAGCAAACATATTTAAACCTACATCAGTCATAGAAGTAGAAACAAGCATGTTGTGGTGGATCTTGACCACCTTATTCTATAGTAGACCTTGGGTTGTATTTATATTTCAAATAAATGAATAAATTTTTTATTTAACCATTTGTTGCATACATCATTTATGACGCTAGTTAGACATACTTGCATATTATATATGTTGCGAATCTGAGATTTTGGATTATACTTTTGATGATAGCAAACATTCATGTTTTTCTACGACTGCCTTGCCTACTAACTTTTCAGGTCCATATGATCAAATGCAACTCAAGACAGCTCAAGATTGGGTAGATTTAGGTTGAGTCAGCCTGTAATGTTTTTCTTTTTCTTGAGTTAATTGTAAAAGTGGTTCCTAATGATAAGTAACCTTGCACATACACACTTAAGGGATTTTTTGTGTTTTTCTATTTTGAGTACATCGGCCTGGACGATGTTCATATCGGCCAGGACGATCCGACTAAAAACAAAAATCCTAATTAGGGCATCCTGGTTAAGGCAGCCATCATTAAGCACATCGTCATGGATGATCCTTGTATCGGAAAGGATGATAGGATCAAATCAGAAAGAATCAGCCGCCATGTTCAATTTAGGTATTATTTATTTCAGGACATCAGCCAGGATGATATCTACATCGTCCTGAACGATGCAGCACAATTATGCATAAATTAATCTAGTAATTATGGAAAGAAATTAAGGCTGATTGATATGATCACATCGCTTGGGCCGATCGTAGGATCAGCCGGGATGATGTCCTGGATGATTAACATCGGCCAAACTTTATTCCATGCGATGTTCAGGAAGATTGTACTCAGATTTGAATTAATCAGCCAGGATGATATTGTATCAGCCTGAACGATGTAACCAATTTTCTTCCTATCATCCTGGATGATAATGTCGGTTCTTGAAATTCTATTTAAAGAACCCAAATTTTCTCATGCAGAGAGACCTTTAGCTGCTATCTTCACCGGAGAGAGCCAAAAGGAGAGAGAGAGAGAGAGAGAGAGAGGGAGGATTTTGTGAGGGGGAGTTTGTGAGAGGGATTCACAAATGTTGCTCCAAGCAAGGTTCCAAGGCATCTTTTGCAGTCTTCATCCTTCTTTCCTGGGGGTTCAAGGGAGGTAAGCTTCAACAATTGGTCAAGGTTCTCTGCCTGCTTCAGGAGGGAGCAAAAGGAGTTGAGATTCTCTGCCTAATTTAGGAGGAAGCAAAAGGAGTCGAGGTTCTTTGCCTGCTTAAAGAAGAAGCAAAAGGAGTTGGGTTCTCTGTCTGTTTTAGGAGGAAGCAAAAGGGGTTGGGTTCTTTGCCTCGCCGGGGTTGGCGGAAAGGAGATTTTGTGAGGGCTTCTTTGCCTTACTGTGGGAGCAAAAGGAGAGTCACTTTTGTAGTACAATAATTGGAGGACACCTTCAGGGAGTGGACGTAGATCGAGTTGACCGAACCATTATAAATCTGGTGTGATCTTTCTTTGTTTTGATTTTTGCATTTATTTTTCTGCAATTTGATTTCTGTGGTGATTTTGGTTTGTGATTGTGCTTTGATTGCAAGAATATTTTTTAAAATACCAATTTACCCGCCCGCCCTCTTGGTTAGCCTTGGGCAAGTTCTTAAGGGCTTAACATCCCTAACGAGTTTTCAAGTGGTATCAAAGCTAGATTCATAAAAATTAAGTTTGAAAACTTTTTATTTTTTGATCCATGGATGACAACGATAATCTTAATGCAACGAAAGGATATTTCTATAACACGACCACCTTTATTTGATAATCTTCCTTTTGATTTTTGGAAAACTCGCATGTCTACTTTTTTACAGTCGATTGGCTATCATATGTGGATGCTTATTAAAGAAGGATATTCTCCACCTTCTCGTGAACTTAATGGAATTAAAACAAAAGTATCTTTTACTAAATGGAATTTTGATGAAAGAGATTTAGCACAACTTAATGCAAAGTGTTTAAACTATTTTTTTTGTGCTTTAAAATCTAAAGATTACATGCGTGTTTCTACTTGCACTACTGGTAAAGAAATTTGGGATAAATTGTGTATCACCTATGAAGGCACTAATGAAGTTAAGCAATCTCGTTTGAATATTTTTTTACATGATTACGAACTTTTTCATATGAAACCTAATGAAATAATTTCTAAAATGAATATAAGGTTTACTCAAATTGTTACTTCATTGCATGCGTTAGGAAGAGAACTTACTAACTATGAAAAGCGAACAAAATTTTAAGATGTTTTCCTTCCTCTTTTGATGCTAAAATCACTGTAATTTCTAAATCTAAAGATTTAAATACCTATTCGATCGATAACTTACTTGGTTCACTCATTGCTTACGAGCAAGGGGTGAACCAAAGAAATCTTGATGCAAGTGAGAGGAAGAAGGAGAAAGTGGTGGCACTTGAGGCGAATAACTCGGACACTGACTCCTCCGGGTCTGAAAGCGCACTTCAGGTAATTCAAAAACTTTATAAGGAAGCATGGACAAGTCAGAGCTGATTTTCCTACACTTAAGGATCACTCAAATAAAGAAAAGAATGAAGAGAAACCTAAGTTCAAAAAGGATAAGAAGCGAGTCCAAAAAGCTTTCTGGGTGGAGTATGCATCTGACTCATTTGAGACTGAACCTGAAGAGGAGACAACAAACTTATGCTTAATGGCTGATAATTTTGAACAATCTGACCAAGAAGAGGTATGCCAACCAACCTATGACCAATTGCTTGAAATATGTGAGGAAATCCATGCATCATATAGAAAACTTAAGAAAACTAACGCTAGTTTGAAATTGGAGTTTTTGAATTTACAAAAAGCGCATGAAATTTTGAGTAAAGTTGACTTTCAAATTGATAGCAATCATATGTCTCTACTTGATGAATTTGATGATTTAAATAAAAAGCATTCTGAATTAATAATTGAGCATGATTCTTTGAAAGCTTCATACACCTCGCTTGAATCAAATTTTAAAGCTTATACAAAGGAATATGAGCATAAAAAGCACTATTTGGAGATTGATTTAGAAAATGCTCACTTGAGGTTTAAAGATGAATTTGACACACTTAAGAAAAATTTGATGACATCCACATTTGATCCAAAGCCAATAACTAGGAAGAGGCATTATAACCCGAATAGATTAAGAAATCCTTTTCCTGGAGTTAGATGTTTTTCATGTGGCATGTTAGGAGACATAGCACATACTTACACCATTCACCGTAGTACACATTAGGTATGGAGACTCAAATTTTTTAATTCACTGCATAACACTCATGCATCACATTCTTCTTCTCATAAGAAGGAACCCAAACTTGTTTGGGTTCCTAAATCTAACATTTGATGATTTTGCAAGTGTGCTCTCACCAAAGACCTCATGAGAGCATATGATACTTGGATAAGAAAAGGCTCGCAACTCATAAATTTCTTAAACTTGCTGCTAAATAAAATTTTGAATTACATGCTTACTACTCTATTGAGTGTTATTATTTTCTACCTTAGTTTTTGTGTTAGCTTTTCATATTTGCTATTATAGTTGCTTTTACTTTGTTTTTTTTTTTGCTTTCTGATATTTTATCCTTGTTTTTTTTTTTGGAGATTTATAGTCAATGTTTAATAAATCTAAATCAGTTAAAGGGAGAAACACCATTGATGGTTTCCCTCCCTCTAACCTCTTTTAGTGGTATAATTTTCTTTTCTAAACAAAAGTCAATCTCAAATTAACAACTAGTTTTTGAAATTAAGATCTTTTCTATCTTGCTACAATAATCTACCTTATATTTATAATATTCAAAATTTTTATATATCTTTCAAGTTAATTGAAATCCTACCATTGCATTTATCATATAATTACTAAAGTCTACTTTGTGGTCTACTCTTCCTTATGTTAGAGAGTGAGTTTCTCTTCTCTAATATCTAGAAGATCTACTCACAATTAAAATTTTTTTTAAGAGTTTTTGAAAAGGGATCTAGCTTGCAAGAATAAAAAATAAAAAGGCCAATGACGCCAAAAACAAAAAGATGCGCAATGACGCCAAATTAAAAAATATACTAAAAAATGTATCAAAAATTAAAATATGTGCAAAAAGCACCATTCAAATTGACAAGAGGCATAAAATGAGCCCATAAAAGACAAGCTTACCCCTCTTTCAAACTTTTAAAATTTTAGAAGAATTCATGGGTTACTTGATATTTTCAAAGGCTTGATTTCAAATTCCATGATTGAGACAAATTGCTTTGGTATATTATTCTATAAGATATTTTCTTTGGAGCAAGTTTTGAACGGATCTTTTTTTTATCCAATTAGTTTGTTCTGAGTTTGGTCTTTTATTTTCAAAAGACAATATTGCCCTGAAAGAAGTTCGAGCAAGGGTTAAGATGATCGGATATTCTACCATTTTCAGATTTCGACTTTATTAACTCATTGATCTTATTAATCTTTAAAATTTAATTATTTGGAGAATTTATCATATGCATGACTTGCTAAACTTTTTAAAAAAAAACCTTGTTTCTTTGCTAGTTTTTATGCCTTTTCGTGTTTTATCGTTGGTGTTTTAGTTGATTGTAGTATTTTTTGGGTCTTCTTTGATCATCTCCATCCTTCCTCTGATTTCTAATTTTTGTCACATCGTCCTGGATGATACTTATATTGTCTTGGATGATGTGCTCATCCTTCTTAAAAAACTCCATTTGCTCAGTATTTTGACTATTCTGACATTATCATCCTGGATGATCCATTATCTTCCTAGACGATATGATCTTCCTCTGCTACAGTCATCTTGATCATCCTGGCCGATATCTTTTTTGTCCTGGATGATGCGTTTATTGGTAATTGTCCCATCCGATACACCTGTTCGTCCTGGACGATACACGTGTCAACACATTTAAAATCTATAATTTCACCCGGGATGATCCTTTTTTGGACAATCGTCCTGGACAATACACATGGCACATGATTTAAAACATTTTAAATTTGGCCAATATGATCCATTATTGAGCATCATCCTGGATGATCCATATAATCAGCCTGGATGATCTGCTTTTTCAACGGTCATCCGGCTTGACTCCTCAGGACGATCACCTGTGTCTAATCGTCCTAGACGATATCTAATTGTCCTAGATGATCAGACCACCTTTTTGAACAATTGGGCTATGCACAATAATTACACCAGATCGGCCTGGATGATCTGGCGATCGTCCTGGACGATCCGGCCATTTCTTTAAATTGAGCCCCTTCCAGCCATTTGTTTTGACCTCAATTTCTTTCTTTGGATTTCTACTTCATGTTCCTTGCTTTTTCTTGCTAATGGCTGGCGGCAAGTGTTCTCGACACACGTCTGAAAGATCCTCGAGGGGCACGCTGGACCCTCATTTTTGGGAAGCAGACGATTTGGCTGCCTACCACCGCTATAAAGAATGCAGCATTACTCTCTCTCAAACAATCAATCCAATCCACCTATCCTATCTGGTACTCAACCTTTTTACTTACACCTCTCTGTGCTTTATTCTCACCCTCTAAGTCCCCTTTAATTCTGAACTTCTTTTTTAATTTTACGTCAACCTTCACTTCAATTGTTCCTACACTGCTCTCACCTCGTATGTGAATCGATGCCCTGTCGAGATCACATACCAGGATTTTGCCATACTGTTACAGCTGTTCACCACTGGGGATAAGCTGCATACCCTCATTTCTGATCCTGATTTTAACTGGGCTACGACCAATCACTTTCTTTGTCACACCAATACCCCTTTTCATGTATGGGAAACTATCTTTTTTACTTAAAGATGCTAAGATGATCCAGCACATCCTTCGTACCTCTGTGATTCCTAAAGTCAGCAATCGTGTCTATATCACTCCCCTTCTTTCACTCACCACTTTTTACATAATGGCCAATCGTGAATTCAATGCAACCGACCTAATCTTTCACTACATCGAATATTTGACTATAATTCGAGATCCAGGTCATAGAAGGATGCCCAATATTTCTCTAGGACACATCATTGCATATGTTATAGAATCCAAATACAACCTTCAATATCTTGCTCCTTCCGACCTTCAGCCACCCGTCTACTCAAACAGTTCCTTCAACATCCTTCCCAGTACTCGTCTCCACCCAGGGGATAGGGAAGCTCAGGGGGTCGAGGAGGAGGAGGCTCCCACTCCTATTCCTGAACCTTTTCCTCTCTGCCAGCACTCTGAGCTGGATTAGTTAGTGGAGAGATTTGATCAGTGGGAGACCCGCTTTGAGGCCTACGTTGTTCCACAGGAGCAAAAACATATTAAGTACATCATCCGTATGCAACACCAGCATGACCAGGATATGGCCTGGTTTGGATATCAATTTGCCTCATTGATCAGTTACTTCCAGTAGCCACCACCACCACCACCACCACCTTCGTCTGATGATCAGGGTCTCTCATTTTACTAGTTTTAGTTTTTTTTTTGTAGTTTGTTTTAGTTTGTGTTTTGTTTCCTCATCCTTTTTGTGATGTCAAAAGGGGGAGGGGGAGTAGTCTGCTGTATCTTGTACTTTTGATTCTGGAATTTAGCTAACTACTTTTCATTACACTATTTTTTTATTAGACAGCCATAAACTACTTGAATTTTTTTGATTATGTTTGCCACCATCAAAAAGGGAGAGATTGTTGTGAATCTAAAATTATGGATTGGAATTTTGATGATAGAAAACATTCATGTTTTTCTATGACTGCCTTGCCTACTAACTTTTCAAGTCCACATGATCGAATGCAACTCAAGCCAGGTCAAGATTTGGTAGATTTAGGCTGAGTCAGCCTGTAATTTTTTTCTTTTTCTTGAGTCAATTGTAAAAGTGGTTCCTGATGCTAAGTAACCTTGCACACACACACTTGAGGGTTTATATGTGTTTTTCTATTTTGTGTACATCGACCTGGATGATGTTCATATCAGCCAGGACAATTTGACTAAAAATAGAAACCCTAATAAGGGCATCCTGGTTAAGGCAGCCGTCATTAAGTACATCATCTTGGACGATCCTTGTATCGGCCAGGACGATAGGCTCAAATAAGAAACAATCAGTTGCCATGATCAATTTAGGTATTCTTTATTTCAGGACATCGGCTAGGACGATATCTACATCAGCCTGGACGATGCAGCATAATTATGCCTAAATTAATCTGATAATTATGGAAAGCAATTAAGGCAGCGATCACATCAGTCGGTCCGATTACAGGATCGGTCAGGATGATGTACTGGACGATTAACATCGGCCAGACTCTATTCCAGGCAATATTCAGGATGATTGTACTTGGATTTGAACTAATCGGCCAAGATAATATTATATCAGTCTGGACGATGTAACCAATTTTCTTCTGATCATTCTAAATCATCCTGGATGATTGAGCTTATTTTGTACTGATCGGCCAAGATGATATTCCAATCATCCTGGATGATAATGTTGGTTCTTAAAATTCTATTTAAAGGACTCAAATTTTCTCATGTAGAGAGACCTTTAGCTGCTGTCTTGACCTGAGAAAGCCAAGAGGAGAGGGAGGATTTTGTGAGGGGGAGTATATGAGAGGGATTCACAAAGGTTGCTCCAAGCAAGGTTCCAAGGGGTCTTCTCCAGTCTTCATCCTTCATCCTTAGGGTTCAAGGGAGGTAAGCTTCAGCAATTATTCGAGGTTCTCTGTCTACTTCAGGAGGAAGTAAAAGGAGTCGAGGATCTCTGCCTACTTCTGGAGGAAGAAAAAGGAGTCAAAGTTCTCCGCCTTCTTCAGAAGGAAGCAAAAGGAGTTGGGTTCTCTGCCTGCTTCAAGAGAAAGCAAAAGAAGTTGGGTTCTCTGCCTCACCGGGGTTGGCGAAAAGTAAATTTTGTGAGGGCTTCTCCGCCTTGCTGTGGGAGCAAAAGGAGAGTCAGTTTTGTAGTGCAATACTTAGAGGGCACCTCTAAGGAGTGGACGTAGGTCGAGTTGACCAAACCACTATACATTTGGTGTGATCTTTCTTTATTTTAATTTCCGTATTTATTTTTATGCACTTTGATTTTTGTGGTGATTTTGGTTTGTGATTATGCTTTGATTGTAAGAACATTTTTAAAATACCAATTCACCCCCCTCTTGGTTAGCCTTGGGCTAGTTTTTAAGGGCTTAATATCCCTAACAAACTTTCAATATAGTATTGATTAAACTTTTTAAATTAAAATCTTTAATTTATCAAGATTAGAGCCATTATATCTTACATTTATAAGGTGATTGATTGTGTTTAGGATATTAGTTGGTAGCTTATTCTAGGAAAGCATATGCCCAATATCTCCTATAAATCCTAAATAATTCTAAAATTTTAATTTCTTATAAAAAGATAAATTAGTCTTTAAAATCAAAATTTTAATTAAATCTTTATTTATTTTAAAAGTCTAATGCTAATTTTAATCAAGAGTTTTTTCTTTGGAGATGTAATAGAGGCTTGCCTCTATTAGGAGCCTAAAACAAAATTTAATAAAATCCCTACTTTAGTTTATTTAACTTGGGATACAATCTTTAGACACAGATTAAAGCCTATTCCTTGATTAATTTCATAATAAAAATGATAAGTGGATGTGAATTTATCTATTGGGATGAATTTCACATTCCTTATGCTACGTTTGATTATAAAGATAAACTTCATTTCTCTTATCAAGTTGATAGTGAGGCACTCATGTATCTTTTATACTATTGGTTATATGGATTTGACTAAAGAAACACTAAAGCAGAATAATGGTCATATCATTTATTTTGTTTACAATATGCTATATAGTAAAAGTGTAAAATAGTATAATATATATGTCAAAATGGTAATCCTATAAATAATCATTATTAAAATAAACATCATAGTAGCATTATCTATACAATAGAAAATTAATTTGAATCAACAAAGAATATAATTAAGTAAAGTAAAAGTATACATAGAAAATAATAATATTGGTGTGTACATATGATATTAATTTATTCTATATCAATATTAAATTAGTATCTTAATCACATACTCAATAATATTAAATTAGCAGTAATAGTAAATCAACAATAATAGTAAATTACTAGCAATAAATTAGAAATAGTAAATTAATATTTAGGAATCAATTTAGTAAATTAATATCTTATATGCATGTCCAATAAGTCATACTAAATAAGTAAGGAGTTATGGCATGTATGGTTCCTAATATCAGTGTCAGTAAAAGTTGGCTTTCAGTATTGAATCATCACTCTTATATGTTAGCATAGTAATTAGTTCCTTGTAACTCCTCATCAGTGAATAATATGAATAGGTAGAGGATAACATACAAAAATATAATATTTAAAGAAAAACCCATCAGCCCACCATCTTATACATGTATAAATCAGTCTCCAACCAGCTTCAATAATATCCAATCCTTACTCATTTACACACACATTATAGTAAAAATAATAAGAACTAGTTATTACTCATTCATATGCATGTATTTATTCACATTGCTTGTATTAACAATAAAATCATAACAAAATGCAAACATTATTATTGTTCCTATGCAAATTTTCAAAATGTAATAAGTATAATTTTAACTAACAAAAATATTAAACCATCCATTTAAAATGATTAGAATAATAAGTACTATAATATAAGTTATTTAGTAGAAGTGCACTAAACCTAAAGAAAATTTAATAAATATAAATTTAGGTAGAAGAATAAATTCAAAATCAAAATTTTTTAAAATTGAAATAGGATAGAAGTTACCTACAATAATCTGAAGAAATTTTATAAAAAAATGGTGAAATGAATCAGTGGCTTAAAGCCTACTCTGCTCTCTCCTCCTTCCATTCCCCTTCTTCTTGCTTTCCTTCCATTGAAAGTTGAGCGAGTAAAAGAGGAAGTGTAATGGATGGTAGAATGTTTATATTAAATATATATTAAAACCTATTTTAGTACATGGCCCTGCAAAACTTATTTGATAAAACACCATAGTGTTGTATGTAAATAGAGCTGCGCCACCTGCTGACCCTGGGCATCACTACGCTGAATTAATTTTCAAAATTCTTGAGAGTTGTGGTGCCATGGAAATTTTTTTTGGTTCTTCCTATTACCTATATAATCTTAAGTATAGCAATGTAGATCTCAAATTTATATTTTTTTATTTTCATTTTTTCAAAATAATTTCCAAAATTTTTATGTTGTTACAATCTACCTATTTTAGCAAAATATAGTCAACATTTTTACAATGAATTCAATAAAAAAAATAGTATAAAACAAATTCATTCAAATTAAATCAGTATAATAAAATTTAAATGAAATCAAAATTGAATAAAAAATCTTATCGAAGAATCCAAATCAAACCATAGCATATAATCTTGTAGTTCTTTCAATCACACATGATTTGATATATAAAAAATGCTATGTCAATCAATCATTCAAAGTGGAATTTCTTTCCAATCAATCTTTCAGGTCATGGTTGATCTTCTTGATACTATAAATTATAAACTTATGGTATCACTAGAGTAGGTCCTAGTAATCGTGGTACAAGAGTCTCCTTATGACTACTACTAACAACTTCATCATCATCCCTATTTGTTAATATTTAACTATAGGATCTTGATTATGTAATCCTCTATCCTTCAGTCTACCTAAATTATCCTTTTGTAGAATCAAATCTTCCTTCATATCCCCTCTGTGGATAATATGCTACTTTATATCCTTGTTATCTACATAAAAAACATCATCCCGTCTGAAGGTAGTACTGACCTAAGTGTTTCTTTCCATAATAAATACAATCACTAAAGCTGCTAGTAGGTACTATTTTTCCCTCCTCAAATCACCATATTTGCTCCTCTTATCATTGACACTTTCCATATCCTTGCTTGATTAATCTCTGGTCCTCCTCTAGCTCACCTTGTACTAGATGCTGACACTATCAAATTATTCTCTATTAATTTGTTCCTATCTAAAAGCTAAAAAAAATCCTGAATTTATATAAGTACTAATAAATGTCTCAACCCCATGTTCAATTATGATAAAAAATTGAAATATTTTTCTTCAGTAGTGGAGATTAAATGAGGAGGATACATAGCTAGTGTAGTAGACCCAACTTCATACTACATCAATATCTTACATCCCTATTCCAGTTATATAAAGGTGTCTTGTAGTTATCATCAGGTTGAGAGAGAAACAAACCACATTATAAAAACTATAGTATAATTCAAAAAATGTAATAAATTATTTTAAAAGATAAAGATTTGAAATTTTGCATTTTGAATCTATTTGTATGTGTTTGGAAGTATTTTTATATATGAAAAAGATATGCATGTATTTTAGAATGCATCTTAAGGGTTTGGACGATGTGCTTAAAAAATTCTAAATTTTACTATTTGAGAGCCTAAGTGTTGGGTGTCTAAGTGACATAGTGCTACAATAGTGCAAAGGTGCCAAATTGTGATGTTTCAATGTTATAATCTCGAGTTTATGGTCATTGATTTATCACTACAATGTTAGATGGTAGTGCTGCAGTGCTAGGCTGCTATATGCACTTTAAATATAAAATAAATCACTATTCCATTCATTCAAGTGTGTCATCCATTTCAGCAAGAGAGAGAATAGTGGGTTTTGGAAGGAAAAAGAAGATTTTTTGAGCCACTTAAGGACAATTTTAGCTGTCGACCAATTTGTAAAAGTTATTTAGATCGAGGTAGATTACATTACGCCTATCTAAGTTTTCAAAAATATAAAGTTTTCTCAAATTTTTTAATTAAATTTATATTTTCATTTTCAAAAAATGAGAATAACTTTATACTGAAAAAACTTTCATCGCATAACTTATTTTATGTTATGGAGACTAATATTCTAAAGATTTTGAATATTTTCTTGAATTTTCCCCATGGATTTTGGAATTTGTACAATATTTATTTAATAAAAATAATAAAGACTCTAAAAAATAGTGTCGTAGTATAATTAAAGTCTTAGAAAAATATTTTACACAATATATGGTAATTTGGCTATGTTTTAAAAGTGTAAATTTTACTCAGTTAGTAATTTATCTAAGTATATTATTAATACAAGCATTGTAAATGAATAATGGTTTGTGAATGGGTGATAGCTGTTAGCTATTGTTATTATAATACTATTATAATAAAATGTGTGAAAATGATAAAAAGGTTGGTTATCCACTGACATTAGCAAGAGACGGACTGATAGTTGACCTAATTTTGGTGTGAGGTTAAGAACATCAAATAAAAACCAAATCCCAAAATCAAATCCAAATTAAAAAAACAAATCCAAATCCAAAATCAAATGCCCAACTCTAAACCCAAAACCCCTTGGTCCAAAATATATTTCTATAAAGAATTATTGTCCTTCAAAACCCTATCAAATGACATTGAATTTATGATCTGTCAATTGTATATTGATTAAGAATGTCCCTAGGGTCAACCATGTTAATTTGGAGGCATTCCAAGTCTTTTAACACCCAAAATTGAATTCATTTTTAAAGGTTGCAAAAACCTTTAATTATTTTTAGCTAAGGCCATTGGACCTTAAATCTTGTTGAAAACCACCTTGGAAACCTTTCAAAAACCTTTATTCATGCTTATAATCATTTTTATGATGTATTGAACCAATATTGACCTTTGGTGGGCTAGGGTTGACAATTAGACCCCAAAAATCATAAAAACCATAAAACCTCCAAAAAACTAAATTTCTCTTAAACTTCAATATGATTCAATCAAATCAAGCCATGAAACTTCCTCCAATGCATCACAAATGTGATTTGGAGTGCATTGAATCTAACCCCAAGCCTTGGTTAGCCCTAGTTGACATTCAACCAAAATTGACCAAAAAGCCGTTAAACTCCAAAAATTAAAATTTTAATTATTGTGATTAAATCAACCCTTTAAATCATCCAAATTTAATCCATTGTATTCCTTAAATGTACACAAGCCATACGTGAGAGAATTCATGATGAATTGACTTGGTTAACTCACCTAGATTGGTCTATTTCCTCACATGCACACTTTAAAAATGAAAACTAACATCCTTGCAACCAAATCCTCCAACATTAAAGCAAATAGCCTCTTGAAGTTTCCTAGGTGACTTGACCTAGTTTGACTACTCACCATGGTTAATTCCATAAATAATGTTTAAATGGTAAAAGGTTAAAAGTGGTGAAAATGGTCAAATTTTCCAAATTAAAAATACCTCTACACCAAACCATGTGGAATGCTTAAATGAATTCTAGAAGCTTTTCAATTACCTCATAATCCATTTTAAAACTATTTTTTTAATCCAAATCATCCCCATGTGGACACATGTGCACAAAATGCTATAAAACCCTTTCCACTTCACTTGTCCTCACATTTTCCTTCATATAACCAAAAAGGCTATTGCTCAATAACTCCATCCATCTGGAAAACATCTAGGAAGCCAATAAACAAATCCTAGCCCTTGGTTTTGGCTCCAAAGCTTTGGTTAGGTGAAAAGGGCCAAATGATACAATCAAGCATATCTCATGATCCAAAGCATTCCAAGCCAGCGTTCCTTTTTATTCAGAGCTCTAAACACTCCCCTAAGCTTTTCAAATCTTCTCCCATCCTTCCTTAGCTTTCATGACCCTTATTTGAGAGAGAGAGAGAGAGAGAGAGAGAGAGAGAGAGAGAGAGAGAGAGAGAGAGAGAGAGAGAGAGAGAGAGAGAGAGAGAGAGAGAGAGAGAGAGAGAGAGAGAGAGAGAGAGAGAGAGAGAGAGAGAGAGATGGAAATATCTTTGAATCCAATGTGTTGCAACCCATGACCCCGAGTTTGAGATTTTGATGATGCCAAATAATGAGTGTTTTGGAACAACTTTTCATTGAATATTATTTTATTTACTATTGTCCTTGAGTACTAACATTTCAGGAAGATCTCAAGTGACTCAGGAAGAAAGGAAGACTCAAGACCGGGTAGATTAGGAGTATGAGTCAAACTTTGTATTTTTCGATTTATTTTATTTTTACTTTATTGAGTCTGGCCACAAAATGCATAAGAGTAAGAGCAACCATGCACACACATAGGGGGAGAGTTTGTTTTTAAATGCAAAATGTCATAGAAATTCTTCTCTGGAGATCGTACTGTATGATTTTAATTCGTACCGTACGATCCAAGCTATGTAAACGATTCTATGAATAGACCATACTGTACGAATGTATTCGTACTGTACGATATGTTCAGATCCAAAACCCTAGCCATAGTTTAATTTTAGTAAGTGATTTTGCGCCGTTCGTACTGTACGAACGTATTCGTACTGTACGATCTATTTTTAATACTTACTTAAATTAACCCATAATTAGTGCATGAAATCCAGGCCTAATTAAATTTTTATCTTCATACTGTATGAATTGAATCATACCATACGATGAACAGAGACGAAGTTTGATCGTCCTGGATATCGTCCTGGACGATCTCTTTGTTTTTGTCACATCGTACTGTACGATAGTAATCGTACCATACGATGAACAGAGACGACATCTGATCGTCCAGACCATCGTCCTATATGAATAGTGTTTTGTGGCTCGTACCGTACGATATTATATCATACAGTACGAATTGTTTTTGAATTGTTCGTACATCTTTGTACCAGGACGACGTCTATTTATACATATCGTACTGTACGAACAGTAACGACTACTTTTGAAATCAGAGGTTTTTGGAGCCCGTTTTTAGATGTCAATCATGTCCTTTTTCAGTAAGAAACACAGAGAGGGTGAACGTGGTTAGAGAGGGATTCCAAGGGAGAGAGCTCTAGAGAAATTCTTGAGGGTTGAGAGAAGAAGGAGGAGATGAGCATTATGAGGGAGAAGAGGTGTGAGGGAGATCACACGGTTGCTCCAAGCTTGCTGCATCTTGCTCATCCTGGGCCCTAGAAGGATTTAAGGGAGGATCTCCAAGGGAAAGGCTCGTCTACATCCGTTACCTCGAGGTTCTCTGCCTTCTCCAGGAGGGAGAAAAACGAGAAGGTTCTCTGCCGTCGCCAGGAGGGCAAAAATAGAGTTTGGCACTCCGCCACGCCGGGTTGGTGAAAGGGAGGTTTGTAAAGGCTTCTCCGCCTTGCCGAGGGGGGCAAAAGGAGAACTATTTTGACAGTGAAAATCCCAGAGCGGAGGACTCCACGGAGTGGATGTAGGTCATATTTTGACCGAACCACTATAAAAATTCTTGGTGTGTTTTTTCCTTATCGTCATTTACTTTTTACTTGCATTAAATTTTCATATCTATTGCATGATGAAATTTGTGGAAGAAAAATTGCTTAAAATTTTGTTGTAGAATTTCAAAAATAATAAAAAAAAATTAGAACTCTTGTTTAGGATTATTTTTATTAAGAAAACAGATTTTCACAATTCACCCCCCTCTTATCATTTAGTTATTTCAATTGGTATCAGAGCTTATTTTTCAAAAATAGTGTTTTAGAAAATCTTGAAAAAACGATCATGTCAAATTTTGGTAATCGTAACACTGCGGAGGGTTATTCAATAACTCGTCCACCACTTTTTGATAACATTCCGTTTGATTTTTGGAAAATTAGAATGTCTACATTTTTGCAATCTATAGATTACCGCATGTGGATGTTAGTAAATGATGGGTATGTTGCACCGTTTAAAATGGTTAATGGTTTGAAAACTCCTGTACCTTTTATTGAATGGAGCAATGAGGATAGGGAGTTAGCCCAACTGAATGCTAAGTGCTTAAACTATTTTTTTTGTGCATTTAAATCTGAGGACTATATGAGAGTATCTAATTGTGTTTCTGGTAAGGAGATTTGGGATAGACTGTGCATTACATGCGAAGGAACAAACGAAGTAAAATAGTCTAGGCTTAACATTCTACTACATGATTATGAATTATTCCGTATGAAACCTAGCGAAACAATTTCTGACATGTACACTAGGTTCACCCAAATCGTGACATCCTTGCATGCATTAGGTAGAGAAATTTCAAATTCTAAAAAAGTGAATAAAATTCTTAGATGCCTACCTAGTTCCTATGATGCTAAGATAACTACTATCACTGAGTCTAAAGACCTTAATGTTTATTCTATTGATAACCTCCTTGGGTCACTCATTGCATACGAGCAAGGGGTGAGCCAAAGGCAAAGTGATGCAGGTGAAAAGAAAAAGGAGCGGACGGTGGCATTAAAAGCTAGCAACTCAGAAAGTGAAAGCTCTGCAGGGGAGGAAGACGATGAGATAGCACTGATGACCCGACAGTTCAAAAATTTCCTTAAGAGAAAATAGAAGCGTCATCAGAACAGCTGGAATAAAGGTAAGAGCTCAAGGTCCAATAAAGTTTCATATAATACAATTTGTTTTGAGTGCAGGAAGCCAGGCCACCTTCGAGCTGATTGCCCCAATCTGAAGAGTCAACCAGCAAAGGAGAAAGGAGATGACAAAGCAAAATACAAGAAAGGAAAAACAAAGACACAGAGCTTTTTGGGCCGACTCTGCCTCAGAATCATCAGAAGAAGAAGCAGAGGAGGAGGTAACAAATTTGTGTCTTATGGCTAATGATAACCTTGATCAATTGGATCAGGATGAGGTATGTCAACTTTCATATGATGAATTATTGCTTATTTCTGAGAATATTAATGACTCGTATAGGAAACTGAAAAAATGCATGCTAAACTTAATATTGAATTTAGTTCTTTACAAATTGAGCATGCTAACTTAGTTAAAGAAAATTCTGATTAGATAAAGATCACATGTTACTTCTTGATGAGTATGATGCATTAAATAAGAAGCATATTGAATTAATTGAAGCGTATGAATCCTTGAAAACATCGCATATTGAACTAGATGTAGAGTTTGAAAAACTAACGGCACTTGCATTAGAAGTAGATCATAGTGAGCACTTGCTATTAATAGAAGTTGATGGATTGACAGCTCAAAATAAAACTTTTAGTGAGAGAATAAAAGAACTAGAAAATGAAATTGCATCACTCACATTAGGCCATCCTCGCAAACCCCCAACACAGCATGCATCACAAAACTTTAGGAAGAGGCACCACCACCCACATAGATTAGTAAACCCATTTCCTGGTGTTAGGTGTTTTTTTTCTGGCATGCTAGGTCACATAACCCGCACATGCACAATTCACCGTAGGACACACTTAGTATGGAGACCTAAACTGCATCCATCACAGCATAGCATGCATACATCTCATTCATGCAAGCATGAGGAGGAACCCAAACTCACTTGGGTTCCCAAATCTAATCTTTGAATGAAATTGTAGGGATGCTCTCACAAAAGACCTAGTGAGAGCATGTGGTACCTGGACAGTGGTTGCTCACGACACATGACTGGAGACATGAAGAAGTTCATCCTACTTGAGACCAAAATTGGAGGCAAAGTAATGTTGGGAGACAACACTACCAGGAAGGTGATAGGCTCAGGTACTGTTGGTAATGCTAAGAATTTTTTAATTGAAAATGTTTTATTAGTTGATGGTTTAAAGCATAATTTACTTAGCATTAGTCAATTGTGTGACAAAGGTTTTGACATTAAATTTTTATCTGATAAATGTCTGATTAGCTTATTTGATAAACTAATTTTAGAAGGAAAACGAATGAACAATGTTTACATGTTAGACCTTGATTGCATTGATAGCTCAAACTCATTCTGCTTGAAAACAATAGTTGATGACTCGTGGCTATGGCATAGGAGACTATGCCATGCTAGTATGAAAACTCTTAGAAACATCACTCAGAAAAACTTAGGTAGAGGTGTACCTAAGTTAGACTTTTCCAAGGATCACTTATGTGATGCTTATCAACTAGGAAAATAACTCAAATCATCCTTTCACTCAATTAGAGATGTGATCACCTCTAGGCCACTAGAAATTCTACACATGGACTTATTTGGACCCATTAGAATTCTCATTGTTCAAATATATGTGGACGACATCTTGTTTGGATCTTCGGATAAAACTTATGCGATGAATTTTCAAAAACAATGAGTATTGAGTTTGAAATGAGCATGATGGGAGATCTTAATTACTTTCTTGGCTTTAGTGTAAAACAAATGGATAATGGAACCTTTCTTAGCCAATCAAAGTATATTAAGGATATTTTAAAGAAGTATGAAATGGATAGTGCAAAACCCATGAACACCCCAATGAGTTCGACAATCCAATTAGATAAAGATCCTAGTGGAAAATCAGTAGATCAGAAAAAATATAGAGGAATGATTGGATCCCTTCTTTACCTGACTGCCAGTAGACCGGACATAATGTTTAGTGTATGCCTTTATGCCCGTTTCCAAGCCGATCCTAAAGAGTCTCACTTAACTGTTATCAAAAGAATTCTTAGATATCTACTAGGCACCCCAAACAATATGATATCAGAATTAAAATCGTACAGTACGATACGCAATAATGTCGTACCTACCGTATTGTACGATATCTCTTCTTCGTACGATACGATCCACGTCAGCAACGGATTGGACGAATTAAATCTGGTTGGTACGACATTATTTCGTATCGTACTGTACAATACATCCCTTTCGTACGGTACGATCCACATCAGCACAAAGGACAAATATGAGTTAAAGCTGTTTGGTATGATATTTATTATCTATAGTACTGTACAATACACCTGTTTGTACAGTATGAAACTTTTGGTCAAAATTCGTACTGAGGCCTCGGGACGATCGAAATTCGCCTGATTGTACTATACGATACCTATCGTACTGTTCGATTTGACTGTCTTTTCCCGAAACGAGCAGTCAGAATATTGATTGTCTATCATAATGTACGATGCCAGATCGTACTGTACGATGTCCAAAAATTCCTATAAGTACCCTTTCATAGGCCGTTTTTTTCACTCAAACCTCTCCTCACTCACTCCTTGACTCGTTTTTGTGCCCTATTGCAATGTCTAAGTAAGGTCGGATGACTGCTGGAAGCTCATCCTCGTCGAGTCGCCAACCTGATCATTTCCTGAATACTGAAAATGAGGAAGCCTACCACCGATATAAAGCCTGCAAAATTTCCCTTTCAAAAATGCTTAATCAGGCTGCTCTCAATTTCGAGGTAATGGGCATCTTTGCTTCCACCACCTTCCAATTCCTACTCACCCTGGTGTTTCCATATAATTCTGAACTTCTTTTTGAATTTCTCGCCAACCTCACCTACACTGTCGACAACACCACTTTTCACTCTTTTGTTTGTGGCCGCACCATTGAGATCACTAGAGCCGATATCGCCCAATATATTGGGCTGTCCACTGAAGGACCTATGGTTCGCTCGTTTCTTACAATGAATTTGATTGGAGCGATGTAAATAGAGTCCTTAGGAATACTGTGTTTCATCAACACCAACCTCTTGTTCAATCCTTAACTCGAAATGCCCGTATTATTCAACATGTTCTTCGAACCTCAATCATACCCAAAGGTGGCGACTGTATCAATCTGACCCCTACCTTGTCCTTCGTTACCTATCTTATTATGTCCAACATTAAGTTTGATGAGGTCGATTTAATTAGAAACTATATTCGCCACATGACTTTTGTTCGTCTACCTACCACTCGACGGAAACAGAATCTGGCTCTTGGTCACCTAATAGGATATATCCTCCACA
Source organism: Dendrobium officinale (assembly GCA_019514585.1). Lineage (NCBI taxonomy): Eukaryota > Viridiplantae > Streptophyta > Magnoliopsida > Asparagales > Orchidaceae > Dendrobium > Dendrobium officinale. The sequence goes on along the minus strand of CM033700.1, from coordinate 23,210,681 downwards.
ATAAATATCAATTATCCTACCTTGGTGAACCCGACATGCTTCCTATTTTTTATACGGATGCTTCCTTGCGTATTCTGACATGAGCCTGAAGATTCAGTCTTTGATGAAGAAGAAGGAGAAGATGCCCCAGCCGCAGCTCCAGCTTGACAACGACGCCATGCCGCACCTCGAGCACCTGCACCAGCACCAGCACACCCTAGTGATTTTTTAGTCGCCCGCTTCGACCAGCTGCAGACTCGTCTCGACATGCATATTCAAGAACAACATCAGCAACACGAGACTGATATGCAATGGTTTGGGGAACGTTTTACTGCAATTGATCACCGCTTCGATGCTCTATTTCAATATTTTCAACCAAATCCACCTCCACCACCACCAGATCAGGACCCGTCTGCTTAGATTGTTTGTGTTTGCATTGTAGTTTTTTTTTCTTTTGCTTTTTGCTTCTAGTTGCTCCTCCTTTTTGTGCTGTCAAAAGGGGGAGAAGTTTGTTGTACCTATTGTTATGCTTGTTATCTAAATGCATTCCTTTTGTTTTCCACTTGCTTTTGGTATCCTATTTTTTTTTCTTGTGTTTATTAAAAAAAAATAAAATAATAAAAAAAAACAAAAGAAATGCTTTTCGTACTCACTTGCAACAAATTATTTGACATCATAAAAAAGGGGGAGATTGTTGCAACCCATGACCCCGAGTTTGAGATTTTGATGATGCCAAATAATGAGTGTTTTGGAACAACTTTTCATTGAATATTATTTTATTTTCTATTGTCCTTGTGTACTAACATTTCAGGAAGATCACAAGTGACTCAGGAAGAAAGGAAGACTCAAGACCGGGTAGATTAGGAGTATGAGTCAAACATTGTATTTTTCAATTTATTTTATTTTTACTTTATTGAGTCTGGCCACAAAATACATAAGAGTAAGATCAACCCTGCACACACACAAGGGGAGAGTTTGTTTTTAAATGCAAAATGTCATAGAAATTCTTCTCTGGAGATCGTACTGTACGATTTTAATTCGTACAGTACGATCCAAGCTATGTAAACGATTCTGTGAATAGAGCGTACTGTACGAATGTATTCGTACTGTACGATATGTTCAGATCCAAAACCCTAGCCGTAGTTTAATTTGAGTAAGTGATTTTGCGCCGTTCATACTGTACGAATGTGTTCGTATTGTACGATCTATTTTTAATACTTACTTAAATTAACCCGTAGTTAGTGCATAAAATCCAGGCCTAATTAAATTTTGATCTTCGTACTGTATGAATTGGATCGTACCATATGATGAACAGAGACAAAGTTTGATCGTCCCGGATATCTTCCTGGATGATCTCTTTTTTTTTTTTTTCACATCGTACTGTATGATAGTAATCGTACCATACGATGAACAGAGACGACATCTGATCGTCCAGACCATCGTCCTGTACGAATAGTATTTTGTGGCTCGTACCGTACGATATTATATCATATAGTACGAATTGTTTTTGAACTGTTCATACATCTTCGTACAAGGACGACGTCTGTTTATACATATCGTACTGTACGATGTTGAATCGTACAATACGAACAGTAACGGCTACTTTTGAAATCAGAGGTTTTTGGAGCCCATTTTTAGATGTCAATCATGTCCTTTTTCAGTAAGAAACACAGAGAGGGTGAACGTGGTTAGAGAGGGATTCCAAGGGAGAGAGCTCTAGAGAAATTCTTGAGGGTTGAGAGAGGAAGGAGGAGGTGAGCGTTGTGAGGGAGAAGAGGTGTGAGGGAGATCACACGGTTGCTCCAAGCTTGCTGCATCTTGCTCCTCCTGTGGCCCTAGAAGGATTTGAGGGAGGATCTCCAAGGGAAAGGCTCGTCTACATCCGTTACCTCGAGGTTCTCTGCCTTCTCCAGGAGGGAGAAAAACGAGAAGGTTCTCTACCGTCGCCAGGAGGGCGAAAACAGAGTTTGGCACTCCGCCACGCCAGGTTGGTGAAAGGGAGGTTTGTAAAGGCTTCTCCGCCTTGCCGAGGGGGGCAAAAGGAGAACTATTTTGATTGTGAAAATCTTGGAGCGAAGGACTCCAGGGAGTGGACGTAGGTCATATTTTGACCGAACCACTATAAAAATTCTTGGTGTGTTTTTTCCTTATCGTCGTTTACTTTTTACTTGCATTTAATTTTCATATCTATTGTATGGTGAAATTTGTGGAAGAAAAATTGCTTAAAATTTTGTTGTAGAATTTCAAAACTAACAAAAAAAATTAAAACTCTTGTTTAGGGTTATTTTTATTAAGAAAAAGATTTTCACAATTCACCCCCCCCCTTGTCATTTAGTTATTTCACAATGGAAACCAAGGTTTGTGGTCTTTTGATAATTTGATGTGGACATGTGCATTAGTCCAACAAACTAAAAATCAAGTCAATCTGACATCTAGGTCAAATTGTTTCCTAAAACAAGCCCAAAATCTCTCTCTAAAAGTGTTTTTTTAAAAGTTCTCTTTAGAGAGATCAAACACTTACCCACAGTTCATCTTAGTGTGGGAAAGATGTGTTTTAAGTTTCATTAAATTTGTATAAGTATTTAAGAAGTTATGAGAATTTAAAGGTTTAGTTCATTGGTTTAAATTGAATTAAACACATTAAAAAATTTCAAAAAATATTCAAAATTTAAAAAATTTACTACAAAGTTATTTCTCACCCAAATTTAACAATCTTAGACTCATTCAAAAGGTCTTGAGCCTAAATTTATTAAAAAAATTAATTTCATTAGATTTTGATCATTTGTTTTTTTTTAAATTATGTTTGAGTCCAACTTGATTTACTTAATTTTCTTATTACAAAGTGTTCCAATAGGCTTCAAAATTTTATATGGAATATTAGGTCGTGTTAACTACGTACTCAAATTTTCAGTTGCCATTGTGAGCTCTGAATTTTTCTAAAATAAAATTTCAAGGTTATGCATCAAGATTTAATCCATAACTTGAAAAATCATTAGTCTTCAAATTTAGAATATTATCCTTTTATTTTTTTTTGTGTTTAAATGTTTATACATGAGTTAGTACACCATTAATTTTACCCAAATCTAGTATGTACAACTCCTAAAATAAATCACCAAAGTTAAAGATGCACTTAGTTTTCATGTTTGATTTTGAAACATAGGGGGATTTTGATGACTCCAAATTTAGTGGGTTTGAATCACATGTACATATGTACCTATGTTTCAAATTTTACTGGATTTGGAGGTAATTTGGTCTGTCATTTAGCAAACTGAAGATTGATATACATAATTGGCCTAGAAACTTAAAAATAAGAATAAATCCAAATTAAATCCAAAAAATATAAACTATGTATTAAAGAGCTCAAAATTAATTGCTCAACTAATGAAAATTAATATTCCTTTCACAAACCTCTAGAATAAAAAAAATATTTGAAATTTAATAAAAATTATTAATTAATTAAAATAAATTATTAAAAAATAAATAAAAAAAACTAAATAAATTTTAAAACACTTGTAATCTTTGCTTTGAATCATTTCTGATATTTGGGAAAGATTTAAAGAGGTTTGGAGTTTATTTGTTATAAAAAGAAGAAAATCTCCCTAATTAAGCATTTCATTAAAATCACCAAACTTGTAAAATTCATAATTAATTACCAAAAACTCCAAATTGAACAAACTCAAAGGTATTGGACTCATTTTTGGGCTAGTTTTTTTGAAAAATATAAACCTTCTATAATTTATTAAAAATTAAAAAAGTAAATATTTTGTCAAATTTAGTTTATTAAAATGGCTAAACTTGTAAAAATTATAACTAATTTTAGAAAATTTCAAATGACACAAACTTTAAAATATTGGTCTCATCTCTTTGTCTAGTATGTTTAAAAAATAAGAAATCTATAGAATACAATATAAGTAAAAAAGTTAAATTTTGTTAAATTTAGTTAGTAAAATAATCAAGAAATTTCATAAATTCAATAGAATATGAAAAATAAAAAATTTGATTAACATATTGAACTTAATGAAATGCACAATAATGATAGCTAAATTAAAATTCAGCAACTAATGAGCAAACTCAAATAACTAGGTAATTATAGGATAACTTGAGCCTACGAGGCTATTTAGTTAGCCCCAATGATGATGAAATAAACTTTATGGCCTTCGTTTAAACAAAGGTAATTAACATTCAACAAAAATGAGTAACTAATAAATTATTAGGTAATTAAAAAAAAAATAAAATAATCTAACTAAATCAAACATAAATAAATAGATAATTGCAGGGTAACCTGAGCCTATAAGACTATTAAGTTAGCCCTAAAAAGGGTGAAATAAACCTCACTGCCTTAGTGTAAGCAAAGGAAATTATCATTTATGTTAAATAATAAGTAATAAATAATTAATAAACAGAGAGCAAAGGTGTATTGGATTAGAAGGTTTAAAAACTAAAACACTTAAGAGAAATTATGAACTTTAGAGAATTGATAATCGATAACCTTTAACATTTAAAAGTCATTTCAAATGACCTTTAAAACATTAAATCTTAAATATAAATTAAATTTCCCACAACCTAAAATAAAATGAAAATAAAGAGTTAGAAAATTTCAAACAATAACCAACTTAGGACATATCCAAACTACACAATTTTATACACACGTTAGATGGATTGTTAGGCAACCAACTCTAGTATTAGGCTACGTCGCTATTCCCTTTCATGTGCTTTTCTTTATTATGTGGATTGATGTGGGTTTTGAAAGTTCGTTCGGGATGTTAAGCCCTATGAACTTAGTCCCAAGCTAACCAAGAGGGGGGGGGGGGGTGAATTGGTATTTAAAAAAAATTCTTAAGACAAAGAAAGAAAATCACAAACCAAATCACACCACAAAAATAAATGCGGAATTTAAAAGTGCGGAAGCAAGAAAAAGAACACAGAAATTTATAGTGGTTCGGTCGACTCGACCTACGTCCACTCCTTGGAGGCACCCTCCAAGTATTGCACTACAAAATGTGACTCTCCTTTAGCCCCCACAGCTAGGCGGAGAAGCCCTCATAAGAAACTCCTTTTTGCCACCCCGGCAAGGCAGAGAACCCACCTCCTTTTGCTTCCTCCTGAAGCTGGCAGAGAACCACAACCAAAAGCAAACTCCTTACCTCTTCCGACCCTTCCACGGACGAGAAACTCCAGACGAAAGACAAGCAGAGCAATCCTTGAGCAACCCTTGTGAATCCCCTCACAAGCTCCCCCTCACAAGATCCTCTCTCTCTCTCTCCCTCTCTCTCTTTCTCTCCTCAAGGTCTTCTAAGGTCAAGGCAGCAGCCAAAGGTGTTTTTAAAAACGTTGGAGAAGAGCTCTTCAAATAGAAGAGCTCAAGAGGAGCTCATTAATTGCAAGTAGCCGACTTTATCGTCCAGGCCGATATGGACATCGGCCTGGCCGATTAGTACAAATCAAGGAAGATCGGCCAGAGCACAGCCCTGGGAATAGTCCTGGACGATTGAAATTTGGCTTGATCGTCCAGGCCGATCTCACGATCGTCCTGGCCTATTAGTTCAAATTAGAGGTAAATCGTCCTGAGCACAGCCCTGGGAACAGTCCTGGCCGATTGAAATTTGGCTTTATCGTTCAGGCCGATCTCACGATCGTCCTGGCCGATATGATCGTATCAATCATCCTTAATTACTCTCTTGATTTCCTGATCAATTAAGGCATAATTTGGTAATTTCGTCCAGGCCGATCCAGGAATCGTCCTGGCCGATAATTTAAAATACAGTATGCCTAAACTATCTAAGGCGGCTATCTCTTTCTATTTTGAGCTTATCATCCGGGCCGATACACGTATTGTCCAGGCCGATAGGTTAATGTCGGCTGCCTTGATTAAGAATCCTTAATTAGACTTTCTAATTTAAGCGGATCGTCCCGGACGATATAAATATCGGCCGGGCCGATGTGGTCAAAAATAGAATTTCTAAGCCTCTCAATTGTGTGTGTGAAGGGTTACTTAGTATCAGACTTTTTGGCCATTACAAGTAGACTCAAAAGGTGAAAAATAAAATTACAGACTGTCTTAACCCTAAACTTACGCAATCCTGAACTTGGCTCCTTCTTGATCGTCCGATCTTCGATTCCTGAAAAGTTAGAAGCAACAAGTAGTCCAAGAGAAAAAGTGTTTGTCAATCATCAAAACATAAGACCTGAAAATAGGTTTGCAACAATCTCCCCCTTTTTGATGATGGCAAACACAAGTAGGAAAATTTCATTAAAACAGGAAGGTTACAAAACCCAAGACCAAACAGCTTTTTCCTACACCCTACTCCCCCTTTTGTCATCACAAAAAGAGGGTCTAGAAACACAAGAAAAACATCACAAAAGACTAACAAGCACACTAAAAAGACAGGAAACAAACAACACAAAATACAGACTAAAACAACGAGGGATCCAGATCATCAGATGGAGGTGGTGGAGGTGGCTGCTGAAAGCAGGTGGCAAGTGTGGTGAACTGAGCATTGAACCAGGCGATGTCCTGGTCATACTGCTGTTGCTGCTGAGTAACAAAACTGTCAAATCGGGCTAAATCCTCAGCGCGGTGTTGCTCGTAGTGGGCAATGTCCTCTGAGTGTTGCTGCTCCTGAGCAACAACGTAGGCATCAAACCGAGTCTCCCAACGATCAAACCTCTCAATCAACTGATCAAAAGGTGAGTGCTGGTGGAGAGGGACAGGATCAGGAATGGGAGCAGGAGCGGGAACCTCCTCCTCTCTAGCCCCCCGACCTTCCCCATCTCCTGGGTGGAGACGAGTACTATGAAGAGCAATGAAGGAATTGTTTGAGTAGTAGGTAGGGTGACGGTCAGGATGATTAGGGTATTGGAGATTGTATTTGGTTTCAAGGATATAGGCTATGATGTGTCCTAAGGCTAGATTGGGCTTTCTCTTATGGCCTGGGTCGCAAATTGTAGTTAGGTGATCTATGTAGCAAAAGAGTAGATTAGCGGCATTGAATTCTCTTTGGGCCATAATGTAGAAAGTAGTGAGGGACAGTAGAGGGGTGATGTGAATTCGGTCCCCGGCTTTTGGGATTATGGATGTGCGAAGGACATGTTGGATTGTCCTAGCATCTTTGACCAAAGAGCTAGTCTCTCCAACATGGAAAAGTGTATTGGTCTGACGAAGGAAGTGATTCGCCGTAGACCAGTCAAAATCAGGATCAGTGGCTATTTGGTGCAGCTTATCCCCAGTGGTGGATAGCTGTAAAAGATCAACACAATCCTGATATGTGATTTCGACAGGGCGTCGATTCACATATGAGGTCATGACTGTGAAGGTGTGGTTAATGCGTAGGCTAGCAAAAAATTCAGCGAGAAGTTCAGAAGAGAAAGGGAAGGCGAGAGTGAGTAAAAAACAAAGAGAGGTGTGGGCAAAAAGGTCCATTACCGGGTATGAGAGATATGCAGGATTAATTATCCGGGAAAGGGTGATGTCGCTCTCCTTGTAGCGATGATAGGCAGCCTGATCTTCTGCCTCCCTGAATCGAGGGTCCAGAGTCACCCTCGAAGAACTCCCAGATGCCTAACGAAAGCGTTTCCCACCAGCCATTTGAGAGAGGTAGCAAGGAAACACACAAGAGCAGAAGGAGGGTGAGAAAACATGGCTGGAATTGGCCTGAATATAAAGAAACGGCCCTATCGTCCTGGCCGATTGCCTAATCGTCCAGGCCGATAGGGTACAATAATTGCGTACAGGCCGATTGGTCAAAAAGGCGGTCCGATCGTCTAGGCCGATCAGATATCGGCCAGGCCGAAAAGACACAGGCTATCGGCCCGAGGAGTCAGGCCGAACGACCGTTGAAAAAGCAGATCGTCCGGGCCGATTCGGTGTATCGTCCAGGACGATGCACAATAATTGATCGTATCGGCCGAAGTTAAAACGTTTTAAATACTTGCCACGTGTATCATCCAGGACGAACAGTGGTTCGGCCCGGCCGATTGTCCAATAATGGATCGTCCGGGGCCGAATTTAAAGGTCAAAATGTGCTGACACGTGGATCGTCCGGGACGCTCCAGTGTATCGGCCAGGATGATGCACATAAAATGCATCGGCCAGACAAAATATACTATCGGCCAGGACTATCACCAAGAGTTCGATCAAATCGGCCAGGACGATATGGGATCGTCCGGGATGATGAGTTTAGGTTTTTCAAACAAAAGGTCAGCAGATGGATTTTGAACAGAATTTGTCATATCGTCCAGGACGATAAGGGTATCGGCCAGGATGATGTAACTAGAAATTGAATTCAAAGAAAAGATGGTGATGATCAAGACCCTCAAAAAATAAAAAAACAGTCAAAACACAGAAAAATAAAAAACAAGGAACACAAAAAAAAAACAAAAACAAAAAAAAAAAAACAAATATTTTTGAACTTTTAATTTTTCTAATTTTTTTTTTTATTTATGGAGGCATCATATGAGAATTCTTTTCAAAAAGTTAAACTTTTAAAGTTCCAAGAGATCAAGAAGTTTAACAAATCTCAATTAGAAGAAGGTAGAACATCTGATTTTGTTAACCCTTGATCGGACATCCTTCAGGGTACAAAAAATTCTTTTGGAAAATAAAAAATCCAACTTAGAATTACTAATTAGGATAATAAGATCCATTCAAGACTTGTAAAGAAAATATCTCATATTTAATAAACCAAAGTAATTTTTCTCAATCATGGAAATTGAAATCAAGTCTTTGAAAACATCACATAATTAATGAGTTTTCTAAGTTTTAAGAATTTTACTAAAGAGAGAATAGCTTGCATTTAGTGGGCTCATTTTATGCCTCTTGTCATTTTGATTTGCTCTTTTGAGCATCTTTTGATTCTTTGATACACTTTTGTGTATATAGCATTCTTTTCAATTTTGGCTTCATTGGCCTCTTTCCTTTTTAACTTTTGCAAGCTAGAAATTCTTTAATATACCCTTAAAAAGGACTTAGTTGTGAGTATATCCTCCAAATATTAGAGAATAGGAGCTCTCTCTCTAACATAGGAAAGAACAATCCACAACACAAAATCAAAATCATGTGATAATTGCAATGGCAAGATTTCAAAAGCTTGAGTGATATCTAAGAACTTTGGCTATTATACATAAGATAAATTAATGTAGCAAGATAAGAAAAAGATCTTAATTAACAAGCCATTGGTTAAACCGAGTTTAGACTTTTGTTTTAGAGAAGAAAATCATACCACTAAATAAAGTCAGAATGAGGGAAAAACATCAACAGAAAACTCCCTTTAACCAATTTTGAAAAGCTAAAACACTATCTCAAAAAACTCCAAAATCTAAACGTTTGAAAAGGGTTAATCATATGGAAGGCCAAAATTAAAGAGCAACGTGTAAACAAAACAAAACAAAACAAAACAAATAAAAAAAATAAACTAAAATCAATACAAAGTGAGCACAAAAACTTAGAAAAATTAAAATAAAAAGACACACAAAACTAATGTTTCAAGCAAGTGATAAAGCAGCGAGTTTAAGCAATTTTTGAGCTGCAAGCCTCCTTATGTCCAGTTATCCTATGCTCTCACGAGAGCTTTGGTGAGAGCACACCTGCAAAAACTCAACAACAGTCAGATTTAGGAACCCAAACAGGTTTGGGATCCTTCTTAGAAAAAGTAGAATGTAATGCAGGTAAGGTATGCTGTGAATCATGCATCTTAGGTCTCCACACCCAATGAGTACTACGATGAACGGTGCAAGTGTGTGAGATGTGTCCTATCATGCCACATGAGAAACATCTAATTCCAGGAAAGGGATTTCTTAAATGATTTGAGTTATAATGCCTCTTCCTAGGTTTTGGCTTAAGATCAACAGTGGAATTCATCCGATTTTTCTTACATATATCAAAATCATTTTGAATTCTCAAATTTATTCTCTTTAATGCATCAATCTCAATCCTCAAATTTTTTCTCAAGATCTTTAGATTTCTTTAGATCAAAACTAAGTGAGGTGTGTGAAACTTTTAATGCATTATGTTCATCAATTAATTACAAATAATTTTTGTTCAACTCATCAAATTCATCAAGGAGAGCCATGTGATTTGAATCAATCGTTGCATGATCTTTGAGAAACACTTCATGCTCTTTTTGTAGATTTGAATGTTCTAATTTTAGGCTAGCATAAGTTTTCTTAAGTTTTTTGTATGATGCATGGATTTTTTCACAAATTTCAAACAATTCATCATAGGTTGGTTTACATACCTCTTCTTCATCACTTTGATTTTCTCCCATGAAACACAAATTCGTAGTCTCTTCCTCTGGTTCAGTCTCAGAGGAATCAGTACCAAATTCTGCCCAAAATCCTCTTTGGATTTTCTTCTTGTCCTTCCTTGACTTGGATTTCTCCTCACCTTTTTCCTTTTCTTTGCTTGAATGATCTTGAAGTGTAGGGCAATCGACTTTCACATGTCCAGGTTTTCTGCATTCAAAACAAACAACATCAGAAGATCCTTTAACATATTTGTGATCCTTACCTTTCCTCCAACTTTGATGATGCCTTTGTTTCTTCCTTAGAAAGCTTTTGAATTGCCTTGTGATGAAGGCAACTTCATCGCTTTCAGACCCGGAAGATTCAGAATCCGATTTGTGTGCCTTCAGTGCGATTGTTTTCTCCTTTTTCTTCTCACCTGCATCAAGATTTCTTTGATTCACACCTTGCTCGTAAGCAATGAGTGAGCCAAGTAAGTTATCAATGGAATAAGTATTCAAATCTTTGGATTCAGTAATAGCAGTAATTTTTGCATCATAAGACGAAGGCAAGCATCTCAAAATCTTGTTAACTTTTTCATAATTTGAAAGCTCTTTTCCTAGTGAATGTAATGAAGTAACAATCTGAGTAAACCTAGTGTACATGTCAGAAATCGATTCATGAGGTTTCATACGAAAAAGTTCGTAGTCATGCAAGAAAAAGTTCAAACGGGATTGCTTAACTTCATTAGTACCTTCATAGGTGATGCATAATTTATCCCAAATCTCTTTACCAGTTTTGCAAGTTGAAACACGCATGTAATCTTCAGATTTCAAAGCACAAAAAAAAACAGTTCAAACATTTTGCATTTAATTAAGCCAAATCACGTTCATCGAAAGTCCATTCAGTAAAAGTAACTTCAGTTTTAACACCATTAATTTCACGAGAAGGTGGAGAATAACCTTCTTGAATAAGCATCCACATGCGATAATCAGTAGATTGTAAAAACGTTGACATGCGGGTTTTCCAAAAATCAAAAGGTAAGTTGTCAAATAGAGGAGGTCGTGTAATCGAATAACCTTCAGTAGTGTTTCTATTTCCTATGTTAGCCATGGATCAAATTCAAAAAGTTTTCAAACTTAATTTTTTGAATCCCGCTCTGATACCACTTTAAAGTTCATTCGGGATGTTAAGCCCTATGAACTTAGTCCCAAGCTAACCAAGAGGGGGGGGGGGGGGGGGGGGGGGGTGAATTGGTATTTAAAAAAAATTCTTAAGACAAAGAAAGAAAATCACAAACCAAATCACACAACAAAAATAAATGCGGATTTAAAAGTGCGGAAGCAAGAAAAAGAACACAGAAATTAATAGTGGTTTGGTCGACTCGACCTACGTACACTCCTTAGAGGCACCCTCCAAGTATTGCACTACAAAACGTGACTCTCCTTTAGCCCCCACAGCTAGGCGGAGAAGCCCTCACAAGAAACTCCTTTTTGCCACCCCGGCAAGGCAGAGAACCCACCTCCTTTTGCTTCCTCCTGAAGCTGGCAGAGAACCACAACCAAAAGCAAACTCCTTACCTCTTCCGACCCTTCCACGGACGAGAAACTCCAGACGAAAGACAAGCAGAGCAATCCTTGAGCAACCCTTGTGAATCCCCTCACAAGCTCCCCCTCACAAGATCCTCTCTCTCTCCCTCTCTCTCTTTCTCTCCTCAAGGTCTTCTCAGGTCAAGGCAGCAGCCAAATGTGTTTTTAAAAATGTTGGAGAAGAGCTCTTTAAATAGAAGAGCTCAAGAGGAGCTCATTAATTACAAGTAGACGACTTTATCGTCCAGGCCGATATGGACATCGGCCTGGCCGATTAGTACAAATCAAGGAAGATCGGCCAGAGCACAGCCCTGGGAACAGTCCTGGACGATTAAAATTTGGCTTGATCGTCCAGGCTGATCTCACGATCGTCCTGGCCTATTAGTTCAAATCAGAGGTAAATCATCCTGAGCACAGCTCTGGGAACAGTCCTGACCGATTGAAATTTGGCTTTATCGTTCAGGCCGATCTCACGATCGTCCTGGCCGATATGATCGTATCAATCATCCTTAATTACTCCCTTGATTTCCTGATCAATTAAGGCATAATTTGGTAATGTCATCCAGGCCGATCTAGGAATCGTCCTGGCCGATAATATAAAATACAGTATGCCTAAACTGTCTAAGGCGGCTATCTCTTTCTATTTTGAGCTTATCGTCCGGGCCGATACACGTATCGTCCAGGCCGATAGGTTAATGTCGGCTGCCTTGATTAAGAATCCTTAATTAGACTTTCTGTTTTAAGCGGATCGTCCCGGACGATATAAATATCGGCCGGGCCGATGTGATCAAAAATAGAATTTCTAAGCCTCTCAATTGTGTGTGTGAAGGGTTACTTAGTATCAGACTTTTTGGCCATTACAAGTAGACTCAAAAGGTGAAAAATAAAATTACAGACTCTCTTAACCCTAAACCTATGCAATCCTGAACTTGGCTCCTTCTTGATCGTCCGATCTTCGATTCCTGAAAAGTTAGAAGCAACAAGTAGTCCAAGAGAAAAAGTGTTTGTCAATCATCAAAACATAAGACCTGAAAATAGGTTTGCAACAGGTTTCTATTTGAATGAATGTTAATTTCTAGGGTTTTATGTGATAAATAATAGTTATTGAAAGTGCTCAGATGACACTAGAAAGTGCTCTAAGGATGTTAACCCCTATAGAACTATCCCAAGGCTAAATAAAGAGAGTGGTGAATTGGTAAAGAAGAAACTTTAAGCAAAGTACAAACCAAAATCACCACAAATAAAACAAATGCGGAAGCAAATAATAAGAAAGAACACACCGGATTTATAGTGGTTCGGTCAAGCCTTGACCTATGTCCACTCCTTTGAGGCACCCTCCAAGTATTGAACTAAAACAAGTGTCTCTCCTTTAAACAGCTGGGCGGAGAAGCCCTTACATAATCACTTCCACCTTCCCCGGTGCGGCGGAGTCGCCGGGTCCTTTGACACCAAAGAGATCTTCTTCTTTGGTGAACTTCCCTCGAGACAAGCCTTGAATCGAACGGTATTAAGGTGCAAGCCTGTCGGAATAACCGTGTGGAATCCCCCTCCACACTCCCTTGAGTCCCCCCTTACAGGATCTTCTCCCTCTCTCAGACTTCACCCGTTTCTCACTCCTTTTCAAGCTTTCTCTTCAAGTTTCCCCCACCAGAATGAAGCTACAATGGCTGCCAAAGACACTTACAAAGTATCATGTCATAGCTTAAATAGAAGAGCTAAAAATGAGCTCAATAATGCAAGTTGTCGGCTTTATCGTCCAGGACGATAGACATATCGTCCTGGCCGATTAGTTCAAATATAAGGAAAATCATCCTGAATATCACCATGAAATGAAGTTGGCCGATGTCTAATCAGCCCGGACAATCTTGCGATCGGCCCGGATGATCTTACGATCGGCCCGGATGAAATCACAATTAATTGCTTTCCAAAATTGCCAGAGAAATTTTGGAAAAATTATTCTGGATCGTCCTGGTCGATATTTTATAGTCCAGGCCGATCCACCAGGCCGATGTCCAAAAATAAGTATTTCCTAAGTAGATCTAGCAGCAGATTCTTTTTTAATTGAGCCTATCATTCTAGACGATACAAAATCGTCCAGGATGATGTGTTTTGCATAATGACGGCTGCTTTAATGAGGATGCCCTAATTAGGGTTTCTCCTTTTAGACCGATCGTCCAGGCCGATATAAATATCGTCCTGGATGATGTTACCAAAAATAAAAATCTTTAGGGAACAATAGAAAAATCTTCCAAGCTACAAAACATCAGGAGCCACACTAAATATAAGGGACTCAAGAAAGGAAAAAATGTATAAACTGACTGAGACCTTAAATGTCAGTACATAAGGCTGTCGTAGAGAAATAAAATGTTTGCTTTCATCAAAATCATAAACCATTGATCTGCAACAGTTATACTATAATACTTTTACCATGTTACTTATGATGTGAAATGTGATGGGCATTTAGATTCTTTTCCTTGGATATAAATAATTTAGATGTTTACAAAATTTTCTACAGGTGCCTATGTTTATGTAGGGCTATAAAAAGGGGGCTAAAATTAATCAAGATTTGAAAATAATGATATTTTATGCAGGTGCTTTCATTTTCTAGCTCCCCTTAATTAATAAAAAATATAGACAAGTTTTAGATTTGCTCAAAGATGAGAAAGTGATTATTTTAATTGTGATTATGATGTTGATATTCATATATTTAACTGCTTCACAATCATGATGGGAGTTTGAGACTTTTTATTTTTATATTCATGTAACTCAATTAAAAAAGTTATGAAAGCTTATACAAGAAGGCATTTTCCAAAAGAGTTGGGATCAAAAGAGAAGGAAATATCTTTCAATGGAAGGTTCTTTCATTTGGAGATCCAAATTGGACGAACAAGAGAAGCGTGAAGATAAGAACCAAGGAGAATTAAAGATGAGAATGCCTTACTTTGTAAAGATTTGTATCACTTTATAGGTGTAGAATCCAGGTTGTTGTTAGTGGAGACTGACCACCTTCACATTCAGCATATCATGGGTTGTAATAAGTTGCATTAGCCACATGGAATTTTGGTATTATATACTTTGTTGGATGATTATTTAATTTGATTGCATGGTAGAAATTGCATGTTTTTCATAGGTTTGGTTCTTGCATGTTCTATTTTTCTTGGATTTTCATAGATTCTTAAGGACAAAAAAATTCTTCTACTCTTAACTAAATAAAAGAATTTAGGCTCACTTAGAAAGATAAACATTCCTAAGAAGTAAGCTAGAGAACTTTAGAGTTCTTAAACATTAATATCTTTCTTCTCTCCTTGCTAGGCACCTCCTAACCTGTGGTCATGGAAAATCACCTTGCCCATTAGGGTGCATTTCTATTTAGGAGATGCTATGCTCTTTAGGAAACAATCTATTTTTATGCCTATTTTTAATGTTCAAAACATATGTTTTTTGCAGAAAAGTCAATTTTCATGCATTGCATTAAAAATAAAATAAAATAAAATTATATTACGTATAATTATATAATTTATAAGTTAAGGGACCACTTAAGGAGTTTTCTAGATGTTAACCTTGAATTCTAAAAAATTTAAATAAAAACCTACAAATCTAACATAAATATTGGATGATATGGATTTAAAATGGCTAGGTGGTTTAGCTGGCTTTCCAATCTAAGTTAATATTAAAAGTTTGTGAAGGTTGTTAAACCTTTATGAACTAGCCCAAGACTAATCGAGAGGGGGGGAAGGGTGAATTGGATATTTAAAAGTTTCTTTTCAAAACCACACACAATAATCTACACCGTGGATACAAAAATAAGCAAATTTCATAATAATTAAATAAATAAGATTTTTCTACAACACATATAATTGCAGAAAAATAAAGTGTAGAAAATATTCAGAATGAACACAATGAGATTTATAGTGGTTCATTCAACCTGACCTACGTCCACTCCTTGGAGACTCCCTCTCCAAGTATTACACTAAATAGAAGTTACTCTCCTTTTTCTCTCACAAAATGGTGGAGAAACATATATATAAGCTATTTCACCACCCCGATGTGGCAGAGAACTGTGACTCTTTTATAGCCAAAGAACCTCAACTCTATTTTCACCCTCTAGGTGATGGTTAGAGAACCTCCACTCTATTTTCACCCTCTATATTCAGAGAACCACAACTCTATTTTTAGCCTCTAATGATAGTAAAAAAATGAGTATCTTCGTTGAAGAACTTCTTCTCTAGAGCCATAGAGAATCTAGGCAGACGCTTGCAGATACTAGACAAGATTCTTACTTAGATCAACCTTGTGAATCCCTCATAATTTTTTTCCTCACAAAATCTCCCTCTCTTCTCTCACAAAGCTCTCCCTCTACTGTCCCTCAAGGCTCTCTCACTTGAAGTTTAAATTTCCAAAGATCTTCTAATAGGAGTATTAGAAAACCTTAAGTAGTGGGTTCAAGAAACCTTAATTTTTAAGAGTTCCATCTTCTATTCGTACATTATGATACACCTATTATACCGTATAATCAGTGTAATTAGAATTGTCCAACAAATTCATTTAGATAAAATTTTTCACTTTTATAACACTTCATACAATATGATAAAAAGATTATCTGGTATGAACTATAGAAATTCTTTCTGTTTATTTGGGTTGGCTGTTGGGATGACCAACTTTGTACACTATTGATCATTCATCACTATTGAGATCGTATAATATGATCAGTACACAAATTATAAATTTTGTTTGGCATGATGTTTGGGATAACCAATTTTATACACTATTAATTATATTATATGAATAATATTATACCATACGATCAGTGATAAAAATTATCCATGATTTTATTGCCTGATATCAAGGGGTTAATTAAGAAAGATTTTAATTAGAGCATACAATACTAACCAAATTGTATTATATGATCAGCACATAATTATTATCTTTCTTAACCTCTAGAGGCTAGGTAGGGTTTTGATAGAGCACAATAGATTGTATAATATGAATTAAAGTTGTACAACATGAGATAAAGTCATACAGTATGAAACCAAAATCATACAGTATGAGTTACTTAAGAATTTTTTTCTCTCCCCCCTTATGTGTGTGCAAGGTTGCTCAGTAAAGAAATCCACTAAATTATATGATACTACTCAAGAAAGGAAAAAAAATATTAAAAAAATGTAAAAATACAGACTCTAACCCTAGTCTACCAAATCTCGAGCTGATCAGATTTGCAAGTGAATGGTGGTTTAATTTCCTGAAATGTTAGCACACACAAAATAAAATAGAATATTATAAAATCAGGAGAAAGCAGTAACATACATTCTAATATTTGTTATAATAAAAATAATAGTTCTTGGATTGGATTTGTAATAAATATAAGCCCAGAATGGAAAACACTCATTTTTGTGTTATATGAGAGTGAATTGTATGATCACTAATCATATAATATGATTAAATATATGCCTAGGATGAACCAAGGTTATCTACCACATGTTTTATTAAATCATACTAGATGATTTAGATCATAAAATATAATTGTTAATTAAGATTTGATCCAGACTCAATTGCATAATCAATGGTTCAAATTAGGCAAGATTTGTTAATAATCAGATAGTATGATATTTCTCATACAATATGAGTATATCAAAATTTAAAATTCAAATTGCCTAAATTTGGTTACTCATATTTAAAGCAGGGTTCTTTCAAAATAACTAAGCATGCTGTATGAACATAGGCCATACAATATGATTAGTTATGTTATAAATTATTTTAATTAATTTAATTAAATACTTGATTTCATTTTATGTATTAACAGGTCATTCAGTATAATTAGAATTGTATCGTATGATTTAAAAGAGAATTTAAGTGTTTAATTTTCATCTTCACCCCTAAGTGTGTGCTTGATTGTCTTACCAACATACACCTAATTACATAAAAGACTCAAGAAAAATAAATATAGTCTCTTTATAGAAGTTTAACTTGACTCAATACTGTAATTTCTTAAGTTTGATTTTTAACTTAGAATTGTGTATATTGTATAAGGTAATATATATAAAGTAGAGATTAAAAATTGATCTAATTAATTATGATATAAATCATCAAAACACTAGTTTGTACTCTCAATTTTCAATAATAATACCTAAAACAACTAAAATAGATTCATACATTTGTCTCCTCCTTTGAGTAATTAGGATTTTTTTTAATCTTTGAACTCATTACACTTTGAGTTCATTAATCAAAATGTTCTTTAAAAACTTAAATAAAACACAAATATCAAACTCTAAAAACTCTTAATGAATTAAAATTTAAACTCAAAGAAACCTCTCTTGGAAGCCTAAACAAACTAAACATTGAAAAATAAAACCCTAAAGCCTAATGGGATAACTAAATCATACAACCTAGCAAACACTTTAGTTTGTTTGTTCAGGTAAAAAACTCTAATTTTTGGTTAGGAATGTTTCTCTAGGGTTGAATGACTTATTTGCTGCCTATTATTATTTTTAATATAAAAGTTAGGATGAATTTGGTGGATGTGTGATAATGATTATAATATTGATTATTTTTTTGATGATGTTCTGTCATATTTTTGTGATCTTTGATGAATGTTTTAGAGGAGCTTTTTTTTTTTTGAAAAACCCCTATTAGTCCTACTTCCCACATATCCCTACTTAGGAGCCCGCACCACCATGTCTACCAATATCAGCAACAAATAATGATGATGATGATGAGGAGGAGGAGGAAGAAAAGTGGTGATGAGATGATGCTTGTTGCATCTTGTTTATTATGTTTACTTTTATTTTCTTTGAATTAAAAGTTGATGATGATGTTATAGTAAGATGTTCATGAGTTGAACTTGTTGAGTTATTAGCATGAAGTTGGTTATGCTAGTTGATTTGTAGTTTGGTTAAAAATTAGGTTGAAAGGGTGTACGAATTTGATTGGAAAGTTTTATATCTAAGATTCCTTAGTATGTTTTGTTGCATTAAATTTGTTACTTTATTGTATTATTATTCTTACTTATTTATGTATTATGTTGCTTCATCAATTTTTATTTAGTTTGAAATTCCTACTTGCTTAATTATTACTTGTGCCTTCTATTACTTCAAATGCACTTTGATATTCTTTTGATAATTATAAACCTTATGAATAAGAATTGCTTAAAATTAAGAATAATGCAACCCTATAGGTACTTAATTGGGCGAGTAAAGTACAATAATTATTAATTTGACAATCATAACAAGTAACTAAAAAAATCATATAAATTTCTTCAAATTTAATTTAAATGCTATAATACCAATGCACTTGACTACTGGTTATAGAGTGAATAACTATGTTTAGAAAAAAGGTAGTACTCAGATTAATTTATAAATTAATTTTAAATTTAAGTACGGGATTAGTGAACTTTTAACAACACCCTTATGTTATTTCAATTTAGGGTCAACTGAAGATTTAAAGCAATCACATATTTAAAACTATTACTTAAGTACTATCACATATAGAACGAAAAAAAGAGAAAATAGAAGAATAAAGAAAAGAAAAGTAAAAAGGAAAAATGAGTAATTAAACAAAAAAAAAAAGTATCCAGAAAAGCTTAAAAGGATCCCAATAGTTAATTTAAAAAGGGAAGTGTAAGTAATCTAGTACATATTGATGTTTATAAATGAATTCCAAAATAAAATATGAACATTTGCTAAATGATAAACTATTCATTCTAAACATGTAATCAACATTACACTTACACTAGTAGAAAAAGAATTTAGTTGAATATTAACGAAAGTGGTTTATTCGGATGCTTTGTTAAGGATTGCTTAAATTGAAATTGTCACACTTTGGTTCATTTCTATTGAGATCAAAGTAGTGAAAAAATTTCATTCAGTTTAATCATTTTTAAATTGCAAATTTTATTAGGAATAATGAATAGATCAAAAGGTGCAACACATTGCATCACTCAAGGCTTGGTCAAATTTTCATTTAATTCAACTCCATAATGTAATGTCAAGTAATATTGTAGCACCCTAAGTGCCTTAACATCTGTTTAAAAAGGTTTTATTTTGCATAGGAAAGGTTCAAAGCAAATTTGAAATTAAATTTCTTTGAGAAAACTTGAGATTGATTTTTGAATTTTATTTCTGAAATCAAACAAACCATCAAAAATAATATACCAACTTGAGAGGTGGAAATCAAATTTTAGAATAGGGTTCATATTTAGAATTTGAAATTCTATCCCAAATATCGTAGCCAAATTTAGGAAAGAACTACATATGTCCCCGAAGGGTCATAATGATGTTCAATCAAATATTTAGCTATAATGGTCTAGATATGATATTGTTAATTTCATTTTTAAAGTCATGATAATGAATGATATATTTTCTCGAGGGAAGAAAATATCATCGCTTATTAATTGTTTAAATATGACGATAACAATCATCGTTAATTTTGAAAGATTTTTCCAAATAGAAGTAACCAAGCTTTTACAAATTGAACTGGCATCATTAAATCTCGTATGAGTGCAAGCCTTCATAGTTTATTACATCGTAGGAAACTTGAGCTTTCTACAAAAACTTTTGAATTAAAATAATGACAAAATTTTTATTTTTTAATTATCAAGGATTGATATCAAATGAGTGAGTTTTAAAACTTCAAATGGGATTGGATCAAATTATAAATAGTTATTTCTAGAGGTCAATAGAAGAGAAGTAATAGGTATTATAGAATTATAAAATTATTCAAAAATTCCTCAGCCTATCTAATGTATTGAGCTTTAAATT
Source organism: Dendrobium officinale (assembly GCA_019514585.1). Classification (NCBI taxonomy): domain Eukaryota; kingdom Viridiplantae; phylum Streptophyta; class Magnoliopsida; order Asparagales; family Orchidaceae; genus Dendrobium; species Dendrobium officinale. The sequence continues at coordinate 23,190,142 of CM033700.1, read as the reverse complement.
TTAATTTCGAGAGATTTTAATTTGAGTTGTGAATTTATTAGATGGTTAAGATTATAATCCTAAAGATGGGGACTTATGATTTTGAGTCTGTCCTAGATCCTAGGTGTAATTTTTGGACACTGAAAAATATTAGCCCGAACTTAGATAGTATAGTACAAATTTGGGCTTATCATGGCCTGGATTGATGAGCTAGATAATTACCGAGGCACTTTAAAATCTATGTATCCGATCTCTTTATGAAAGATGGGTAGGTATGTTATTAATTAAGTTATGAGGAATTGGGGCTTATGTCTAGAGCAGATCCTAATTGGCCCCTTAACTTATGTAGGGTGATTGATGTTTAAAAATAAAATGCAATTAAAATTTTGACTCTTTTTAATTTATTTTTAATGCAATACATGCTAATTGACTCTTCAATATCTAAAATTGATAAGAAGTAGTTTTAAAAAAGCCTAAAAATAGATTTTTCCTAGAGATTATACAAGATTCCCTTGATAGAATGGCACCCTAATAGGTCAGGTGGTCTTCTAGAACCTATAGGTGGGGAGGTACCTAATAAGGAAGAGACAGTTCAAATTTAATGCATGCAAACTCTCTGGTCATTCTTGGGATTAAATTCTTAAGGATGTTAGATTTCTATGTGAGCCAGACATTTTTAATTAATATGAGTTAAAAAAGTTTTAACATGCCCTTATAACCCTTTGATCAATTCCAGGCTAAAACAAAGATCAACATGCAAGTAAAAAACCTAAAAAGTATGTAATTTATATTGTATAATCAATTTAAATAAATCAAGAAAATAATAAAATTAAATGTACAGTCCATGTGGCAAGTGCCACTTAATTTATAATGCAGGGTCTACAAAAATTAAATGTGGTCGGGTACCACTGACCACAAACCAGATTCAACTCCTAAAATTAACACAAGTGATTTTTTGAGGATGGGATGTTCTCTTCACTTCTTTGTCCTTCTGTGAGCTCCTTGGATTCATCGGGTTAAGGTATCCAAGTGGAAAGAACTCCTCCTAGGTGTGTTTCTTTCCTCTTTAGATTCAAAACCATTATAACTTGAATCTTTAAATGGAAGGGAGCTCTCCATTAAGGGATGTTCCCTCTTCTTTGGATTAAAAGTCAAAAATTTAACATCACTTCTCAAAATCACTTTCACAACACTTGACTTGAATTAAATTACATTAAATCTAAAAAATAAATAAAGGCGCTAGAATACTTGCATGGATATCCCAAGTAATTAATATTAAAATCAACATCCTAATTAATTGTTTGTATTGAATTACTTAAATTTCAATCACAACCATGGTTGGTCATGCTCTTTTAATTTTCAGGAGGATTAGCATGCTTAGCACATACATAAAATTTGTTAATTAAATTTTAATTTTTGCCCCTTATTTTTTAGCCCTGTTCTATATGAGTATAACCACCTATAGAAAAGTATGTGAGCATCTAGATTATTCCTAACCTAAGAGTAATCTAACACCCATCACATCAATTTATAAATTGCATGGAATTAACATTTAAATAAATAATCACATCAAATAATTAATTGCAATTTGCATCTAATGAAATAATAAAAAAGTTTGGTACATAATAATAGGAAAGTAAAACACCGACCTATCCTAAAACTAGAGTTGGTTATCAAAATGAACCATTTAAAGTGTGTAGAGTAAGCTGTGTGGCATGGATTATTCCTAAGTCAGGTAATTTATTAAAGTTGTCTAGTGTTTTTATTTATTAAAGGCTTAAGAGATTTGAGTTTGAGTTTAAGTATTGATGGGTTGAAGTTGATTTTAAAGTATGTTTTTAAGTGTTAATTGATTACTATATTTGTATGCACACAAGGGCCATGAAGTTTATTTCATATGCCTTAGGACTAAGTTAATAGCCTTGTAGGTCTAGGTTACATACTAGTAACCAATATTATTAATTGATTTAATTAGCTAAGCTTAAGAGGGTTGATTATTTTTAATTAAATTGATTGGTTGCTAGTTTTAGAGATTAGATTAGTTAGGTTTACCATCAACCAGTTTGTGGGGTTGTCATAGTGAGCGTGAGGAGCAAAGCCTCCTTAGGATATATGGCCTGCCCAAGTAGTCTATCCATAAAACTTGGTTAATATAGTTGAATTAAGGATTTTAATTTGGTTAAATAATTAATAATCAATTAACTTTAAAGTTTTACACTCCATTTAATCTGTTCGTGGTTTATCACAGTGGGCTTAAGGATGAAACCTCCTTAGGTCACAGCCTTGTAACTTAAGATAGTCCATCCTATAAAACTTCATCTTTGGAGTGCTTTTTGTGTATTAAGGGGTTTATTGAATGAATTTATTGATCAAATTAGTGTTTTTAGGAGTTTTAATTGATTATTGAAGTTTATAATTTTTTGAATTATTTAATACATATTTAATTAAGGGGCAAAAATTTCACCTTTTGATTTAAATTAAAATCTAGAAATTTGATATTTTTCTTAAGTATTAGAACCTAATATGAGTAATTAGACTCTATGTTTGGTGGATTTTGATTTTTCTATATTAAGTTATGAAGTTTTTACCTATTTTTAACTATAATTGACAAAAATATTAACTTTTTAAAATTGACTCATTTTTGGTAGCTTGACATTTATAATTAATACTAGACCTTAAATAGAGTCTAATGGCTTTGAGTTTCCTCAATTTGAAATTTTCTAGAATTAATTATGAATTTCTTAAATTTGAGTATTTAATTGGTTAATTAAAAGGCTTTTAATAAAATTAATCCAGACTTATTCCAAACTTCATAAAATCACTCCTAAAGGTCAAGAATGACCCAAGAGAATGTTTTTAAGTATTTGAGAACTATTTATAATTTTTAATTACAATAATAACAACAAGCCTTTATCCCACTACGTGGGGTTGCAAATTTAATTTTATTGTGTTAATGGTTTAATTCTAGTCACTTTGATTTATTATTTATATTTTTGGATTTAAATCTGATTTATTGTAATTTTTTGAATTTTTTGGGTCCTTAAAAGGGTTGAAATTTTAACATAGCTAATTTTATAACCGAGTGGGCTTTAAATGTCACAAAGTTTTATATTATAAAGTTTTACCCCTATTGGGTGTGTATAGAATTTCCTAGGAATTTTCTAAGTTGTCTAGACCTTGACCTTAATATTTTTTTTAAGGTGTCAATAGAGTTGAATAGGTTTAAAAATCATTGTCACTAATCCTTAGACATACTTATAAATACATCATAGCATTCTTGTTCCCTAATGCTAAGTATATAAAGAAATATTGATTTTTAAATTTATGGGTCCAAAATGAACCCATGTATTTGAAAATTCAATTCATAAAACATCTAGTCAAATCAGGACCAAAGAAAATTAGCGTAGGTGAAGGATACCCCGTAATATATACAATCAAAATTTGAGGTCAATTTCACCATTGGATTTTGATAAATTTTAGAAGAATGGAAAATCATCATGTCTATTTTTCTCTAAATTTGATGAACAAAATTGTTTAAATTTTTTTTTAAAAATAAAGTGGAGGTTAAGATCTTTCCAACTAGCCTAAGAACATCTCTATTTTCTATGAATTTTTGAAGTTTTGAGCATATAAAATGAATTTTAAATTTATTTTTAATTATATTAACTGGCTGTTAATAATTGGAATGATGGTGGTGGCAACTTTCCTCGTACATGACTTGTCGCACATTCTGATTGAGCCACTTGCCACATTAGGAAACCTATCAGGCCATCCAATCTATGCCAAATTGGATGAAAAAAATTGAATGCACCATGTTAGCACGTTATTTGGACAAACAATGTAGGTTTTGAAACTTGCCTGCTATAGCATACTATCTGGCTTGATCTACATCGTCCGATTACAATACACGTGTGATCAAACAGTCCAGATTGCACAGAAATCATAGTTCAAAATGAATTAAGGTTTCAAACACTCAGAAATTTTGATCTAATAGTCCAAATTTGATGAAATTTGAAACATAGGATCTACATACCCTAATCTTTTAACCCATTGAGTTTCAAAGCTCAATGGATTTGAATTTGGGAGAAATCAAGTTTTGATCATATAATATAAAATGAGGATAAATTTCTAGCATGTGGGTAGATTTTGATGATCTTGGGCATGTTAAAAAGCTAGGGAGGTCCTTTTTAACTCCCTAACAGACTCTAAAGTTTGGTTCTAGCTTGATTGAAATATAACTTTAAATCTCTTATTTCTCTCTCTAATATATCTCTCTTCACTAGTGGAGGTTTTAAAAGCTTGAAGGAGCTAGGAAATGACTTGAGAAAGATGGGAGGAACTCTAGAGAAGCAAGAGGAAGGGACTTGGTGGCTAGAGAGAGAGAGATGAGAGAGTGCTAAGTTGTTGAATGAGCACATTTCTCCCCTTTGGCTAATTCAAATTACCCTAAATCACATGGATGACTAAGAATTATTTAAAAGCTTCCTAGGATGCTTGTTACTTTACCCCAAGTGGTTAAAAAGTATAGAAGAGGATAATCAAAAGGATAATGATTGTCCTCATATGAGCACATGGGATGACTTGGCATTCTTAAGACTAGTCCAAAGCTTAATTCAAGATTATAAAGCTTCTAGAGGGTGTTTAAATAGATAAAGTGAGTTATTTTTGAGTGAAAATGCTTGTTTGGGCTAGTTTTGCCATAATTGAAGCTAATTGGACTTCATGTTGAGTGTTTGACTAGTCAAATAATCAGCCAAAGCTTAGTTGAACATGGAGAATATTTGGGTGTTGTTTGAGTGAGCTCCCAAGGGATTAAGGAGATTGGTTGAGTATATAAGTATGCATAAAAATGGGGTTGACCAAATCTTGATGAGTTAACTTGATCAAATTGACTATGACTTGACTCATAATGGGTTAAGGAATGTTCAAGGCAATGAATGAAATAAATTTGAGGTTTGATGGGGCTTGAATACATTTGATTAGTCATAGACCATGAATTGACCTATGTTGACTTGAGTTGACCAAAATTAGGTTTAGTTGACTAAGTCCCCTAATGATTGGGTTTGGATGACAAGTCATGTCCATTTCACAATGGGAGATGATTAAAGAGGCTTGAATGAGTTCATGCTTGATTGAGTGTGAATTGGGGTTATGGTTGTTTTGGTTAACCATTATTGAGTTAGTTAACAAGGTCAAACTAGAGGCTGGAGTTGGGTCTAACAGGTTTGATTGATTATTAGAGACCAATGGAGGTGGTATCATGCATTAGGATGATCATTTAAGTTGAAATGACCAAATGGACACTTAAGGGACAATTTGCTCAAAGTGAATTAACTTGGTCAACCATGCAAGACCAAGGCTTGGATTTGAGTCCAATGCACTCCTAATGATGTTTAGGATGCATTATGGAGGTTTCAAGATTTGATTTTTCCAGGATATATTGAGGTATGAAGAAAATTCTAATTTTCAACTTAAGGAAATTTTAGTCATTTGTGCCACTGGTCAACTGTAGGTCTACCTACATCCACCAAAGAATAATTTTGTCTTCAATATGTCATAAAGAGAGTTATAGAGATAGTAAATGGTTTTGAGAAAGTTCCCAAGGTCAAATTCCACATGGTGGAAGGTCTAATGGCATAGGTTGTAAATATTTAAAGGTTTTGTAGCATTTGAATTTCAATTGAGTTTCTAGGGTTAGAGGTCTTACATTGGACTAAAATTTGAAGGGTTGACCCTAGGGACTTGCTTAATCAATATGAAATTGTTAGAACATAAATTGGGAGTCATTTGTTTGAGTTTTGAAGTGATTGAAAAAACACTCAAAAAGAGTTTTAGGACAAGGCCCTTAACCTTAGATTTTGGTCTAGAATTCTGGATTTGAGCTGGGTTCTAAATTTGTTTGTTTGAATTTGAATTATCCACTTTATTAAAAATTAATTGGATGATTGTTGCTGATAGGATAAAATTGAAGCATGATTGAAGATTGATTGAGGTCTGGATTAGAGTTTGATTGAAAACTTGATTGAGATTTGAGTAAAGATTGGATTGAGGTTTAATTGAAGATTGGATTTAGGTCTTGATTGAAGTGTGGATTTCATTCTAGAATGAAGTCTAGATTGAAGTCTAGATTTAAGTCTAAATTGATGTCTGGATTGAATTCTGGATTGAAGTCTTGATTGAAGTCTAGATTGAAGTATATATTGAAGTCTAAATTGAAGTCTATATTTAAGTTTGAATTGAAGTTTGGATTGAAGTCTAGACTGAAGCCTGGATTGATGTCTAGATTGAAGTCTGGATTGATGTCTATATTGATTGAAGTCTGGTTGATGTCTTGATTAATTGAAGTCTAGGTTGAAGTTTGGATTGAATTTTAGATGATTGACAGTTGGTGATTATCAACAATCAGATATACAAGTAGGAGTCTAGATGGATCCTGATGACCTTATACAAAAATGAGATCAACAATACCAAAAAGGACTGTTTCTACACTATGTTCTCTATACTTTTTATAAATAATTCAACACCTTAGTGCCAAATGACCTGACCAAATTCCATGACACCAAATCTTTTATAGCACTGTAACATGGAGTTGAGAGAAGTTTATTTGGGAAACATTGAGTTAGGTTAGCCCAATTCCATGGTAGAGTAAAATCAAGAGCATTGAAGCCCTAGTTTATGATTGTAATGTTGTGGTGGCACTATGTCTAGTGTCGTGATGCTTGAGTAAAATTTTTATATGGTTATATAAATAGGTTCCTTTTTTCATTGGTTAAAAGGAAGTTGTAGATCTACTAGTCATCTGTAAAGGTAGAAGAGTGATGTAATGCCAAATGACCTGATCAAATGCCATGACACCAAATCTTCTATAGCACTGCAACATGGAGTTGAGAGAAGTTTATTAGGGAAACATTCAGTTGGGCTAGCCCAATTCCATGCTAGAGTCAACTCAAGAGCATTGGAGCCCTGGTTTATGATTGTAAAGCTGTGGTGGCACTATGTCTAGTGTCATGATGCTTGAGTAAAATATTTTGTGGTTATATAAATATGATCCTTTTTTCATTGGTAAAAAGGAAGTTGTACATCAACTGGTCATCTGTAAAGGTAGTAAAGTAGCAATTAAGAGTGGATAAGAGAGTGGGGAGTGATGGTGCTTAAGGGGAATCATTATGAGAAGAGTCCATTGTGTAGAGATTTACTTGTAAATGCTTACCCAAATGATACTTTCTCCACTACCGTTCTTATATATATATATATATATATATATTTCTGATATTAGTAGTGTAATTTATTTTGTATTAAATAATTTCTATGGCCAACTAAAATCATTATTCATGCTTATTATGTGAAGAAATTGTGTTATTCATAATGTAGATGCTTACTTTTAAAATATTTACGGTTGTTCTCAATTACTCCTAAATGTCATTTTTTTCATACAATGACCATGTATGAAATTAAGACCTACTATGATTTATTGCCTCAATGGAGGTGAAATAATTTTCAACATTGAGATATAAAACTTTCATTCCTAGATATATGATGAATATAATTCTAAGGTCTATGGAGAAATAACCACTGTAAAGGGGTGAAAGCCTTTCTTTACACCCTTTCAAGGTCAACAAAGATATAAGGGATCATATGCTTTAATAGATAACTAGTTATGTGAGTCTACTTAGGAAAACATAGCATAGTACATTATCATGAGTCCAAGACATTTTATTCTAAGTAACTTCCATTATTTATAGCATCTTTAGTAGTTATAGAACCTCACATTCATTTTGCGCAGTAGGATAATTTTTTTCTTGGGTAGACATTACTAGAGCATTCGTAGAGTACACTATTTCCTCATGGGATCAAAACTCTTCTTATTTAGTTTATTACTTGATTGATATGTGCACTTGCATAATGCATACATAACCAATGAGCAGATATACAACTATACACATCAACCCTTATCTCTAATTTTAATTCCAGTGGTTTTATAAAAGTTATGGATAAAGATACATTTTTCTAATATTTTCTAAAGTTTGCACTACATAACTTTTTATAATATGTCGTATGCTTTATCCAAATCATTTTGATTATAAGAATTTAGATTTTCATAGGTTGTTTTTTTAAGCAATTTTTTGAGTGTATAAACTAGTTGTGGCTTTTTCTAGTAATTACAATAATTAGATAAAAGTTTTTAAATGTTTATATGAATATCCATATGAGATGGAATGATATTTTAGCATTAAATTTATTAAATAGGTTTTTATTTATATCAGAGATTGAAAGATATTTTAAAAGAAAATTGAAACAGACAAACATGAGAGTATTTATAGTGATAATAATGCACAATCAAAAGAAAGTCATATCGAGCTCAATTTTGTTGAAATCCCTTTAGATCCCGAATTAAGAAAAAAGATTTGTGATTATCATCCAAATGTGAGAGATACAGTGCAAAGATTTTATTTGCAAATAGGACCATGCCAGCCTAGAGATCATGATTTCCATGGAAACTATTGGGAAATAAATTATGAAGATTTAATCCCACATGATTTTATGAACACAAAAATTGGTTAGAGTATAATATTGAAAAAGATGGAACTTAATATTTATATTATTATCTCTATAGACCCGAGTTTGGAGTATTAGTTGGAATTTGGAGTATAATATTGAAGTTGGAACTTTCTTTTTGATTGAAAATGATGCAGCTTACATAAAAATTGGTTAGAGTATAATATTGAAGGCTAGCAATGATAGTTCTAACACAAAAGGATTTAAGAATTGAAGATAGAAGGGTATTTTTCAAGTTCATATTAGTCAAGTTAATAGCTCCAACAATATTACTTGGCATCAATATGAAGATTTGATGAATCAAGACCTTAATATTAGGTTTTCTTTTAAAAGGCCTTTTGATCAAAATCCTAGAGATTATGAAACATGTTTAAATGCTAGTATAGATTGCATAAATTTTCTTTACATAAAGGTTGGAGATACACATTGGGGTTTACATTATGGATCACTTGTGAAATGAATACTTTTGTTTGGATCTATAATTGAACTTCTTGAGTTAATAATACAAGATGGTTTAAGTAATGAGAAAAAAGGTGAAGCATATTCCCTTATTGATTCTATATAATGCTATGAATTTATTATAAATTTTCATATGATGAAGATTATATTGGGAGCAAAGAAGGAGCTATCATAGGTGTTGTAAGGAAATGATCAAGACATCATAAATGCCATGATATTTGGTAAAAGTATCTAAGTAATGATTCCAAAATATGAGAGATCATGATTGAGACATTTTTCTTAAGGATGTTTGTTTATTTTGTGAGGTAAATAATATAGATATTCCATATATGAATGATACTTTTGTAAGGTGAGGAAGATCAAAACAAAAAGTTGATGATATCATAAATAAACATCATTATCAAGTTGAATTATTTCACAATGCAATAGAAATAAAAATTTAAGGACTCAATAATAGATTTAATGAAATAAATACAGAGCTAATTATTTGTGTAGCATGCTTGAATCCATGTGATTCATTTTTAGCTTTTGATAAGACTTGATTGATAAGCTTGGGCATGTTTTATCCATCAAAATATTTAAATATAGATCTCATAATGTAAGACAACTAACTTGATAAATTTATTATTGATATAAGATCTAGTGCTGTACACATAAGTATGACTTGGAGGACTTGATCAAAAGCTGGTGGAGACTAAAAAGAGTGATATTATCCTTTGGTAATCCTAATTATAAGGATTTCTCTAATTTTGTCAATTACTAAAACAACAGTCGATTGAACATTCTCATATTTGAAGATTATAAAGAATTGTTTACATAATCATGTGAGAGACTCCTGGATTAATGAGTGTCTTATTATATTTATTAAATAATACATATTTAATAGTATTAGTAATGAAATGATTATGCAATTATTTCAAAATATAAAGACTTAAAGTTAGAAATTATATTTAACATATATTAAAAAATGAAGAGAAAATGTTCTCCGTTGTATGTTTTCTTTTACCTATAAATTTATCATTATAATAATAATGTGCAATTTTTTTTTAAATCACCAATGCTGATAGCATGCCTAGCTAAAAATAGTTGAGGGTTTTTTAAAATCAATGATTTGTACCCACAACAACAACAACAACAACAACCACATCAAGCCTTTATCCCACTATGTGGGGTCAGCTACATGAATCCTTTTTTTCCATTGTGCCCTGTTAAAAGTCAAATTCTCATTTAAATCTAATAAAGAAAGACCATTTTTAATATTTTATAACCAAGTATTTTTAGGTCTTCCTCTACCTTTCTTAACATAAGACAAATCTATTACCTCATCAGAAGGCCTTCGCTTAATATGACCAAACCATCTAATGATTTGTACACCCACCACACAAAATACTTGCTCTGCCCCTAGATGTAGCGTTGGAGATTAAAGAGTGCCATAAATGAGAGTGGAGTTATAAGAGGGCATCAAGATATGCATTATAATCATTACATTATTTAAATTAATGCTTCAACAAATTAAGTATAAATAATGTTAGTAATTCCTAAAATTTTAGATGAACCCTAATAAAAATTGAAACTTAAGTGAAAGTAAATCTCTAACAATAAGTACTTTGTGATGCATATGAACTCTCTATAAAAGTGACTTCAAAGGTATAAGTAAGAATTTTGAAATCAACTAAATTTTGAAACCCTAGAGAATCTTACTATATTAATACATTATTTAATAATTATTTACAAACTATTATCTTTATTTTAATTAGTTAATCACTATATATTATTTTAATTTTAATATTAATATCTATGATGGGTTCTGGAAATAATACTATTGAGACACCTATGTTTATTTTATAATATTTTCTAGCATTTCAAGGAAAGGTAAGGGCCTAGCAGAGTAGAAAGGTATAAATGGAGGATATTCTAAGTCTAAGTAATTGAGGTATTATTTTATAATCCAGTTTAAATTCTTTTGATTTATAGATGATTGAAAGTTGAATGGGTTATTGTATATATGCATTTTGATGAAATGAAATATGTTGCAGTGTATATAATATTTGGAATTTTAGTAGATCTAATTATTTCTATTGATGGTTGAGAAATTAAATTCAGGTTTAAGGTTTTAGTCCTTCCATCAGATCAAGGTTGCCACAAGGTGGTATCAGAGAAATGATTATAATTGTAACTTGATTTATAGAAAATGATTTATACCAACAAGGATTATAATTGTAACTTGATTTACAGAAAATGATTTATACCAACAAGGGTAAGAAGTTGGGGGCTTAGTTTAGGAAATTTTTTGTTATTATATGATGAGTATGAATATAATTGAACCACTCTATTATTCATATAAATTAAAGTGTTACTGCATCATGAACCCCCAAGAGAAAGAGGCAATTGATGGATAGAATTTTAGTTAGTCTTCTATAGATTAGAGTACTATGAGAGTAATAATTTTTGATTTGATAGTGTTGTTTATTGGGTTAGTGGCCCAAGTGATGGGTGAAGCTAAGGGTTGGATGGATGGAGTAAAGAGCGATAAGGTTGATAAGCATATGTAGTTATTTTTAAGATTAAAACCTCCTCAGTTTTAGGGCGTTATTGAACCCGAAGGTAGTAGAGGATTGGTTGATAAGGGTAGATAAATCATTCAATAACATGTAGTGTCTTGAGGGTATTTATAATAACCTAAAATTACATAACTATTTTAAAATAAAGAATGGAAAATTTCCATTGGAGCACTATGATGCTGAGGGAGTGGCGCCCCTGAGCTGGGCTCCATAAAAATTTGGAAAATAATTTGTTGCAGTAGTGCTGCAGCATAGTGCTATTTTTACATGTAGCATTACAGTGTTGGGTCTTGGGAGCCATAGTGTTAGGTACTTAAATTGATTATATATATATATATATATATATATATATATATATATATATAACTCTGCCATCACACCACTTCCTCTTCTTATTTTACTCCTTGTCGAGGAAAGAGTTGAGGAGAATATGTAATTAGCCCATATTTTGACCTAATGAAATATTTTTGTTAGGTTCATTATAAGTCAAATTTATAAACCATATTTTCCATAATTTTAAATTATTCTTCTTTAATTATAATAAAATTTTCTTAATTTTAGGGTTGTATAGATAATTGACAAATGTCAGTGCAAGTGGGGTTTCTCAAACTATTAGGTGTTTGCTTTGTAAACCAATTTCACCAAAATTTGTTAAACATAATAGGCTATTTTATAAACATTTTTAATAATTTTTAGAGCTATGGATTTAAAAATATCAAATGGATATATATGAATTTTATACAAAAATTAAATAATTGTCATAATTACAAAAATTCTATTATATTAGTTAATTTATAAAAAATCTAACTCCACTTAACATAAGTTGGCCTTATCTCTTTCATTTTTCTTAATCCATAGAAGAAAAAAAAATGAAATTAAGCGAAAAAGAGAGAGGTGAAGAGGGAGAGAAAGCTTGGTTTGGAGGTCTTAGATCCATTTTTGTTAAGAGATCTTAAAATTTTGTTTGTCTTAAGGTAAACTACCATCACCCTATCTCTGATTTCAATGATTTTATATATTTTTTATTTTATTCATTTTAATTTGATCTAAACTTAGAATATATTTTTTTAGTAAACTTTAACTGTATAACTTGGTATATGGTAAGTGTCATTAATATGGTTATTTTAATTGGAATATATTGAATTTTTATTGTGCATTTTTATATTTTGAAGGAAATATCCTAATTTGGATAATTGAGACAAATTTAAAATTTAAAAAATAATCATTAAAATCTTATATATATATATATATATATGACATGTATAGATTTTGTAATATAGTTTTTGATACATATATGTAAAAAATTGCACACAATGTTTTCTTATAAATTTCACTAATTTTGGTACATATGAAAAATTTAAATGCATTAAGATGATACATTGAAATGATTATTGAGTGTGGTATCTGATATTATTTATTTTATATATTTTATAAAAGTTGTCTATGCTTGAAAGGCTGGCGAGAAATGATTTACAAATTAAGGTTGGGTGGAGACATGTTGCCCTATACAAGAGGGTGAGCTGACAGGCATTTCTTTAAAATAAGATTTTTGATATAATCCTAAATGATATGGAAAGGGTGTCATAAGGAAACTTATTAAAATAATTTGACATGTAAATGGATATGAAGTGACGACTTGTGATATTAAAGCCACCTAATCTAATAAAATTAATTTAAAGACATTTGATATCTATGGATCACATGATTTACATAATGTACATGCATAATATTGACACTTTATGACATGAATATGAATATGATAGGTATACAAATTTCCTAAATTGGGATAGATAAGAAACTATTCTATAACTAATGGGTATATAAATGATAAATTTTATTGACCCCTTATATATTGTTACCGATTTCTAATTATTGCTCTTAAGATATATAGTTGTACTGACATTTATTGATCATATGACCTATTAATATTTCATTCATTATTACATGATTTTATAATTATATGCTCATAATAGTATTGCTTAATTAAATGATTACTTTCATACTATTTCAATTGTAGGTTTTTCTAACCTACTGAGTTATCAGCTTACTCTGTGGTTTTACATATTTTTTAGGAAAGGGTTAGGAGCTAGTATAGTGAGGGCAGATTGGAGATTCAGGTTTTATTTTATTTTTATACTTCCTTTAGTTTTAATTTTTTATAGCCAGGACCTTAGAAAGTTGAAATGAATGTAATAATTGATCTTTTTGCTTCTATATATGAATTTTAAAGGATGAATATAGTTTTATATTTTGATGTATATAATTTTTAATTTCTTCCATTGGATTGATTGGATGAATTTATCAAAAATATGGTTAGTTAATGGTAATGATTCTTCCAAAATTAGTCCTTGGGATGTTATAAAAAAAGAAGAGGAGAGGAGAGAGAGAGAAGAGTGAGGAAACTTTCTAAGGCTTATTCTTCTATCACTTTTATTATAAAAATTATTTTAATCATTATAAGTGACTTCTACACTACATCTATCTTTAATGGTTTTGAGTTTGGTGTATTTCTCCCTCCTAAAATTGTTAAAAATATGATACCTCCCATTTTAGTTAGCTTTTATCATGTAAAATTTTTTATGTGATTGATATTATTATTGTGATTATTTTGACTGGCTTATATTAAAGTTTCACTAGCTAATTTTCTTTCTCTGATATTTATATAAAATGAGTAGGAAAATTTTGATAGTAAATTATCAGTTGTTAATATACTAAATCAAGATATTATTATTAGAAATGTGGCCCCCTCTTTTATCAGCACCCTTGAAGAGAAGTGTTATCATTTGATGTGGGGTTTGAGACTTAGTCTAGGACATTTGTTAGTGCCATTCCATTATTTGATTTTTTGAGCTATTAGAGAGAGATGGGCTAGTGGAGAATGATTTGATGTCCACCCAATAGTGGTGGGTTGCCAGCAAGAAGAGAACTAGTGGAGAGTCACTCAAGAGTGTGTTGAGTGGTAAGAAGACTAGGTTGGAGAGTAGTGATTTGAGGAGGGGAGGACCTGTAGTATTGCAACATATAGGATGATATATATTAGTTAGTATTGCTCCTATCTATGGCTTCTATGAGAGGAGGAATATAGGTTCAATGCTTTTTATATATAAGTCAGTGCTTCATATGTGGTAAGGAAGGTCGCAAGGTGGCAAAGTATTTATAGAGAGCATTGGAGGGTAAACCTATAGTCAGGGGTAGCTTGAGTAAGAGACAACAATCAACCCCTTTTAATGTAGTTAGCAAGGCTTTGTCAAGCTATAGTGCAGGTAAATTTTGTGGGAGACCATTAGGTGAATCAATAGGAGGAGCACACTGAAAGTTGATTCTAGTTTATGGTAAAGACTCGATGCAACCCAGAGTGTACAATCTAACTCATCAAGAGGTGAAGGAGACACCAGATATGCTGACAAGTATGACTTTTATTTCTACATTATTTTTTCATATTTTATTTGATGTTTGAGTGAGTCATTCTTTTATATTTGGGCATGTGTTGGATTAATTAGGTTTGTTTCTAGATTTTTTAGCCTCTAATTAATCTATTTTGCTATCCACTAGAGATTTTTTAGTGGCTAGACAAGCATGTAAGTGTAAATATAAAACTAAAAATAGGAAGTTGAAGTTAGAGTTGATTGTATTTTCTATAAATAAGTTTTTTATAATAGTGGATATGGATTGGTTGAGAAAATATCAGGATTAGATCGACTGATGCAAGAAGTGTGAATTTGTGTGTAGGTAGCGTAATATTTTATTTTTTGGGATACCCAGACTGTTTTTTCCTCTCCTATTTCTATATTAAAAGTGGGTAAGGCCTGGAGGAATGGGAATTATTATTTTTTTGGCACATGTGAGAGCTTTGAAGAAATCTATTAAGGGTCCTAAAGATGTTTAAGTGGTAAAAGAATTCCTTCATATTTTTCTTGAAGAGGCATTTGGCTTGCCTCCTAAAAGGGAGGTAGACTTCTATAATAAGGTGGTGTTAGGAAAAACTTTAATAATAAATACACCTTAAAGGATGGAACCTAGAAAATTGCAAGAGTTGAAGGTGTAGTTCCTTGAGTTGTTAGCTTAGGACTTCATGAGACTGAGTGGATCACCTTGGAGAGCACTTGTATTGTTCGTGAAAAAGAAAGATGGATCTCTGAGAATGTGTATTGATTATTTGGAACTGAATATGGTCACAATAAAAAAGAAATATTCACTACCAAATATATATTATTTTTTTAATCAATTATAAGGTGCATAAATATTTTCTAAGGTAGATTTGTGGTATGGGTACCATCAATTGAGAGTGAAGGCAATAGATGTAGTGAAGATTGAAAGTGTTATGACACACCAAATGGTGGGGCGAATGGGACATTTTAAACTTCTTGATGATTGTGCAGTGGTGTTGAGAGTGTTACTGCATAGGAGGAGTGGAACCCCAACTTTGAGCTCATGGGTTTCTGGATAGAAAAGTAGACTTAGAGCGAGTGCTGTGGTGCTGAGTAGCTCCTTCATGGCACCGAGTTTGATGCAGTTAGTGCTGCAATATTGAGAAGTTTAGTGCCATGGTGATAGGCCAAGTTAGTGATTTTTAAATTAATAAAATATCTTGATCCATTTATTAAACACATTACCTTAGCCACCTCCCCCATTATGCCCGCCTTACAAGGAAAGAGAGGGGAAAGGAAGAGAAGAGAAAGAGGAGAGAGTGAGATAATAAAGAGAAAGTGGTTTAAAGTTTTTTAATTATTGGATGTATTTTGAGATTTCTTCTAATTGTGGTAGGTAACTTGAATCATGCCTTTATATTAATGATTTTGTGTTTTATGAATTTAATCACCCAAAATTAATAAAAATGTAAGTTTCTCCCAATTTTTTGTGATTTTTCCATGTAACCTTTTGTTTATAATAGTTGATAATGTTTTTGAGCATTTTGACAATAATAATATGGAAGTTCATTTTTTTTGAAGAAAATGCAACTTGTATTAGAACAAAATACCTAGATACAAACTACTTAAAGAAAAGGAAACCTATCACATTCCTACTTTAACAAAGAAACAAAAGGGAGGAATATTATTATCACTAAGTACATCCCAAAGAAGAGAGAGAAGGTCCAAGAAATTATGTAAAAGTTGCTGGTTTTTCAAATTTGATTTTGTGGGTTTCTTGGTTACTCTGATGGTGGCTGAGGGTTAACGACCTACTTTGGTCGGTGGTCATTTAAATATTCGACGTCCTCCTTCAAGAAACATTCATTCATTCTCATCATCTCCACCGGTATTTGGTGACAGGATAGCTGGCTTTGCTCAAGGTACAAAATTCAAGCTTAAAAGTGGAATGCCATTAATCATCAATGAAGGTGGTTTATTGTCGTTGAAGAAGGATATTGAAGTTACTGGTAAGGGAAAGAATGTGATAGTTGAAGACAATGTTAAAATCCATTTCAAATCTGGGTAGCTTCAAAATTTTAGAGGCGAGTCAGTGTATAATGTGGCTGCATCTTATTCATCAAAGTCTTTGATCGTAATGGATAAAATTAAAAATGATAGTTCTGTGCGTAAAGTCTTTGGGGGTTTGCTTCCAATTGTGTTCATCTGGGAGTAATAAGCTCACAAGTTAATCAAGTTGATGAAGTTATTATGACTGAAATAAGTGGTGAAGGTCCTTGCAAAACAAATGAATATGTGAAAGAATTATATTCGGACCTGATAAAGGTTTGGAATTGTAATTCAGAGGATCTGGGTGATTGTGTTGGTGGTCTTGCAGTAGCTCCATCTCGACCATCTAGTACTGCATAATAAAATGCATAGATTAAGAAGGAAAACATAAAAGTCCTTGATTTAGACTTTAGTGATAGATTTTCTTATGATGGTTCATTTGTTAAACTACATTTACATAATAAAATGAAGAATTCTAAGAAGCTTGAGAATTTATTAGTGATCAAGTCCTTTGATGGAAATGCTCCTTTTCCAGTGATTAGTTTGGAACTAAGAAGGAAATGGTCCCCATTTGGTAGATTCCATCTCACAATGCTGGGTATGGATTGGGTTCTATATTCATTTCACGAGACAGAGCTTTTGGAATTAGTATTCTCTAATGGGCCATAGTTTGTTAATGGGCATATCATTGGAATTAATAAAGGGTTACCAGCCTTTTCTCATACCTCCTTAAAGGGTTTAATTACTCATATTTGGATTATGATGCCTAATCTCCCATTAGAATGTTAGGATGAAATAAATGTTTACAGAATTGCATCTATGGTTGGGAAGCCATATTTGATTGATGGAAACATGTTTTAGTGGGGAAGAAGGGAGTTTGGGAGGATTTGTGTATGCATCAAGTATGATGCTAAATTGTCACTAGGTGTTTGGGTGGAGGGAAGCTCTGGGAAATTATTCCAAAAGATTGAATATGAAAGACTTCCCAATTTTTGTTTCAACTATGGTAGGATTGGGCACTTCAAGAAGGATTGTTTAGAGAATAAAATGGAGGTTAATGCTTCTAAACAAGTGGATAGTTTAAAAATTCTAGTGGTGGAAGATAATCCCAAAGCTGCTCATAAGGCTATGGTTGAAGGTTCTTGTGATGACAAAGGAGGTTATGGACCATGGGTTCATGTTAATTATGGAGAAAGAGGATTAAAAATCCTATTCTTAGGAGGTTTAATCCCTATCTAGTGGAGGTTACTATGAGGAAGGAACCTGGATTAGTGAATCCCAATTCTAATGTAAAAGAAGCATAAGATATCAAGGTTTCTACTGAAGGAGGTTTTATAGAGCTTTTTTAGGGAGTGACTGAAGTCTCTCCTTCAGTTCCTTCTAGGAGTTTAGTTCCACAATAGGAATAAGTTCAAAATGATGCTCTAGTTTTAGACTTGATTTAGGAATGTTCAAGGGAATTACTAGCTTCAAAAATCAAAGAGGGTATGTTTACTAATACTTTTGTTATTTCTATTACTAAAAACAAATTGAACGTCTTAGATGGTTTGGTTGAGAAAGAAGAATTGGTTATCCCAGAGAAAGTTATTTCTATGTCACCTGGCGGTTTGGATGGGAATAATAAACTGGGAGAAGTAAGTATGAAGATAAATATGGGTGCGTTGAATGGTGATTTGGGATGTAAAGAAGGTTGTTCTTCTAATGTCAAAAAGAAAGGTTTTAAGCAACTCAAAGGATTGGGTCCTATTAACTTGGCTCCTAGGATTAGGAGAGTGGATGGTGATCAAAAATATAAAGTGGGGATTTCATCCCCTCTGTGTCAATGATGTCTTCTATAGATTTTTGGAATTGTAGAGGAGTTAGGAAAAAGAAAGCTTCTCTATATCTCATGAAGTTTGTGAAGGATAATGATGTGTTTTTTTTTGGGTTTGTTGGAAACCAAATCATTTGTATTGATAGAAGGGAAGTTGATTTGTTAATTGATAACGAGTGAGATTATTTTCAAGTTTCATCATAAGGTTTATCTTGGGGCATTCTGTTGCTATGGAAGTCTAGTATTGCAACTTTTAATGTTTTGGAGTCCTCTCCTCAATTTGTTATTGGGAGTTGGTTGTTCTTAATAAAGAGAGATGGAGGATTACTGCAATATATGGGAATAAGGATGTTTATAAAAGAAGGATTCTATGGGAGAGGATGGAATTTTATTCTTACAAGGACTTGCCTATGATAATAGAGGGGAAATTTAATTGTTTACTTTCCAAGGAGGATAAGAGGGGAGGGAAAAGATTTTACCTAGGTCATAAGGAAATGAAGACATTTCTATATTGTAATGATTTTCATGAGATTGGGTATGTTTGACTAAGGTTCACTTAGTGTAACAACAAAATTGTTGCTGATCAAATTCTTAAGAGATTGGATAGATGTTTTTTTGAATTCAACTACATTAAGCTCTTCTCATCGTATAGTGGTTAGGCACCTTCCTCGTGTTGCATCAGACCACTGTCCAATCTTATTAAATCTCCTAGATTTCAATCCTAGGATTAAGAGAATAATCAAATTTAAAGATGTATGGGCTTCCAACTCAGCTTCAGCTGCTGTGATGAGAGGAGTTTGGGAGAAGAATTTGGTTGGTAATTTGTCTAAAATCCTGAATTCCAAGATGAAGAAATCTTTTTGGCATTGTTTTATTGGAGCGCTAATCATAAAACTTTATTTCAGCTGAAGGAATGCCTATTGAAGGAAATAGAGGAGCTTCAAGTAAAAGAAGCTAATAATGGAGGCCTTTCGGATGCAGATAGCCTGACTCTCAAAGTTATGGTGGGAGAGCTCAACTCTACCTTTGCTCGATTGATTACTTGGTGGAGATAATGCGCTAAGGTTAAGTGGTTGGAGGAGGGGGATTGTAATTCCAAATTCTTTCAATCTTATGCTTTTGCAAGAAGAAATTTTAATTATATTTTTCAAATTAAAGATGAAAATGGAGACATGGTGGAGGATCAGCATCAAATTAAAGAAGTTCTATTTTGGTTCTTCAAGGAGAAATGGAAAGATAGGAATTTTCTACTTGAAGGTTGGCCTTATCCGTGGAAGTGTTTAGAAGATGGAGATATAAGAATGTTGAGCAAAGAATTTGCTTTAGAAGAATTGGAGGTTGTGATCAAGCAAAATGGCAATAACATTGCTCTGGGTAGTGATGATATTTCCTACTCCTTTATAAAATCTTATTGAAACATTATTAAAATAGATTTATGGAATGCTATAAATCAGTTGTTTATGATGGAGATATGGATTCCAGTTTGAAAGAGACTCTTATTGTACTGATTCCTAAGGTGAGCAACCCTTTGGTTCCTTCAAATTATAGACCCATTAGCTTGTGCAATACAATTTATAAGGTGGCAGCCAAAGTACTTATGAACAGGTTGTCTTCCATTATCCCTAAATTGATTTCTAAAGAGCAAGTGACATTTTATTGAATGGGAGATCATTGTTGGATCATCTTTTGGTAGCTCAAGAGGTTTTTCATAAATTCAGGTATTCTAAATCATCCAAAGGTTTTGTTTCCTTCATAATAGATATGGAGAAAGCTTATGATTATATGGGTTGGCCTATTTTGGTAAAAATTTTGGAGTATTTTGGGTTTCCTTCAAAAAATTTTAAGCTAATTTATGAATGTGTCCAAGAGCCAAGATCCTCTCCATTGATTAACGACAATCTTTCAAGTTATATCAAAACTAGATGCGACTTCCATCAAGGTTGCCCCTTATTTCCATTTTTATTTCTTCTTTGCTCACAACTTTTATCTAATGCATTTAGACAAAAAGAAGAATCTATTGGAATTCGTGTGAGTTCAAATGGGCCAAGGATCTCTCATTTGTTGTATGCAGATGACATTATTATCTTCTCAGGTGCCAAGTTGAAGGTAGTTAAGGAAATTAAAGCTATCTTGGATGAATTTTGTGGGTGGACAGGGCAAAGAGTTAACGTTAATAAGTCTTGTATGATTTTTGGAAAATCTGATAGTTGAATGAATAAAAAAATTTATTTCTCAAATTATGGGATTTAGATCAGTTAATGAGTTGTTATACCTTGGGGTGAAAATAGCTCTGAGGAGACTAGTAGGGGAGGATTTCCCATTTATTATTGATAAGTCTTTGAGTATGATAAATATTTGGGGAGGAAAGTTTATTTCTTTAGATGGCAAAATCCTTCTTGTCAAAATAATTTTGCTCTCTTATACAGCATTCCATTATACGAATTCATTTGTATTGCAATGTGGTTTTCTTTTCATGGAAGGTGAGAAACAAGATGATTCATGAAGGAAATGATGAAAGTTCATTGGTCATTGCTACTAATGCCATGAGCTATGCCTCAATTTCTCATTCTAGAGCTAGTTTTAACTCGGGTATATGGGGTGCTTACCAGCCTTCTAGGTTGTCAAATAAGCATTGGCATCCTCCTCTACCCGATTGGATCAAAGTTAATGTTGGTGCAACGTTACTATCATCTTATAAAGCTGGAATTGGTGGGGTTTTTTGTGACTACAAAGGTAGATTCCTTTTGGCATTCGATCTTGCTTGTGTTCACTAGGATGTATCTAGATTAGAGCTTTTAGCTACTCAATCTCTTAAGGAGGTGATACAAGATTGGATGTATAATTATAAGGGGATTATAATTGAAAGTGATAATGCTAATATCATTAAGTTTCTTCAAGAGGAAAAATACAGTGGCAGTCAGAGAATGGAAGCTCTTACTTCTATCAAAGACTTTAATCATGTGTTTTTTAATTATATAGATAGGAGTTGTAATAAGTTAGAAAACTTATGTTCTAACTATGCTCTTTTTAGTTCTTTTATTTATGAAGACATTAGTATGAATAAGGTTCCTCGTTTGTTTCTTTCTTTATTAAAGGAGCAATATGATGTTTATAGTTTGAGCTTGTATTTTTTTTATTAGTATTTATTGCAGTTGATTTCATTTTCTTCAAAAAAAAGTTCATCCCAAATAAAATCAAAAGAAACATCTAAGTTAGCACAATAATCAGCTTATTTATTCCCATTATAACTAGTATAATGAAATAAGACATTATTGAATACTTTAAAGAAAAACAAATCCTCCACCACTCAGTCCCCCAACCTCAACTCAAAATTTACATAGGATTCTTGAAGAAACTTGATAACATTCCAATTATCACCTTCAATAATAATGCCATCCGCCTCTTACATCCACCTTTGCATAACTTTCTTCAAGGATCTAAATGCCATCAATTCCAATTGTTCAATATACCAATGTATACAACCAAAACCAAAGGCCAAAAAGAATCTCCCTTTATTATCTCTAACCACTCCACCAACTCCTACTTTATTAGATCTCCATAACGAAGAATCAATGTTAATCTTATTCCACTCGAGAGGAGGAGGGTGCCAAGATGTGGAAAACAGTCAGGAAGACTGATTAACACCCCAATTTTTCTACATGATCTTATTATGGTGAGAAGTGGCACAAAATTAATTACTTTTGAAGCAATAAAAGTAGCACTATCTTCCACACCACCATGCTTTACTTTATTTCTTCTATTCCATGAAAAGTATAACAAAGTACAATACAACTTATCTTTAAATGGATTAGTAACAGTAAACCTTTCCAAATCCTTTATGCACTCTTGAAAAGAACATAAAACAGGAACATTGAATCCCCAAGATTTTAGATAATTAAAAACTTGAATTAGTTGTAGATAAGCAGCAACTATATGATCCACATCTTTAATGGCATTGCTACCTCTTGGACATACATCATATTAAGTAACCTTCTATGTATAAGAAGGTCTGTAGTACAAATAACATTGTTGATTAGCCTCCATAAGGAAATCTCTACCTGAGGACTAAGATTCAGCTTCCTCGCCCATAACCAGTAACTCACATTCACCTCATTAGCTACCTGGATCTCTAAAATTAGAGTAGATATCATCTTCCCAGACATTTTGAATTTTAGCTCCATTTGATCCATAAGAAACTATGGAAAGATTTGAATTGGAATGATAATTTCAATAATACTTTCTCAAAAAAACTACTTCTGCCTTTGTTTGTTCCAGGATCCATTTTCAATAAATACATCAAGTGTAACATCATCATCTTCCAATTTTGCAACAAAAGTAGGCAACTTAACAATTTTTTTTGTCAAGAATCCATACATCCTTAAGGATATTAATAGAATAACTTGATTGAACTTTCCATCTTAAAATTTTGCTAAGAGATTTCCATCAATCCATTATAATTCTCCATGAAATCGAGCTGCTCCTCTTCACATCACCATTCCACCAATTAGATCCATATCATGCCAACAAATTCCTGTTAAGAAGATTATCCGATTTGTCATAAGATTCCAAGCAAACTTTGCTCTTAAAGGACCCAACTTTGACAACACCGAATACAACCCATGTCCTCCCAACTCCTTCGATATGCATAAAACTTCCCAAGCCACAAAATAAAGACCATGGCTGCCATCAATTTTGTCCCATATATAATTCCTACACATCTTATCAAACTCCTTCAAAAGATTCAAAGGAACCAATGAATGGGTTGAAAGAAATAATGGAAGAGTAAGGAAGACCGATTTAATCAGGATCAACCTCACTGCAAGAGAAATAAATCTATTGCCCTAATCATTTAATCACTTTAAAGATTTCTCCATTAATTATTGAAAATCAAATTTCACCAACCTTCTAAAAGCTAATTTAATGCCCAGATACTCCATCTCTTCCACCACTTTAAAGCCTAATAATTTGGAAATCTATCTACCTCTCCTCATATTGATGGATTTACCAAACAATATTGAAGACTTATAATAATTTATTTTTTTACCCGACCATTTGTAATAGTTTAGAAGAATCTTTTTCATCTTTTTGATACTACTAATCTTGGCATCTTAGAATAGCAAAATATCATCTACATACAATAAGTGTGAAATTTTCTAAACACTTCTAGATATTTTAATCCCAAGCTTCATGCCTTTATGGATAAAATCATTTAAAAGGAGCTTAGAACACATAATGAATAATAAGAGAGAAAGAGGACATCCTCGATGAAATCCATTCCTTCCTCAATCCACTTTGAGTTGCATCCATTTATCATAACAAAAAACTTAGTTCCACCAAACATTCCATCACCAAGGTAGTGAATTTGATTGGAAAACTGAAGTAATTCAACACCTGCCTTAAAGTAGCCCAACACATACTATCATACACCTGCTCCATATCAATCTTGATAGCCATAGACACCTCTTAGATTTAGAAAACTTGATTTTATTTACCACTTCCTAGGCTAAGAGAATGTGATCCGATATTGATCTTCCCCTAATGGAAGCCACCTGCTCTTATGCAATAATTTTGTGGATCACTCACATGAGTCTGTTAAATAAAACTTTAGCCACAATCTTATAAATAGATTTGCAAAGACTGATAGGATGATAATTAGAAGGAAAGAAAGGGTCTTGGAACTTTGGAATCAACACAATAAGAGTCTCCTTCCATTTATGGTATAGTTTACCAGAAGATAAGAATAAATTAACTACTTTGCTTACATCATCTCCAATAATACTCAAATAGGCATTAATAAAGGAATAAGTAATTCCATCACAACCCAGAGACTTATTCCCACTCAAGTTCTTAATAACCTCCATAATTTTAGAATTAGTGAAATCAGCCTCCAATTTCCTTCTGTCATCATCATCATCTAACACCTTCTAAGGAGCCGGACACTTCTTCAAGCAACACTTCCTATCCCTCCACTTTTTTTTGAAAATAATTGAGAATCATCCTCTAAATTCCATCATGATCTTCAACCATATTGCCATTCACATCTTCAACTCTTTATTAATCCAATTCCCATGTCTCCTTGCATTAGAAAAAGCATGAAAAGACTTGGAGTTGAAATCTCCTTCTTCTACCCACTTAATTTTTGCCCATTTTCCTCCACCAAGTGCTCAGTCGAGCAAGATATACATTCAATTCGCCAACCTTAGTTCTCAAAAGCCACATTTTTCCTTCACTTAACCAACCAACATTAGATTCCTCCAATTGAAGTTGCAAATTCTCCTCCTGAAGCTTTTTTTTTTTAAGTAAAAAAGTCCTTTAGTTTAGCTTTACTCCATAAAAAAGATTCTTTAAAGATCTACTAATTTTTTTGTTAAGAACCTGCATCTCATCTTCTTTAGTAGATCTATTCCAAGCTTTAACAATAATGAAAGAAGAAGCATGATAAGAAGCCCATACATCCTCAAACTTAAGAAATCCCTTCTTCTTAAAACCAATATTAAAGAACTTTAACATGGGTGATCGGCGGTTCTCCGATCTTGGCGGAGAAGGCAATCTTGGCGGAGAAGGTGATCTTGGCAATTTTGGCGGAGAAGGTGATCTTGGCGATTGGTGGTTCTTGTCAGCCTGATATGGTCTACGGAGTTCCTTGGTGAAATTTTAGCGGATCAAGATTTTATTTTTGATTGGCTGAATGCGATTTGTGCTTAGATGCGATTTTGGTGAAGATTTTTCTGGTTGAGGCTCTCCTTTGGCCCAATGATTTTGGTGTAGCTACCAATTTAAAGTCGATTTTTACAGAGCTTTGCATGATGACGATTCTCTGTTGGCTTGGTTTGGCTATCGATTGTGCTGGTTGTGTTTGTTCTACTAGTATTAGATTCTTGATTGATTTTGGTGAGACTACAAATCTAAATGTGTTTTTGGAGGAGTTTTTTGGTTGGCTCATCATTGCCTACAATATTTCTTGGAATGACTTTTCTACTTGGATAAAATTCATTTTTATGTGTGGTAATTGGAGTTTGGATTTGTTCTGGTTTACAACTTTTCTTGATTCCGGATTAGGTTTGATTGTGTTCTTGGTGTGTGATCGTTTGATGTTTATGAGATGGTTGGTGTATGGGTGTTTGGATTATAAAGGTAGATCTTTCTTTTTAGAAGAACCGATTTCATATGGATTCTTGAATATTCTTGGAGATAATGCAGTCCTGTTGGTTATTTTATTGCCTTCGATTGTGGACGTATTACTCAAAATTTTTTCTACTATTAAGGAAACAATTTTGTTTCGTGCAGATTTGTTATGATTATTACTGGTTATGCAGCTATTTGGAAGGTTTTATCTTGTGAAGCCGGAGTTATTGCAGTGATTGATATTGTGTTGTTTGGTTTGTATATCGAAGTTTGTTTTGATCCTCCTAGACATATTAGAGCTAGCTTTAGGTTGAAGCTTATCCCATCAAGGCTTAAGAATGTTACTTCTTTGTTCTTTGAATATCAAATATTTTTTTGTTGAAGACTTGAAGGAATTGAATTTTACTAGTTTTCTGGTTGCCAGGGCGATGTGTGTGGTGATGATTATCATTTTCTATAGTTTTAGTAGTATAGAGGTCGTATCTTGGCCTCATGATGTTGGAGCCATTTTTATTGCTTTGTTGACTTTGTTAGGATCGTCCAACATGTTTGTTATTGGACGCAATGGTGAAGACTTTAGGTGGGATCATATCCCAACTAAGGCAATGAATACTACTGATTTGATCTTTGAAGATTATGCCGTGATTGTTGAAGACTTGAAGGGAATGGAGATTTTAGAGTTCTTGTCTGTCAGTGGGTTGACAACAATGATGAGTTTATTGGTTGGTGTCAGTAATGACGAGGTGGATGTTTGGCTTCTTGATTTTTAGTTTATCAATTTTGTGTTTTTGCATTATAATTTTAGAGTAATGGAAGCTAAGGCTTTATTTAGTTGTCACTTTTTATCTTGGGAACTCTGGGATACTAACCAACCTTTTTGGTTGTTTTAAAAATTTGGTGTCCCCAACAACCCAAGTGGTTCAAAGTGAGGATTAGTAGATCTTGTTTCCATTATGTCTTTTTTATTTTGCAAATACACTTTTTCTATGTTTTATTTGCTTTTCTTTAGGTCTTCCTTTCCCTTTGCTTCGAAATGGAAGTTTTTTTATTTTATTAATTTTTTTTTAATTTTTATCTTATAATAGTTTTCTCTTCATGTTTTAATGCAATTTGCATTTTTTTCAAAAAAAAAAAAAAATAAAAGACCTTTAACACAATAGGATAATGGTATGAAGCCACTCTAGCAATATGTCTCACCACATCCACATGGATTTTTTGTAAAGCAATGGAGTTTAACAAGCATCTTTCCAACCTTTCCAAATTCCTACCACAACCATGCTTATTATTTCCCCAAGTAAATCTAGGCCCCAACAACCCCACTTCATGTAGGTTGTTGTTATTCATAAACACCTCTTCTCCTTAGGGCCTTGAGAAAAGACAAACCTCTTTTCCCCTCTTTTTTCTTCTTCAATAATCTAAGGGACCTCCCTATGAGAAAAATACTGAAGGCAGTCCCACAAACTCCTCCTCTTATTAACATCCTTGCTGCCATACACCGTAGACACCACCCACCTTCCTTTATTAAACATGTTGAGATCACCAATTACACATTGGTCTTAAGTTTCTAACACTAAAATGAAAGCCAAATTCAATCTTGAAATGATCATAATCGCTCCTGATAATCCAACCTAAAGGAAAAGGAAGCAATCCTAATCAAAGCCCATCATTTTTATGAACACCACTCTATCAATAACCTAAACTTTGGTTTCCACAATACCCACAAAAACCATTAAATTCTTTAATAACTTCTTTCAAGTAAAGAGAGGCTTCTTTCTTCTTAGCCCTCTAAATTTCCAAAAAAGTATAGGAACTCATTGATCAACCAAGAGGGATAATCCCCCACCCTTCCCTTTCCTCCCACCTTCAGAACTCTTGATATGAGGAAGTATTTTAACCAGCCCAAGAGATTTAAGATCTTTAGCAAGCTTAAATTTAGCAATCTCTGAACTCCAACCAGTCTCCTTCCCCAGATTAACATTCACACCAACTACAATACTACACATCTCTTTGATACCCTTACCCAAAATAGAATTAACTTTCTCCAAAGACACATCACCCTTCTTTCCATTCTCTAAAATGAATCTTAATGAATCTTCACACTCCATAACTTCATTATGCAGTCATCTAAAGTTCCAAATATTTTCATAGCCAAAATAATTTCAGAAGAAATAATGATAGAATTCATACCATGTGCAGGCTCTTGAACACACATTCGAACTCTTCTTCTATCAACACTTTCCACTCATTAATCAGACCACAAGCAGCAACATCATCTCCAACACCATCCTCAAAAGTAATTTCTTCATATTCAGAAATCTCATTATCTCTTAGTCCATCACCAACTTAGTACAGACCACCACCTCTTCAGCTTCAACATAAACACCTTTATTAGGCTCCACATTAGTTGAACTAATAGGATCCTTCTTCCTGTATATTTCTTGGGTTTGAAATTTGATTTGGGTGGACCAAACCTCTTACTTCTCTTATAATTCACATGTACCCAAGGTCCATATGTTAATTCTTTATCAACATCAGCATGATGTCCAGCCTCAAATTTTTATTGAATCGATTTTATAGGTTCATTTCCAAATTAGTTGGCATCAACCCTTCCATTACAGCAATCACTCCTATCATGCCCAATCCTTCCACATTTAAGGAAAATATCAAATTTCATTGGGTAAATTAAATGTTATGTTTTTTTAAAAGTTAACACATCCTACATAGAATTTTATGCATTTCATACCTGATATTGAATTACACGCAGGAAAATGATGACTGATATATGATACATATGTACTTGTATGTAAGTAATAAAGATTGGATATAAATGCTATAAATAATATATGTTGTCCACTAAAATTATAATACTCTATACAGAAAGGTAAGCCGATGAACTTTCCTTTAAATAAAAATTTATGGCATAATCCTATATTAGCCTATAACTGATTAATTGATTACACCAATGGGTAAAGATTTATGACTCTTTATTATTTTATTTAAAGTGATTCATTAAAGTAAGCAATTAATTGAAAGATGTGATTGATTGATAATGATGGTTTGGTATGATAGATGAATGACATATGAAAGGATGAAAACTCATGCCTAGCTATTCATAATTAGTTTCATGTTTGCATTTATATGATAGCGTATATATGACTAATATAAGCATTGAGCATAATTATATCCATGTTTGTACTGACATGATAGCATATGTAGGACTGTTGGAAACATTAAGACCGACGTAGTATGATATAACATATGATAGGCATTATATTAGACATTGAAAGTTGTGCTACTATAACACATTGATAAATATATCAATATAACATAATACTATGACACACTAACAAATAATTATACATGGTTTAATGATTGATAGAGGTTATAATAGAACCATCAATATGAATATAACAAATATATAATTGATGTTTGTTTTACTATAGTAGTGAAGCTTTAAAACAATTTAAAGATTTGAACCCTGTTATGCCTCAGCAAAAAAATAAGCCAATGGCATCTGCTTGGAACATGAAGCCAAACTTTAAAATTGTTGATTTTGATTATGGGGAGAAGTTTTAGGAGGATGGAGTAGTGAAGCTTCATTAAGAAAGAGAGATAGATAATACAAATAAACTAAAAAAGTCATTGGTAGTTAAGGTGTTTGGAGATGGCATCCCTTATCATATCATAGGAATGGAGTTGAGGAGACAATGGAATCATTATGGCATGTTTCATAGACCTTGCTTGGTGGAGGATGGGTCTTGTGTGCTTTTGAAGATATGGAGGCTATGAATTCTGTCCTAAACAATGGACCTTGGTATGTGAATGGAAGCATAATTGGACTAGATAAATGGTCCCCAGACTTCCATCCATCTTCATTGAAAGGTTTAACAGCTCTGGTCTGGATTAGACTACCCAACCTCCCATTACAAAGCTGGGATAAAATCAATGTTTATAGGATTGCATCGAAGGTCGGATCTCCTTTTTTGATCGACGACAACATGTTCCGATGGGGAAGGCGTGAGTTCCCTAGAGTTTGTGTCAAAATTAAGCTGGATGGCAAATTACAAATGGGTGTATGGGTAGCAGGAGCCAGTGGTAAATTCTAGCAGAAAATCACTTATGAAAAGATGCCAAATATTTGCTACAAATGTGGGAAGATTGGTCATCTAGACAAATTATGTCCATAATCAGTGATGGATGCTACCTTGGTTCATAAAGGAAAGAAAGCAATATCTATGGAAGATGGAGGAGCAAGCATTAGTGTAAATCTTAAAAATTCATTATTGAAGGAAGACATAAACAAAGTTAAAGAAGATAGTTATGGTCCATGGATACATGTGGACTATGGGAGGAAGAGAGGAAATAATTTTAGATTTCAGAACAAGTGGATTTGACAAACAGGCAATGTAAAGAAGGCTATCAATGGTGAAGCTAGAAAATAGATTGAAGTCGGAGGAGGTTTTGCTGGCAATGACAAAACATTTCTAGATAATCCAGATCCCCTTGGTTGCGAGAAGAACTTGGAGGTAGTTTCTATTGAAAATGGCAGAGAAACAAAAGCTGTTAATTCAGAAGTCATTAAGATGATAGACGATATGGATTTAGAAGAAAATATATGCAATATCAACTAGTTTGAAGCCTTAAAAAACATGGGAGAGGAAGGAGAAATAATCAGCAACATAGAAGAGGCTCTTGATCCGAATGTCAATTCAGATTATATCTCTGGTGGCAGAGATAATGAAGAAACACTAGAAAGTGAAGGTAGGGAAGACAGAAACTTGCAGCTAGATGATGGATCTAGCAAGGCAAAGAAGAAAGGGACCAAACAATTAAAAGGTTTAGGTCCTATAAAGCTAATTCCAAGGAGTAGAAAATTGGAAAGTGAGACAAAATGAAGGGCAGGGAACCTTTTCCTCTTTGATCATTAATGTCTTCATTTGGCTTTTGGAATTGTAGAGGAGCTAGAAAAGTAAAAGCTTCTCTTTATGTAAGGGAATTCACAAAGGATCAATGATTGTTTTTTCTTAGCTTAGTAGAAACTAAACTGGTTGAGGTTGATAAGAAGTTAGTCAGTTCGTTGGTTGGAGAAGGTTGGGATTATTTTCATTTTCCCTCTGAAGGTCTTTTTGGAGGTATTATGGTGCCGTGGAAACAAGGCTTGGCTACTTTC
Source organism: Dendrobium officinale (assembly GCA_019514585.1). Taxonomy (NCBI): domain Eukaryota; kingdom Viridiplantae; phylum Streptophyta; class Magnoliopsida; order Asparagales; family Orchidaceae; genus Dendrobium; species Dendrobium officinale. Next base: position 23,159,062 of record CM033700.1, on the reverse strand, counting down.
AACATGTTGGAAGCTTCTTCCCAAATGGTTGTGGGAGATCTTAGTGTGATCAACAAAGGAACATGGAGAATAGCAACGACATATGGTAACAAAGATGTTTATAAAAGAAGATCTTTATGGGAGAGGTTGGAGATTCATATGATTAAAGACTTCCCTATGATCATAGGGGGAGACTTTAATTGCTTGTGGTCTGTTGACCTCATTTTTGTGTGAGGTCACTAAGACCCTTCCAGAGTCCAGATCCAATCCTAGACCCTAGGATCTTTCCTAGAACTAGACCTTAGAGCCTATTCTAGAGCCTAGGATTCCCTTAAAACCTAGACCTTAGGGTTCTTTCTAGATCCTAGGATCAATCCATACTCAAATCAATCCATCCTTTTGATCCACCTTGACTTCAAATCAATCCATACCCTTGATTAACTCAAACCTCAAATCAATCTAAACTCCATCCAATTCAAATCCAAATTAATTCAAACTTCAAATCAAATCCAAATCCTTAAGGCCTTGTCCTAAAGACCCTTTTCAGAGAATTCTCAAAACATTTTAAAACCCAATCAAATGACCTCCGATTCAGGGTCTATCACTTGCAAAGTGATAAGACATGTCTCTAGAGGCTGCCCTCCAATTTTGAGCCCCATTCTGAGGTCTCTAACCTCAAAATCTGAATTAAAATCCAAAGGCTGTAAAACCTTCAAATATTTACAGCCCATGCCACTGAACCTAACCCCTTTTGAGATTTTGACCTTGGAATCCTTATCCAAGCCTCCAATCACTTCCAGACCTTTGAATTTAACCCATTGAGCAGTAAACTGCATTTTTCAGACCCATTTTGACCATAGTTGACCAATAGGTCAAAATTGACCAAAATACCCCTATGGGACTCAAATGGGGATTTCAAGCCAAATGAGCTCCAAACGGGATGCAACCACCTCCAACAAATTCCAAATGTCATTTCAAATCTTTTGAACCTATTCCCAACCCTTGAGTCAACCTGATTGACCAAGTCAACTGGTTTGACCCAAGAGGCCCTTTAAGGGTCCAAATGGGTGTTTTGACCCAAATGACCTCTTTAGGCCAACCAACCACCTCCATTGGTCTTAAAATAGTATTTCAAACTTGTTGAGCCTAAACCCCAGACCCTAGGTCAACCTGGTTGACCAAGTCAACCCAGGTTGACCAAACAGGCCCTTAAGGGCTCAAATGGTGATTTTGATCAATTTGACCCCTCCAAACCCTGGGACCACATCCAATAGACTCAGGACGACATTCTGAATTTATTGAACCCATTTCTAGCCCTTGAACCCAACTGGTTGACCAAGTCAACCAGTTTTGGCCTAGAAGCCCATTAAAGGCCCATTAAGCTTTCTTAATCTATTTGACATACATGGCTCTTGGAACCACCCTCCAATCCACCTTATCAACTCATTTGAATCACCTAATTGAAAATTTCATAACCCTTGATGGAGTTGACTGGTCAACCAGTCAACCCAAGGCTTAAGGGACCATTTTGTGTGGTCAAAACCCTTTAACCCATTGGACTTAGCTCAAGCCACACCCATCCAGCCACTTGGAAAGACTCCATGACCTGCTTGGATTCCACATCAGCCCCCTTGACCTTTTGACTGGTCAATTTGGTCAACAAAGGCTTTATGGAGGAGCCCCATGGTCAAAATCACATGTGAGCCTCCTTCCCACTAATCTAGGTAGCTAGGTCAGTCCTAAATGATACATAAAGCTCTCTAATAGGCCCCATAACCAAGCTCAGCCCTTGGTTTAGCCTTAAGAGGCAATGTCTCCTTCACTCATCCCAAGCCCATCCAATAGAAGCAAGGCTTGCCCAGCCCTTTTCGCAGCCTTCTAGCTTTTCCAGAGACACTTGGCAACATCTGGAGAGCCCCTGCATCAATCCTAGCCGTCCAATCTAGCCCAGCCCGTTTGAATAGGGAGAAAGGCACCTTTTGAGGTTAATTTGATCAAGGCAGCTTCTCTCACCAACCCTAGCGCCTCCCAGACCGAGCTCTCAGTTCGTTTCGAATCTCCAGAGCTTCCTCTACCTCCCCACTACAAAAACCCAAGTGGTTGCACGTCACCGGCGGCGAGTTCTCCGGCGAACCCACCACCTAGACCGTCTCAAGCCCGTAGCAGCCGATCCAGACGCGTTCGAGCTTGGATTTTCGCTGGGAATCTTCACTTGGACAATCTACAAGCTCAACCATCCAGAAATTTCGAAGATCTAACGGTATAACTCCCTAAAACCCTAGATCTAGGTCACATTAGTTAGATTTAAATAGTTTTATGATGTTAGGGTTTTAGCTAAAACGATATATTCCCCATCATTTCTGTTCATCTCTACTCCATGTGTTTAAAATTTCAAGTAAAATGATCGATCCGATCGATCGAGAGAACGAGGCAAAAGAAAATTTCTAGGGCGTCACTCACGGTTTCCGGTGAGTGTACGTTTTCTGGACCGTTGATCGTTCGATCAACGGTCCAGATCGAGCCCTCCCGCGGTCTGATCCGACCGCGCGTTCGATCTGTCGTTCGATCAGTCGTCCGGCGACATCTGAGCCCTCTGATCAGAGACCGCGGAATCAAATCCCACCGTCTGATCTCGTCTCGCAGAGATCAACCGCGGGATTTGATCTCATCCGTTGGATCAGACTCGCCGTGATCCAACGGCTGCCACGCGCCGCTGACGTGGTTAAGTGAAAACCGCGTGAAGCGGCCCGTGGCTGACGCGTGCCCCCCCCGCCGTCACGCGGTTTCGAGCCCGCGAATCCGATCGCGCCATTTGTCCTGCCGCGCCGCCTTTTATTAAAAAAAATCATTTTAAATCCTATTTTATTAGCAGAACTTCAAAAAATGATATTAAATCAAATATAAATCCAAAAAAATAAGTATAATATATCAAATTGTTCAGAATTTCATCTAGTTTATTTTAAAAATAAAATCAAATTGTTTTGGTTATTATTTTATTAGTAATTTAAGAAATACAGAGAACTATATTTTATTTTTAATTAATTGTATATAAGTTATTTTTATATGAAACTTGGCATGCATGTCTTTGAGTGTGTCACTGACCTCCAGGAAAATTTTCAAAATTATTTGAGTAGGTTTTGATATTAATTTGAATTATTTAAGTAGTTTAATAATTTATTAATATTTGACTAAATGATTGAATATTTTGAAAATTATTTTTTTTTATATTACTATCAAACTTCATTGGAGATCAGTGGGTCTTTCAACCCCTCAAAGTTTACTTTAATAATATTTTCAATTATTTTTATAATATATATACTTATATATATATATATTTATATATATATATACATTTTTTGAATTCTATTTTGAGGCCATACATATTTAAATCTTTAAGTATTTGAGAAGTCACTTGAGATCTTAAATATTGATTGAGCATGTTTGAATAGAAATGAAGGGGATGATTAGTGAATAATCATTTCTTGATTATTCACTAATTTTGTCTTAATTATGTTAATTAGTTAATTGCATGCTTAAGGTGCACACACCACCTAGTCTAGGTTCTCCTAGATCTAAGGACTTGCTTGTTTGCTATTGTGTATGTATGTCATGCTTATCCAAAGGGTTAGAGGAACTTTGATTTGAACCTATTCAAAACTAGTGACATGATTAAGGACAATAATTAAGGACCCATGTATAGAAAACTTAGAAAAATTTCAATAATTAGGATTCACCTCCCCTTGAGTTGAAATTTTGAACATTTGAACTTAGTGACATCCTCAGCCCCTAGAGAAATTTTTATTAATTTTTGAGGTCATTAGGTCCCCTAATTAATTTTCTAAGTCTTAAACCCTTAATTAAGCCTTTAAAACTTCTAAAATTGTAATAAATCCAATTTAAATCCAAAAATTACATATAAACCCTCAAACTGACCAGAATTCAGTCCTCAATCTATGATAATTAAAAGCCCTTTGATTTGACAGCAACCTAAACCCTAATTTAATTTTAAGTGAAAACCAATATTTAATTGAGATAATTTATTAATAATAATATAAAAAATCTAAAAAATCTCCCAAACACTTGGGGATCCCTCCTTAGGTTGTTCCTGACCTTTGGAGGTGTTTTTCAAGAGATTGGGAGTTTGTTTGAAGCAAAATCACAATAGAGACCCTCTAATTAAGAAATTCCTAAAATTCATTAAAATGTCCAAACTTCGATAATTCATAACTAATTCAAATAAAATCCAAATCACCCAAACTCACTTGCATTCAACTCCTAATAAGCTCTAGTATTTATTAAAAATGTTAAACTCCAGAAATATTCAATATTTCAAAAAGTCAACAAACTGGTCAAACCGTAGTTAAAACTAGTTCAAAACTTCAAACCTTCGCAATAAAATGTAGAAAAAAAAATCGATTTCAACGTACTTACCTTCTAACTGATCGTAGAAAGGTCTAGTATTTTAATAAAATACAAACATTCCAGAATTTGAACTTAATCAAAAAGTCGATTTCAACCCCTTAATTTAAATCATTAAAATATTCTAAAAATTCTTAAAACTCGAAATCATTCTAAGACTCCAGAAAATATTAGTTTAATGCTTAAAACACTTAACAAACCCTTCAAAACTCAACAGCCACCCTAAAGTTGAAGTTTATTGGCTGGACTACTCCGGGCTGCGGGGCTAAGTGTCCTAAGGAGGCTGGTTCCTCGAGCCTGGTGGCACAACGCCACGAATGAATTCTAAAGGGTGTCAAACCTTAAAATTGATTAATTTTTAATTATTTAACATTTTACAAATCTCTAATTCAATCACATTAATTTGGTTTATCGGCTGGACTACTCCGGGCTGCGGGGCTAAGTGTCCTAAGGAGGCTGGTTCCTCGAGCCTGGTGGCACAACGCCACGAATCAATTAATGGCAAACTTAAATTAATCAAGCCTTTAAAATCAGCAACCAACTCCCTTTAATATTAATCCACTCTTTTAATTCCAACCAACTTAAATAACTTAATCAACCCCGTTTGCTACTGGGTAACCCAGGCCTACGAGGCTATTAGCTTAGCCCCAAGGAAGGTGAAATAAACTTCACGGCCTCGGTGTGAAACAAAGGTAGCAACCAATTAACTTTTAAAATATGTTTAATTAAAATTCTTAATTCATTAATACTTAAATTTTAATTTAAATCCCCTTTTAAATCTTAACAAATCCAAACTTTTAGACAACTTTAACTAATCACCCACTTTAGGATCTATCCCCGCCACACGACCTTTCTCACACACTTTAGATGATGTGCTAGGACAACCAACTCTAGATCTAGGTTAGGCCGGTGATTACTTTACTGCTGTGTGCCGGATTTTTCGTAGTTTTCACTGCATGTTGTGGATGAAATTGCTTTGCTGTGTCTGCTTACTTTTTCTGTACTCTGTGGATAGATTGATGTGTTTGGCGACTAGATTACCCTTAGGTTAGGTACGATCTGGATGTTGACACAGTTTTCTGCAGGTGGCCACGCTCATGCAGGGCAATATAAAAAGGGGGCAAATCAAAAAAATGCATAAATATTATAAATTCTTTGCACAGGTGCTTCAGCTGCTAAAGCCCCCAAATCATAAAAAGAGCGTGGCCAGTGCGTTTACTTTCTTTTCTGCTCATATATAACTGCTTGGGAATAACTGCTTTTTATATATTAATTGCTTAGGATAACCCTGCAGGTGAGTCTAGATTTTTACTTTATTATCAATGTAATTTGTGCAAGTGTCAAGTGTTGTGAAAGTCTATTTTGAATTGGGATACATAGATCCAAAGCTTGGATTCCAAAGAGGAAAGGATACCCCTTTGGGGAACACTCCTTTTCCATTTGGAAATCCAAATTTGGATCATACTTTTTCCTTACCCAAAGAGGAAAGAGTGGCCTTCTCCCTTAAAGGGAAGTGCCCTCTTATCCATTTGGGTAATCCACTACGAAGATTCCAAGAAGATCGAAGAAAAGGAGTCCAAAGAAAGAATGAAAGTGAAGATTTGAAGACTTGAAGATTGAGAGTATCCCACTCAAAATAACTTGCGTCATTACTAGGCTTAGAATCCGGGTTGTTGTCAGTGGTGCTCGGCCACTTTACTTTCTGTAATATTCTGGTTTGTAATAAGCAAGGCAATTCGGCCTATGGACATTTATTAATTAATTCGTATATTTGATGTGATGAATTGATTGCCTTTAGGACTACCTGCTTTTCTTAGTTTTTTGGCGATTGTGTGCCGCTTTTGTTTTTGCCTGGACTCGTGAGGCTCGTGAGGGTGTGAAAATTTTTATATTCATAACCTTGAAGTCTAAAATTTTAGTGAGTCTAAATAACATAGAAAGATAACGAATCTAGGGAATTAGCCGGGGATCGACCCCGGGGTCGCATGCATATTTTTGCATTACTCTTTCCTTGCTTTAGACCCTTCCCCGCCTGCGGGTAGAGTCCGGATAGTCTGACCTATGAGGACGAGGTGCCGGACCTGGGGAAGTCCAGTCTTCTAAAAAAAAAAAAACTATTTTATAAGCCTGTTTTTAAAATTTCAAGCATACTTGATTGGAAGTTGTTAACTAGCATGCATTGCATTAGATACAAACCAAAAGAGTCAAAATTTTAATTGCATCAGTTTAGCATTTTTGCACCCAACATATGTCAAAGGGGCCAATTAAGAAAAATCTCTAGATGTCGGCCCCAACTCTCTAAAAACCTTAAATACAACGTCCCTACCACTCTTTCATAAAAGACCGAACTCATCTCTTTTAATTCGATTAGGTGGTTAGCTGGCTCCCCAATCCAGGCCGGGGTAAGTCCAGGCATTGCACTACATTAGTTAGGATCGGACGACTGTGGTCCAGTGTCCAAAATAGATTTAGGATCCGGGGCAGATCTTTGATTATAAGACCCCAAATTTCGGGAATCTAATCCCAAATTTCTAATAAAATACTCAACTCTAATTAAAGCTTCATTTCAATCCTAAAACATAAAGCCCAACACTTAGATTAAGTTAGGATACTTCCGGATGGTTCCGGAATCTCAAAGTATCCCCTACCTCTCTTCCTTTGAATCTGTTAATAAGTGCTCAATTTTGATCCATTCCCTTTTGAGTTTCCAGAATTCACTTCTCTTTTTGATATCACTCCTAATGATGAAAATCTAACAAAATTTTGCCGTTATTTTAATCGAGAGTTTTCGTAGGAGACCTTGTTTTCTTACGATATAATTAACTACGAGGGCTTGCGCTCGTAGGAGATTTAGAACCCCACACACCTGATTTTAAAATTGATTTTAAAAACTTCACTAGATTTTCTTTGGGAAAAGTTAATGAATGATCGTCGTCGTTGCATTAGAAGAATTATCGTAGAATGGTGTCATTTCCCTTTAGGGAGATACATCCTTCTTCGATAAGGCTTTGGATGTGAATGCGACGATCATATTTTTTTTGGATATTGTAATTGGGTATTTAGTTGAACTCTACTTTGTTCCCTCGGGGCCATATGAAGTTCTCTTTAGAACCCGATCATAATATTCAAGATGTGTTCACATAATTCTAAGTCTGAACACCGTTATGAAAGTTTATTTTAATCCTTCGGGGTTATATACTCTTTCTAACGAGTTGATTCAACCTTAGAATTAGAACTCAATCTTAATCTTAAAATCCCCAAAGAAAACTAATATTTTTCAAAACATATTTTCAAAATTCCACCAACATGGTCAAAAGAGGAAAAAAAAAGGTGGAAGGAAATTTGTTTTTGGCTTGGGTCCTAGGGAGATGAAGTCTTTCATCTCTAACAATGATTTGCATGAGGTGGCTTGTGTTGGTCCTAAGTTTACATGGTGCAACAATAATAAAGGGCCCAAAAAAATTCTTGAAAAGCTGGATAGGTGCCTCATAAGCTCAACAGCTTTCAATACTTCTCACAGGTTACTAGTAAGGCACTTGGCAAGGATGGCATTGGACCACTGCCCGATTTTGTTAATTTGTTGGAGTTCAATCCCCCAAATAAGAAAGCTATCAGATTTGAAGAGGTTTGGACTTTATTTATGGCCTCTACAGCAGTTGTAAGGGAATCTTGGAAGAGAAAGGCTCTAGGTGATCTCGCCCAACCTCTTATCCAGAAAATGAGAAGATCCTTAATGGATCTCTATTATTGGAGCAAAGCAAAGTTTAAAGCATTAAACATCTCTAAAGAAGAACTTAAGACTGAAATCTTGAGATTACAGGAATTGGAAGCTTAGGTTGGTATTCTATATATGGAAGATCAATGGGTCCTGAAAGCCAAAATAGATGAACTAAACTCTATTTTGGCTAGAATTAACTCATGGTGGAAACAACGAGCCAAGATCAAGTGGCTGGTGGAAAGAGATTCTAATTCTAGATTTTTTCAAGCATATGCTAGTGCTAGAAGGAACACAAACTGCATCCATAAATTAGAAGATGATCATGGAATGATGGTTGAAGAACAAAAGGCTATGGAAGAAGTCCTGTTTCGGCATTTCAACAAAAAATGGGAAGGCAAAAACTGTAAATTGGATGGATAGCTGATTCAAGTGCAAGCTTTAAAGGAAGAAGATAAATTGTTGTTGAGCAAGGAGTTCTCGTTTGAAGAATTGGAGAAGGTCATAAAGGAGCTAGGGGGTAACATTGCCCCGGGACATGATGGTATGCCTTACTCCTTTTTTAAATATTATTGGCATATCATCAAGTATGACTTATGGAAAGCACTAGAAAATTTTTTCAAGTTTGGAAAAATAAATGAGAATTTGAAGTATACAAACATTGTTTTGATTCCCAAAATTAAAAATCCTTTAACTCCATCTAACTATAGACCCATAAGCTTATGCAATTCGGTCTATAAGATTGTGGCAAGGATTCTTCTTAATAAGATTTTGCTAGTTATTCATAAGTTAATAACGGAAGAGCAAGTTGCATTCATGAGAGGTAGGTCTATTTCGGACCATGTCCTGGTAGCTCAAGAAGTTTTTCATAAACTTAGGCATTCCAAATCTTCCAAGGGGTTGGTCTCATTCAAGATAGATATGGAGCAAGCCTATGACTCTATGGGTTGGCCTATAATGATCACAATTTTGAAGTACTTTAGATTCCCAAACATTTATGCAAATCTTATTGTTGAATGTGTTACTGGTCCAAAAATTTCTCTTCTTGTAAATGGTATTTATTCTAAATGGATAGAAGCGCAATGTGGATTTTGGCAAGGGTGCCCACTTTCTCCCTTTTTATTTGTCATGTGTGCTCAACTTCTTTCCAATGCCTTCTTACGTAAAGGAAGATCAGTTGGGATTAGTATTTCTTCCAATGTGCCCAAGGTTTCACATCTTTTGTATGCCGACGATATACTAATTTTCTCGGAAGCCAATCTTAAATCAGTAAAACAAGTTAATGGTATTCTCAGGGATTATAGTGGATGGACGGGGCAAAAGGATTAATTTGCTTAAATTTAGAATTCTTTTTGGGAAATCAGTGAAGAAAAGGAGAAGGAAAAACAATATGTAAGATAATGCAATGTAATGAAGTTCAAGAGTTCTCTTATTTGGGGACCAAAGTAGCCTTGAGAAGATTGACAAAAACAGATTTCCAGTTCATCATAGATAAAGCCTTGAGCATGTTAAATGTTTGGGGAGGGAAGCTGATCTCATTAGCTGGAAGGATCACATTGGTCAAATCTATATTACTTTCATTTCCAACATATCATTCTACTCTTTCTTTGGTTCCTAAGAAAGTGTTGCATGAAGTTGACAAGTTATGCAGGGAATTCATTTGAAAAAGAAGTGAAGGTAGTGCAGGTCTTCATTATGCTAATTGGGACTTGATGTGCAAACCAAGGAGATGGGGTGGACTTGGTATCAATTCTTGCAATAAGAAATTTGGTCCACTTAGAGCCAAGTTAGCTTGGAGATACAGCCAAGAAAAAGAGTCACTCATGCACAGGTTTCTCTATCCAAAGTATGGTCAAAATTTGGATGAATATAAGGTTAGGAACAGAGGTTCGACTTCTTGGAAGATGATTTGCAATGGAGGGAAATTTTTGAAATCAATTATCAGGTGGAAAGTAGGCAATGGAAAATCTATAAGTGTCCTAAAAGACATTTGGATTCTGGATAAATTTTGCTGGATTGGCCTACATTTATCAATCCTTTGATAGAGAATTATTTCTCAATGGATAGGTTTATTATCAATGGGAATCAGAACATCATGGAGCTGCAAAAAAATTTTGGGGATGAAATGGTGCATGTGATTTCCTTAATTAATATTCTAATAGGTAGCGGAGAAGGCAAAATGGAGCTCATGCAAAATATATCAAAGAAAATAATTGCAGCATTAGCTTCTGAAGCAATGGAATCCATAAAATCTGGACAAACTCTTCTGAGATGGTTCGGTAAGGCAAAATTAAATCCAAGAGTAAAATTATTCTAGTGGAGGATATTCAATAATGCAATTCCAACAAACAAATTTCTATGCTATAGAAGATTACTAGGATTTGACAAATGTCCTAGATGATGTGAGGTGGTAGAAGATATATACCATATTGTGTATGGGTGCAAAAATTTATTGGAAGTGGTAGAAGTTCTGAACAGATGGGGATTTGGAATCCCAAGCTTCTGTTCTATGGAAGATTGCTATAGATGGCTTGATAAACAAGGCTTATGGATGAATAGTTTATTCTGCAATACGATTTATCTATCTTGGAAGGAAAGGAATCAATTGTTCATGAGAGGAAGGATCCTAGTCCGATAATGTTAGCTTCTGAAGTAGTAAGCTTTACTGCAAGTTTCAAGTTCTCTACCTGCTCAAGCTTAGGCTTCGATGATGGTAATCAACCATCTAGGTTGCTTAATTATTAGCACCTTCCTCCACCTGACTGGATCAAAGTCAACATGGACGCTGCTCTAGATAATTCCTATAAGGCTGGCATAGGAGGAGTCTTTAGAGATCATCATGAAAGGTTACTATTGGCTTTCTACAATGCTCTCATTCATTTGGATCCAGCTGCATTAGAACTCTAGGCCATCATTTCTTTTAAGCATATGATCAAAGAATGGATGTTATAATACAAAGGTTTGATTATTGAAGGTGATAATAAGAACGTAATTAAACTCATCAAGGAAGAGGTGGAGGCAGGTAATAAAAGTTTTATAGATCTTTCTTTTATAAAAGATTTTCATTTTGTTATCTTTAATTGTGTTGATAGGGAGAGAAATAAGTTAGCAGATCTTTGTGCTAAATATGCTTGTTTTAATTCTTTTCTTTGGGATGATGAAACTTGGAGCAATATCCCTACTTCCTTCATCAAATTGTTAGAGGAGGAGTTGGATATTAGTAAGTTGTAATTTTGTTTTAGTTTCTTTTATTAAGCTTTTTGGTTTCTTCAAAAAAAAAAAAAAAAAAAAAAAAAGAGATTTAGTTATCAGGTAGCAATTCTCCATGTCTCCTACCCTTCCTCGTCTAGTTTTTTGGGTTAAACAGATGGTGGGTTGTTTCAAGCTGAACGTTTGTGTTGCGTATGAGAGTAACACTATGGGGTGTGGTGGCATCATCAAAGATGACTATGGTAATGCTATTCTTTCCTTTGTAGGGTCTTTTGAGGGTAATCCCCCTTTGACTATTTTTAATTATCTGTTCTATATGGGTTAAGAAGTTGTATGTCCCTTGACATTTTCAGTATTACTATTGAGATTGAGCCTTCCCTTGATATTCAATGATTATTCAATGGCATGGAATCGATTTGTAACCTTGAGGCTTTTTATATTATTAGAGATATTAAGCATTTGATGGTTTTTATTCATATTGACACTTCTCATATGCCTAAGGAAGGCAATGCTTGTGCTAGTTGGTTAGCTCAGTTTGGTGCTAGAACTGATTGCTTTAAGGATTTCATGGAAGACAATTCTCCTGTACCTCTTAGAGGCCTTTTAAGATTGGACAAAATTTCCTATCCCTATGTTAGGATTTAATTTTTTTCCATTTTGGTCCCTTGTTATGTTTGATTGTTCCATCTTTGATGGGTGGATTTGTTTTCCTTACCCTCTGATGGATTTTTATCTGGTGGTGGGTGGTAATGTCTTTTTGGGTTTTTTGTTTCTTTGTGGTTTGTGCTGTGGTGTTTTTGGGTTGAGCAATGATTGCAACCTTCTTTTGATGGTTAGCCTGTTTGTTGCTCTCCTTCCCTTGGCACTGGCTGGGAAAAAATTGTTGGGCTTTTGCAGTCTAACTTCTCTTGTTTCTGGGTGTGGTTGTTTCCTGGGATTATGGTGGTCTTTGTTATACTGGATCACCATTGGATTATTGCTGGATTATTTTTGGTTTGCTTTCTTGGCTTTGGGAGTCCTGGTTTCTGGGTGTGATTCTTTCTTTGGTTGATGGTGGGCTTGCTGGATCACCATTGGTTGGTCGTAATTGTGATGGTTTAGTTTTGGTTGGCCTTCCTTTTCCTGTTGTATCCTCTAGGGGATCAGTGTCTTTTGGTTTGGGCTTTTGGGTGTTGGAGTTTTACTAGTTCATCTGAGATGATCGTGCTTTATGGTCTCTCTGCGCTCTAGCTTTGAGGCGATTCCTGTACAATTTTAGGGCTTCTTCTCGTGTGTTGATTTCTGATCATCCTGGCCTAGTTTCTTTGCTATTTCTGATCATCTTCTTTTGAATTTCCTCTTTTGTTGCTTTTCGTTCATCGGTTTTGAGGTTTTGTGGTTTTCTCGGTGCTGGGAGATGACGACTCTATCTCATCCATCCTGACATCTTCCTCTCTTTTTAAGAGGAAAACTCGATCCTTTAAAGATGTTTTGGATGGTTCATCATCTTCTTCTCCTATATTGATATTTGTGCATTCCTCTTTCAAGGGCTGCCCAACACTTTTGTTTGAGGACTTGGTTATTAATAACTTAGATGCTCCTTATTCTTTGACACTGGTGGGTAAATTTGTTTTGAAGCAATCAAATCTAGATGTTATTCTTAAATTTTTCCTTAATACGAAGCTTTTTAGATCGTTTCACATTTGTTTACTTGATCAAAGACATGTTGCTATCCAACTTTCTAATGATCTTGATTATAGCTGAATATTTGTTAGGAGATCTTATTATATTCAAGAATGTTAAATATGATTGCTTAAATGGACTCCAGATTTTGATGTTAGGGAGGAATCCCCTATTGCTTAGGTTTGGATTTCTTTCCCTAATTTGAGACTTCACTTTTTTAATCATCAAATCCTTTTTGGTATGGATTCTATTTTTGGGAGACTATTACAAATTGGCCAAGTCACTGCTTAAGTGTCGAGGCTATCTGTTGCTCAGGTTTTGGTTGAATTAGATGTCTCTAAAAAACATCCTAGTGAGATATGGATTGGATCAAAAGACAAGGATTATTTCCAAAAAATTGAGTTTGAAAATTTACCTATATTTTGTTCTTTTTTCAAGATGCATGGACATGACATGAATGATTATTTTTGGAAGCATCCTCATCTCCATAAAGAAAAGGATTCATTGAAACAAAAAAAAGGGTTGGTTCCTCAATATGTCTCTAATCCTATTCAGGCTAATATAGAGGGCAATGCCTCTAATCCTCCTTATTTTGTTGAGGAGCCTTCGGTAGTTAATGTTGAGAAACCTCTTCCTTTTATTACTAATGATGTTTCATTGAATCATGATCAGGGAGCTATTGTTCAATTGTTTGATTTTACTTCTGTTGACTGTGAGAAGAATGTGACGCATACTTTGCTTAGTATTGAAGTTGAAAATGATGCAATTATTGAAACTATCCCTTCTTGCACTTTTAATCAAAATGTTTATGAGTCTAATGGTATTATGCATTCTTCTAATCCTTTATATGAACATGAAGTTGTGACTATTTAAGTGCCTTGCAAAGAGGGTGAGAGGAATGATATCCCTTTAGAGGAAGGTGAATTTATTTCTATGGAGAATGGCTCGCCTATCTCTAAATGCGTCAAAGAGCTTGTTGTGAGGACTCGTTATAATATGGAGGACGAATGTCCTCAAAAGACTATTCAAAGGGAACACCGAAATGTTAGTAAGACTCTTTCAACTTCTAATTATAATAGTGATGCTTTGACTGATACGAAGGATATACATATTACTGCTAAATGTTTTCCTAAGGATGATAATGATTTTAGTTTTATTAAAGTTCATAGAAAAAGAGGAGGGAAGCATAAGTATATTTCTTTGCAACCTCATAGAAACACTCGCTCGCATACTTCCCATTAAGTTTTTCTTTATGTTTAATGCTATTATTTGGAATGTAAAGGGCATTGGTTGTCATTCTACAAGAATTCATGTTAAGAACTTATGTCGTGTGCATAACCTTTCAATTCTTGTGTTGCTTGAGCCTCTTATTTACTCTTCTAGGTTGTTGAACATCTCTCAATTCTTGGGTTTTAATCATACTATTTCTCACGTGGCTAACAATATTTGGGTTTTCTAGAAAGATCCGGTTAAAATTGATGTAATTGGTGATTTTACTTAGGTCTTGCATTGTAAAGTTGATGCTCTTAATTTTCATCATTGTACTTCCTTTAAGTATGCTACTTCTTTTCTTTACAATAGAAAACTGCTTTGGGATCAACTTATTGATTTACATAATATTTACAAATTTCCTTGGCTTGTTGGTGGTGATTTTAATGCTATCACTAACCCCTCTGAAAGGATAGGAGGTTCCCCTCCTTCTTATCTTTCTATGGAGGATTTTAATAATATGATTTTGACTTATAATTTATTGATATTGGTTTTGTTGGTTATAATTTTACTTCAAATATGGGTCACTTATGGAAAAGGCTGGATCATATGCTCTTTAATGACTTGGCTTAATTCGCTTAATTCCACCAATGTGTAGCATCTGAGTAGAACTTTGTCTGATCACTCCCCTTTACTTATTAGCCTCAATTTTAGACAATTTAATGGTTCTTCCCAATTTAGATTCCAAAACATGTCGTTACTTCATGATTCTTTTTTTGACGTTGTTCAAAATAATTAGCAAGCTCCATTACATCCGAATAATTCTATTTTTGGCATGAGGAGACTTTGGTTTAAGCTTAAAAGGTTGAAACAAGTTCTAAATTGGTAGAACAATCATGTTTTTAGAAACTTTTCTCTAATATCCTACAACTGAGCAACTTGTAAATTCTATTGAGCTGGCTTGTCAAGATGACCCTACTGATGCTAATTTCTCTCTTTTAAAGAAGTCCAAAGCATACTTTTTTAATTTTCAAGCTCAGTAAGAGGTTTTTTGGAAGCAAAAGCTGTGGCTGAGCACTTGGTTGAAAGTTATAATAACACTAAATAATTACATGTGTTGTTTAAGAGGAAAAGGGTTAAAAATATTGCCAATAAAATCCAATGGGAGAATAGCTTTGTCGCTGAAAATTCTATGGAGATTGTAAATTTAGCTGTGCAACATTTTCAAACCCGTTTCAATAAAGTTTTTAATCTGACTCAGATTATGGATCATTCTTTCATTCCTACCTTTACTTCCCATGAGGAGAATCTCATTCTCTTTAGGCCTCCTTCTTTTGAGGAGGTTAAAGAGACTATATTTTATATGAATAGTGATTCTGTGACTGGGCCTGATTGGTTTACCACTCTTTTCTTTCAAAAAGCTTGACATATTATTAATAATGATATTTTTACTGCTATTTTGGGCTTCTTTGCTGGTAACCCTATACCTAAGTTTTTTACTTCTACTTCTATTGTGCTTATTCTTAAAAACCACACTATTAACACTCGGAATGACTTTATGCCCATCATTCTTTGCACTTTTTTCAATAAGTTGATATATAAAATTATTATGAATAATCTTACTTCTATTTTACCTAGAATTATTTCTCCTAATGAGATGGGTTTTGTGAAAGATAGGGACATTACAGATAACATTTTGTTGGCTCAAGAGTTCTATCAAGACTTGGATGTTAGGGTGAGTGGGGGTAATTTAATTTTGAAGCTGGCTATTGCCAAGGTGTATGATAATATTAATTCGAACTTTCTTTATCTTACATTAGAGTTTTTTTGTTTTGATTCAGTCTTTATTAAGCTTATTAAGAATTGCATTGAATATGCCTATTTTTCTATAATTATTAATGGTTCTAATAATGGCTTCCTCAAATCTTCTCATGGCTTAAGACAAGGTGATCCTATTTCTCTTGCTCTTTTTATTATTGCTACTAAGTTTTTTTCTAAGGGTCTTACCAATTTGTTCGATGCTAATCCTGACCTTTATTTTAGAACTTTGGGAGGTTTTCCCATATCTTATTTGTGCTTTGCGAATGGTTTTATTATTTTTATTAATGCTGCTATTAATAGAATTCAAAAACTTATGGATTTATTTTATCAATTTGAGATGTTTAGTGGTTTATCCTTTAGCAAAAATAAAAGTTGTTTCATTTCTTCTAAGAGAATTTATAATGATCGTATTTTAGCTATTAAAGATCTTACTGGATTTACTCATACTCACTTGCCCATCAAATATCTAGGTGTCCCTCTTTTTTATGGGAGGAGTAGATCCTTTTTATTTGATGATCTTATTGCCTCTGTCCAAAACAAACTTTTATGTTGGGATTTGAATTTCCTTAGCTTTGATTGTAGAGTTACTCTTATCAAAAGTGTTCTTTTCTCTTTACCAGTTTATAGTTTTCAAACTATTTTTTTTGACTCAAGCTGTTTGTAATAGGGTCCACAAGCTTATTAAAAAACTCTTTTGGAAAGGCACTTCTTCTAGCTTTAAAATCAATTGGGTTGCTTGGGAGAAGTATTGTTGTGTTTTGGCTGAAGGTGGTCTGGGTTGTAAGAATCTTAATGATCTTGCTAAGGCTTTTCCTCTTAAACTTTGGTATAATTTGCGCACTAAAGCTAGTCTTTGGGCTAATTTTATGATTTCCAAGTATTGTGTTGGCAAACATCCTACTAATTATTTTTCTAAATAAGGTGACTCTAGAGTTTGGAAAGGACTTTACAAGGTTAAAAGGGATATGGAGCCCTTTATTTCTTGGGAGCTTGGTGATGGTAATATTTTTTCTGGCAAGATTGGTCGTTAGTTAAACACTCTATTGACTCTATTTTGAATTCTTCCTCTACTACTTTAGTTAAGGTCAATTACTTTTTTAATGATAACTATTGGGACTATGAAAAACTCTCTAACACGATTCCTGATTGTGTTATTCACCTCATTTTAAACGTGCCTATCAACAATGATTCTAAGGACATTATCTTATGTGATTTTTTCAAAGATGGTGGTTTTTACTTAAAGGATGCTTGGCATACTTTTAGAGCTAAAAGAAATTTTGACAATAATTTTAATTATATTTGGCATAAGAGCATTCCTTCTATTGTGTCTATCTTTGTTTGTAGAATTATGCATAGATTTTTACCCATTGATGATAATCTCACTAAAAAAGGTTTTATTATGGCTTCCAAGTGTCAATGTTGTTTCCATTTGGAGAATATGCTTCATGTTTTTATCTCTGGCCCTATTGCTGTTAGAACTTGGGTCTACTTTGATGATTTGTCTTAATTAAATTATTTTAATGCCCATCTCACCCTTAAATCAATGCTTAAATCTTGTTTTATTAACTTTAAAGGTCACATTCGTAATGTTATTTCTTCTCTCATTCTTTGGTTTCCCTGGTTGGAAAGGAATAACTCTCTTTTTAATAATGTGCGAATGAATCATCATAATGTGATTCATAGGGTAAAGGATAAGTTTTGCTCTCTTTTGGCTGTTAAGCTGCTTTCTTATAAGAAATTCAAGAATTATTATTTTGTTTACAATGCTTTAGGGCTTACTTTGGAGGGTGCTTCGACTGCTTCTCGTGCTAATATTATCTATTGGACGAAACCTCCCAGAATTTTTTTTAGATTAAATATGGATGGTGCTTGTTGTGACTCATCTGTGGGCTATGGTGGTACTATCAGAGATAGTAATTGCTGCCTTATTTATCTTTTGTTAGTCCTGTTCATCTTGACAATTACTTTACTTCTATCATCTTGGCCATTCTTTATGGTATTCAGTTATGTGTTTCCCTTAATTTAACTAATTTATTTATTGAACTAAACTCTAATTATGATTTTTGGCTATTTATTGTTGATGGGGATACGTGTTGTATCCTTGACCTTCTCTAACAGATTAGGGAAATTAAAAATTTATTATTATTTTTGAATTATTCATTTCTTCACACTTGCAAGGAGGGTAATACGTGTACTTCTTTGCTTGCTAACTGGGGTTGTAGTCTTGATTATTTTTTTGATGTTATTGGGACCTCCATTCCGGCGACTCTTTATGGTTTGCTTAAATTGGATGAGCTTGGTATTCCTTATGTTAGTTCCTAGGTGGTTTTACTCGGTGAGGTGCTGTCTGGTTTGTTTGCTGTGGTTTTTTTAGTGGCTGAGTTGTTTTGCTGTTCCTTTATTTGTTTTTGCTTCTTGGCTTCACCTAGTGGCAGGGTATGGTGGTATGCATCATTTGTCTTGGCTTATTTGGAGGGTTGTCTAGCCTGACGATCTTTTGAGTTAGTTTTTCTTCCCTCTTGGGGACTACCAGTGCTACTTTTTATTGTGTGAGATTAGTTACTGCCATAATTTTATGTTTATTGGGTTTGTTAGAAAGTTGTGGGGTTATTCTTTCTTTGATTATTACTACTTGTTTTTTTTTGTTTTATTTTGGCCCTGATTAACTTGCTCCTCCCTTTGGTTAATTTTAGTTGGCACCTCTAGTTTTGGTTGTGGTTTTATGGTGGGTTTTGGTTGTTTCTTTTTATTGTTGGTTCCAGTTTTGGTTACTAGGGTTTCCTTACAATTCTAGACGCCTCTCTGGTTGCTTCTGCTATTATGTGTTATTCCAATTTTGGTTGTTGGGGCATCTTCTTTGGCATCTGAATTCTAGTGGGATTATTGTGTTATTTTGGCATGGTTGCCTTGGTTGACTGCTTTCTCCTAATTGCCTCTTTGGGTTAACTAGTTTGTTTGGTTTCTTACTATATGGGCCTTATGTTGGCTTGTATGGCATTTGGACCTATTACTTTGCTGAGCTTTTCTTGGTGCTATATTTATTTTTCTATCTGCATCTCTCAGTATTTTTCAGTGTAGTTATTGTTTGGATTGATATAGAATTGAGGTATGATTGCACTTTTATTATTGCTAAGAGTTTTTCCCATTGGTGCTTTCCTTCCTTCAAGGTGCTACTCTGGATTGCTGGGGGTTTTTGTAGTCATTTGGTTGGGGTTCTGGGCTGTTGCCTATGATCTTCTTTTACGTGGGATTTTGGCTTGGATTTTGTTTCATGTCACCTGCTGGAATGCCTTTGGGCTGGTTTTTTATGAATTTCTAGAGGATTTGTCCCTTGTTTTGGGTGGCCTTATGCTATTTTCTTCTAGTTTTGGTTATCTGATTTTCTGCTGGTATGCCTTTGGACTGGGTCCTTATGATAACCTGGAGTTGGTGTGCTGGTGTCCTGCTGGTGTTATCCCCTACGGCTCAGGTTATTTAGAGGGCTGGTTGGTGTTTGCACCTGAGGGTTGCATTGAGTGGCTTGTGGATTACCTTTATAAGGATTCTTATATTAATTTAATCCTGAGCTCTATCAGTCTTTGTCCCCAGTTTTTCTTTCAATGGTGCCATACTTTAGATTAATTCTATTTCAGTGGTTTTTATCTTTTTGTTCCCTCTTTAGATTAAAGTTTTACAATTTTTATTGGGTTAACTATAAAATCTTGTGCTACATCCTTTTGCTATGCAGCCCTTTTATTTTGCAGGTGAAGATGAGTCAGGTCGTCATCAACATTTTTTACAGAAAGATTGAGCTTCCATTCTTTTACTATATTTTTCTTTTTTGGATGCTTCTCTATAGCATCAATAGTATGTTACTAGGTATTATTGTATTTTTGATTAGTGGAGATTGTTGGCTCCTTGATTTTTCATTATTTTGTTTTGTAGCTCATTGGAGCATTAGTGAGCTGATTGTCTCCCTTGAGGACTTTATAATCACTTTCTTATATTAACACGTAGACCCCCCCACAGGTTTTAACCAAAAAAAAAAAAAAGTTTGAGCCCAAGTCATGATTCTTTTCAGCATTGCAAATTTTGCTAACATCTATTTGGCTCTGGTTTTCGAGGAAATTCGTGGGCAATTTAGGGTTCCTCTCCGTGTGATCGTTTGTTGCCCTCCTGGATAGATTTCTTGCAATTTTTCATTCTATTTCTCATGCCTGATTTTTTTTGCATTTGTTCCTTTGGTTGTTTTGAGGTTCCTTTTCTCTATTTTGGCATTGGGAGATGATGAATTCATCATCATCGAACCCATCTTCATCGTCAATTTTTGAGGGGATAACTCGATCTTGTAAGGATGTTGTTGCTGGTTCTTCGTCTGCTTCTCCTAAAATTAATTTTGTTCAATCTTCGTTCAAGAGTTGTCTGGCCCTTTTGTTTGAAGACTCCTTATGCTTTGATGTTGGTGGGTAAATTTATTTTGAGGTGGCCGAATCTTGATGTTATAAGCAAATTTTTCCTTAACCTTAAGCTTTCTGGATCGTTTCATATTAGCTTACCTGATCAATGACATGTTGCTATCCAACTTTCTAATGATTTTGATTGTAGTTGCATATTTGCTAGGAGATCTTACTATATCCTAGCGTGCCAAATGCGTTTGCTTAAAAGTGCTCCTGATTTTGATGTTAGGGAGGAGTCTCCCATTGCTCCGGTTTGGATTTCCTTTACTAGCTTGAGAGTCAATTTTTTAATCACCAAATACTCTTTGGTTTGGCTCCTATCTTTGGTTGGCCATTACAGATGGACCAAGCCACTACTTCTATGTCGAGGCCCTCTGCAGCTCAAGTTTTTGCTGAATTAGATGTTTCTAAGAAACATCCTAATGAGATATGGATTAGATCAGAGGTGAAGGGTTATTTCCAAAAGTTGAGTTTCAAAATTTTCCTATATTTTGTTCTTTTTGCATGTTGTACGGTCATGCTATTAATGATTGTTTTTGGAAGCATCCCCATCTCCGCAAAGAAAAAGAAAACTTTGGGTGGTTTTTATTAAACTTATCAAGAACTGTATTGAAGGTGTTTATTTTTCTATTATTGTGAATGGGTCCACTAAGGGTTTTTTCAAATCTTCTCATGGCTTAAGGTAGGGACATACCATATCTCCTGCTCTTTTTATAATTGCTACTAAATTTTTATCTAGAGACCTTACCAATCTTTTTAAGAATAATCCTAGTCCTTATTTTAGAACTTTGGGTGGTTTTCCAATTTCCCATTTATGTTTTGCGGATGACTTTATTGTTTTTACCAATGCTTCTACCAATAGAATTCAAAAACTTATGGATTTTTTTAATCAATTTGAGAGGATCAGTGGTTTATCATTTAGCAAAAATAAAGGCTATTTTATTGCTTCTAAGAGCATTTTTAATAATCATATTTTTGCCCTCAAAGATTTTACTGTCATGGTCAATTACGCATTAAATACCTTGGTGTTCCTCTTTATAAGGGTCGAAGGAAAACCTTTCTTTTTGATGATCAAATTGCCGCTATTCAAAATAAAGTTTTATCTTGGGATTCTGATTTTCTTAGCTTTGGTGGTAGGATTACTCTTATCAAAAGTGTTTTGTGTTCTCTTCCAGTTTATATCTTTGAAGCTATTCTTCCCACTAAAGCTATGTGTAATAGGGTGCATATACTTATTAATAATTTTTTTGGAAAGGTACTTCTATTAGTTCAAAAATTACTTGTGCTTCTTGGGATAAATGTTGTGGAGTTATAGCTGAAGGGGGGCTTGGTTGTAAGAATATGAATGACCATACTTTGGCCTTCTCTTTTAAACTTTGGTATTATTTTCTTGTTAAAGTGAGCCTTTGGGCTAATTTTATGTCTGTCAAGTACTGTGTTGGCAAGCATCCTACTACTTGTTATTTTAAGCAGGGTGACTCTAGAGTGTGACAAAGACTTTGCAAGGTTAAATAAGAGGTGGAGCCCTACATATCTTGGGGCCTTGGTGAAGGTAAAGCTTTATTTTGGCAAGATTGTTGGTTAGGCAAACAGTATATTGATTATATCTTAAACTCTTCTTCTATTACTTTGGTTAAGGTTAATTATTTCTTTACTAATAAATGTTGGGATTATGAGAAGCTTTTTAATGTTGTGCATGATTTCATTATTCAACAAATTCTTAACTTGCCTATCAATACTGATTCTAAGGACATTATCTTATGTGGTTTATTTAGTGATGGTGGCTTTCATTTAAAGAAAGCCTGGCATACTTTTAGAGCCCGTAGAAATACTAATAACATTTTTTCTTTGATTTGGTAGAAGAGCAATCCTACTACTGTCTCTATTTTTATTTGGAGGGTCCTCCATAGATTTCTTCCTACTGATGATAATCTTACCAAAAAAGGATTTATGTTACCTTCCAAGTGCCAGTGCTATTTTCATATAGAAAATATGCATCATATTTTGATTTATGGTCTGATTGCTATCAAAACGTGGGTTTATTTTGATGATTTTCTTCAATTAAATTGTTTTAAATCTCATTTATCTCTTAAATATTTGCTTAAGGCTTGGTTCATCAATGCTAAAGGTCATATCCGTAATGTTATTCCCTCTCTCATCCTTTGGTTCTTGTGGTTAAAGAGGAATAATTCTCTCTTCAATGGTATTCAGATGAATCATTAGAAGGTTATTGAAAGGGTTAAAGATAAGTTTTTTTCTCTTTGTAAAGTTAATTCTCTCCTTGAAGAACTTTAAAAAATTTCATTTTTTGGGCAATGTGTTAGGTCTCAAGTTGGAGGGCTTTCCTATTACTTCTTAGGATAACATTATTTATTGGTTCAAAGCTCCTTTTAATTTTTCTAAATTGAATGTTGTGGTTATTAGTAGTGGCTCTTTGTTGGGTTGTGGTGGAGCTATCATGGATAATAATGGTAAGTTGATTATGGCTTTTGCTGAACCTATTCGGAGTGGTAATTATGTTGTTTCTATCACTTTGGCTATTTTGTATGGTCTTAAGGTTTGCATCTCTCTTAATCTTACTAACATTATTATTGAGATGGATTTTGATTTTGATTTTAATTTTTTAAATTATGCGGAGGATAGGTGATGTTCTCCTAACCTTTTTTATTATGGTAGTGATATTAAAATATCTTGGTTTTTTTAAACTTCTCTTTTCAATATATTTGCAAGGAGGGTAATGCTTGTGCCTCTAGGCTTGCTAATTGGGGTTATAATCTTGTGGATTTTTTTATTACATTGAGGCTACCATTCCTGTTGCTCTTAAAGGTTTATTTCAGTTGGATGAGCTTGGTCATCCCTATATTAAAATTTAATTGGGTTATTTGGTTGTGTTTTCTTTGGCTTCCCCAGGGTGCTGTGGGGTTTGTTGTGATCTTTTAATATTTCATGTTGATTATGGATGCCTCTCTAGTTATTTCTACTGGTGTTTGGTGTTGTTCCAGATTTGGTTGCTGGGAGTTCTTTCTCTGGCTTTTGATTTTCAGTGGGAATACTATGATTATTTGGTTTGGTTTTCTTGACTGGATGCTTCCTTTCTGCTATTTTGGGTTGTAGTTGGTTGGTTTGTTTATTTACTTACTTCCTGGGCCTTGGGTTGGCTCTTATTACTTTTGGAGTAATTCATATACTGAAATATTCTTTGTGCTATTTTTAATTTTCTGTTGGCATCTCTAGGTGTTATTCATTTTAACTATTATCTTGGTGGATATAGTCTTGAGTTGTAATTGTACTTGTGAGGTTGCTGATAATATTTCCCCTTGGTGGTCTCCTACCTTTAGGATGCTGCTTGGGCTAGCTGGGGGTATTTGGGGTAATCTAGATGGGTTTCTGGGTTATTTTACCTTTATTCTCGATTTACCTGGGTCTTTGGCTTGGCTTTAGTTTCTTGTCAGGTGCTGGAGTGCCCTCGGGATGGCTTTTTATGTTATTCTGGAGACTGTGTGTCTTTATGTGGGTGGCATTATGTTGTTATGTTCGAGTTTATGCTATATGTCCATGTGCAGGTGTGCCTTTTGGCTGGATCCATATGATAATTAGGAGGTGTTGTGATGTGGTTTTGTTTTAGGTGTTAAGCCTTGTTGTTCGAGAAATTTAGTGTGCTGGAGGGTGTTAGCACCTAAGGGTTGGATTGAGTGGCTTGAGGATTACCTTTATGAGGCTTTTTGTGCCAATCTTATCCTGAGCTCTATCAACCTCTATCCCAATTTTTTCTTTCAGTGGTGTATGGCCTTGGTTCATTTCTCACTTAGTGGCTTGTATTATATTCTCTTCCTTTTTGGCTTAAATTTATTCAATTTTTCTTTGGTTAACTATAAAATTTTGTGTTACATCCTTATGTTCTATAGCCCTTTTGTTTTGCAGGTGATGATGATTAAGGCTGACATCAACATTTTTATAGAGGTTTTGGCCGATTATTATTTTTCTTCCTCTAAACTTAACTTTATTCAAACTTCATTTAAATGATGTTTGATGATTATGTGGTCTTGAAGCTAGCCGCTCCTTTTGGTCTTACTTTGGTTGGTAAGTTTCTTCTTAGACACCCTAATCTAGATGTCATTCGTAAGTTTTACATTAACCTAAAACTTCCAGGATCTTTTCATATCATCTTGCTGGATTCAAGACATATTATGATTTAACTGAGTATTGATCTAGATTATAGTTATATATTTTCAAGGCGTTCCTACTACATTCAAGCTTGTTAGATTAGATTACTCAAATGGACACCATATTTTGATGTTCATGAGGAATCCCTTATTGCCCCTATGTGGATCTCCTTCCTAAACCTTAGAGTTCATTTTTTATTTTGTAAATCTTATTTGGCTTAGTGTTGATTTTTGGTAGGCCTTTGCAAACGGATTAAGCTACAACTTCTATCTCTCATACATTTATGGCCCATGTTTTAGCTTAGTTGGATATCTCTAAGAAACATCCTAATGAGATTTGGATTGGTTCATAGTTGAATGGTTATTTCCAAAAAGTTGATATTAAAAATTTGCCCATTTTTTGCTCTCATTGTAAGATGCATGGTCATGGGTTAAATGAGTGTTACAGGTTACACCCCCATCTTCTAAAGGAGAAGGAATCCACAAAATAATCACTTGGAAATTAAGTCCCTTTGGTTGATCATGATATTGTTATTCCTAATGCTGATGTGGTGGAGGGTAATGTTCCCAAAGTGAAGGAGAATATTCAAGAATCTATACAACTTTCCATAGCTCATATTGAACTACAGTCCACCAATATCAATGATCCTAATCTTGTTCAAGGAGAAAATCTTAACTCTATCTCTTGTTTAGATTCTGTTTGTCAAAATGTGGATGAGCAAATGTTGTCTATCACTACTAATCTTAATATGGTTTTACCTTCTGCTATTACTACTTGTGCTCTTAACAAAAACTTGCATGATATGAACTTTGTGTTCTTAAACAATAATCGTACTAATAATGTGGCTTCTCAATCTATTGTGAATGACTCGGAGGATGGCCAAATCATTTTGGTGGAGGGTAATGTTGGTAGTGGATTGTGTAGTAAAACTCATGAGGAAGATGACTTTACCTTTGAGGGTACACTGCCTCTAGAAGTGAGGCAGGCAGGTATAATCAATGATAGTAAGCTTCCCTTAAACTCTCATTATCATAGTCATGACTTTACTGATATAAAGGATAAGGATATTATGGCTAAATGTTTTCCTAAAGATGATAATGACACTAGTTACATAGTTTCATAGTAGGAGAGGTAGGAAAAAAATAATATCATTTTATAATCTCCTAGAACCACCAGTTTGCATACAAGTCATTAGCCCCCATTTTTTATGTTTAATGCTATTATTTAGAATGTTAGGGGCATTTGGTGTCCCTCCTCTAATTTAAGAGTTAAGAATTTATGTTGAATTTATAATGTTTCAATTCTTATTTTACTTGAACCTCTTATTTCCTCTCTAAATTACTTAGCATTACTAGATTTTTGGGTTTTAAATATGCTATTTTGAATGTGGCCAATAAGATTTGGGTGTTATGGAAGGAACCGTTTTGGATAGATGTTATTGGTGATTTCACTCAAGTTTTTCATTGCTATATTGAAGCTTAAAATTTACATTATTGTGCCTCTTTTATTTATGCTACTTCCTTTCTTTATACCAAGAAATTATTATGGGAGCAACTCATCAGCTTTCATAATATTTATAACTTGCCCTGACCTCTTGGAGGGGATTTTAACACTATCTCTAATCCTTTTGAACATATAGGTAGTTCTTTTCCTATCTATCAATCCATGAAGGATTTTAAGAGATTATGAACTATAATTTAATTGATATTTCATTCTTTGGTAATAATATCACTTGGAATTACGGTCATTTATGGAAAATTTTGGATTGGGTGTTGTTTAATGATTGTTGGCTTAACTATGTTGATTCTATTGCTGTTGAGAATCTTAACATGGCTCTTTCTGGCTATTCTCCCTCATTAATTAGTCTAAAGACTAGGCATATTAATTATCATGCTCAATTTAGATTTCAAAACGTGTGGTTGCTTCACGACTCTTTTTTGGATTTTATTCAGGAAAGTTGGCATGCCCCTTTACATCTAGATAACTCTATCTTTTACATGAGGAGATTTTGGTTTAAGCTAAAAAGGCTTAAACAAATTTTAAACTGGTGGAATCATAATATTTTTAAAAATATTTTCTCTAATCTTTTGAATGCTGAGGAGAAAATTAAACACTTTTAAAACTAAATGTCTGTTGTTTCCTTTTGGTGATAATTTTAGTTTACTGAGGGATACTAAAGATTATCTTTTTAAATTAGCAGCTCAGGAGGAAGTTTTTGGAAATAAAAAGCGGTTATGAAACACATTATTGAAGGTGATATTAATACTAAGTATTTCCATACTTTGGTTAAGCAGAAATGTCCCAAAAATTGTATTAATAAAATTAATCGTGAAGATGCTTCGGTTACTAAGGATAACTTGGAAACTGCTAATCTTGCGGTTCAGTATTTTTAAAATCATCTCAATAAAGATTTTAAACATGCTCATATTAATGACCCTTTTACTATCCCTAACCTCATTTCTTAAGAGGATAATGAGTTTCTTTCTAAACCTCCTTCTTTAGAGGAGTTAAAGAGATTGCTATTTGCATGAATGGTGACTCTGTGGCTGGACCGGATGGCTTCACCACTAAGTTCTTTAAGAAGTCCTAGCATATTATTAGTAATGATCTTTATTTTACTGTTTTGGATTTTTTTAATGGTAATATTATTCCTAAGTTTTTTTTTACTTCTACTTCTATTGTGTTGATCCCCAAGAACAACTCTGTTAGTAACTGGAATGACTTTAAACCTATTAGTCTTTGAACATTTTTTTAACAAGTTTCTCTCTAAACTTCTTATGAATCATTTAATTTCCTTTTTACCTAAATTATATTGCCTTTTCAAATGGGTTTTGTTAAAGGGCAGGCTATTACATATAATTTTCTTTTAGCCCAAGAATTTTGTCAAGATTTGGATGTTAAGGTGAGAGGTGGTAACATGATTTTGAAACTTGATATTGCCAAAACTTATGATAACATTGATTAGAATTTTCTTTACAATATTATGAAGCTATTTAGTTTTGATTCAGTATTTATTAATCTTATTAAGATTTTTATTGAGGGATCTTATTTTTCTATCATTTTTAATGGAAAAAGAAATGGCTTTTTAAAATCCTCTTAGGACTTAGATAAGGTGATCCGATTTCTCTTGCCCTTTTCATTATTACTGCTGAGTACTTATCTAAAGGCCTTGCCAACCGCTTTAAAAATACTCCTAGCCTATATTTTAGATCTTTGGGTGATTTTTCTATCTCTCATTTATATTTTGCTGATGATTTTATCATTTTTACTAATATTAATATGATCAATAAACTTATGGTGGGTTTTTCTTTAAAAAAAGGATCAATAAACTTATGGGTTTTTTTCAACAATTTGAAATGGTTAGTGGCCTTGCTTTAAATAAACACACGTATTGTTTTATTGACTCCAAGAAAGTGCCTAATGACTGTATTTTGGCTATTACAGATTTAGCTGGTTTTGTTCATGGTCATTTACCGATTAAGTATCTTGGGGTGCCTCTTTTTAAAGGTAAAAAGAAAACTTTTTTTTTTATGATCTTATTTCTTCTATGCAGAATAAGCTTTTATCTTGGGATTCTAATTTTTTGAATTTTTTGGGGTAGAATAATTCTTATTAGATTTCTTCTTTGTTCTCTTTCTTTTTATAATTTTTAAACTCTTTTTCCTACTCAAGCAGTCTACAACAGGATTGACAGACCTTTCAATAAATTTTTCTAGAAAGGGGCTAGTAGGAATTCTAAAATTATTTGATCGTCTTGGGACAAATGTTGTGGTGTTCTAGAAGAGGGGGCCTTAGGGTATAAATGTATGAATGATTTGGCCCATGCTTTTTTCCTTCAAGTTATGGTACAACTTTTATGCGAAAGTGAGCCTTTGGACTAATTTTATGTTTACTAAGTATTATGTGGGTAAACATCCAACTACTTATAGTTTTAACATCAGTGATTTTAAAGTGTGGAAGAGACTTTGCAAAGTTAAATGGGTTGTTGAGCCCTTTATCTCTTGGGGGCTTGCTGGTGGTGACATTTTCTTTTTGCAAGATTGTTGGTTGGGGGATCAATCTATTAATTCAATTACTAACACCTCATCCACTGTGGCTATTAAAGTGACTTATTTTTTTTAATGATAATTGTTGGGAATATGAGAAACTTGCTAATGTTATCCCTCACTTTATTTTTCAACAAATCTTGAACCTCCCCCTGAACACTGACTCAGATGATTTACTTTTATATGGTTTATCCAAAGATGGTTGTTTTAGACTAAAGGATGCTTGACATGCCTTTAGATCTAAGAATGAGGTCTCTAATATTTTTTATATGCTTTGGCATAAAAGTATTCCTTCCATGGTGGCTTTTTTTTTTGTATAATTTTACATAGGTTCATTCCTATGGATGGTAATATAATTAAATGAGGTTATATTTCACCTTCTAAGTACCAATGTTTTTATCATGTGGAGAGTATGAATCTTGTTTTTCTCTCTGGTCCTTTAGTTGTTAAAACTTGGACTTATTTTGATGATATCTTCAAATTGAATTGCTTCAATGCTAAAATGTCTATTAATGCTGTACTTAATGCTTGGTTTATTAAGTCCAAAGGTCACATCAGAAATATTATTCCTTCTCTTATTTTGTGGTATTTATGGTTGGATAGGAATAATTCTCTCTTCAATGGTGTTGGTATGAACCATAATAGAATTATCCATAATGTGAAATATATGGTTTTAACTCTTTATTCTGTTAAGTTTCTCTTTGTCAAGAATTTTAAAAATTAATATTTTATTACTTCTAATTTAGGTCTTAAGTTAGAGGTCCATCATCTTTTTAATAAACCTAGGATTATTTATTGGACCAACCCTCCTAACTTTTATAAGTTGAATGTGGATAGTGCTATCTTTGGGTCCTTTTGGGACTGTGGTTGTGTTATCAGGGTTTGTCATGGTAGTGTCATTATGGCTTTTGCTATCCTTTATAGAATTATGATGTTTACTATGCTGTCATCTTGGCTATTCTATATGGTTTAATATTGTGCATTTCTCTTTTTTTTTTTTTTGAAACTGCCAAAGGAAAATTACTAAAAAGAAGATAATAGATAAAACCTAGAGAATGATAGAACACCTATCACACTCATCTTTAAGAAAAGCAAAAAAAAACTAGGAGGGATCTTATTACAATAGACATCCTCCCAAATGAAATCCTCTACTAAAGCAAAAGTAGCACATAAATCACCTAAATGATTACAGTCTCTATGAACGAAGTGAAAAAGAAACATACCAAAATCCTCCAAGAAAGATAAGTCTTCAATCTTTTCTTCCTTGTGAGAAGCTTTATTCAAAGAACTTTGAAGATAGTTGATGACGTTTTGATTATCCCCTTCGACTATAATCCCCTTAGCATCAAAGTTCCACTTATTGTGAAACAATTTTAGAGCCCTTATAGCCATAAGCTCCAACAAACCAATGTTCCAATGTACACATTTGATTCAAAAAGCAAATAATAATCTTCCTTTATGGTATCTAAAAACTCCAGTAATCCCGGCCTCATTAGAGTCTAAAAGAGCAGCATCAAAGTTACCTTTAATCCACTCGGATGGAGGAGGGTGCCAAGAAGAATTAGGCAGCTTACAAAGCTGATTGGCTCCCCAGTGATCCGAGAAGATATCGCACTTTGAAGAAGAAACAACAATTTCAATTGCTTTAGCAGCCATAAATCCCATTCCCAATTCATTGCCTTCATGGGTAACATTATTCCTACTCTTCCATGAAAAGTAGTCAACTGTACAGTAAAGATTAGATAAAAAAGGATTTGAGATGGACAAAACCTTTAAACCATTGATACATTCTGACCAAGCATTGTATCTAGGAAGTTTAAAACCTCAATTGTCCAAGGTATTAAACAATCGAACTAAAAACCGACATTTCACTGCAATATGCTCCTCATCTTCAGCGGTTGTACAACCTCTTGGATAGCCATTTTCTTGAATAATTCTCCTGTACATGAGATAATCCAAGGTTGGAATACAATTATTAAGTAATCTCCACCAGAAACAATGCACCCGAGCTGACAGTTTGCTTAATTTGAGCCATTTCCAGCAGCTATTTTTATTACAAACAGCACCATGATCAGTTCTAGTCAAAGCAGCTAAAGATTTTAATGTAAACTTGTAAAGAAGTTCTTTGGAATCCGTCCCTTCTTCAATCTTCACTTGTAAATCAACTTAGTTAATTCCAGACCAAAATGTTTATTTAGCTCAAACAGATTCCATTCTCTGTTTTGGATAAAAAAATAAAGCCTGGGGAATTCATCTACCATGACATTGATAAAAGTAGGCCATTTGGAAAACCTTCTGTTTTGAATCCAAATATCTTCAAGAGTATCAATAGAAACACATGTAGCAACCTTCCATCTCAAAATTGGCTGTTAGGAACTCAAGCCATTCAAAAGAATCCTCCATGTAACTGAACTGTTTTGCTTCCTTGCTCCGTTGTAGATATTATTCCAGTATTTTGCTCTAAGAGTCCTATATAACAAAGAATTGGACTCCTTTATAAACTCCCAAGCATATTTAGATATAAGAGGACCCATCATAGAAACAGGAGAATGCAATCCCGCTCCACCTTCAGCATATGGTTTACAAAGAACCTCCCACGAAATGTAGTGCATTCCAGCACCATTGTCTGATTTAATCCAAATAAAATCTCTACATATATTTTCCAGTTTCTTTAGAATATTGATGGGAACCAAAGAATGGGAAACATAGAAGATGGGAATTGCCAGCAAAATAGACTTTACCAGCACAATTCTACCAGGTAATGAAAAAAATTTATTACCTCAACTATTAATTTTAGCAGACGCCCTCTCAAGCAAGAATAAAAAATCAGAAGAGATCAATCTCCGTAAGAAGAGATTAATACCCAAGTACTTCATTTCCTGCACCACCTTATAATTGAGAATTTTGGATAATGATTTCTTCTTTGCTCTATTAACCGACTTCCCAAACATAATTGCCGATTTCTTCACATTAACTGATAGCCTTGTCCAGATACAGTAATCAACAATGATCCTCTTAAGCAATTTCATGTGCTCAATATTCGCTTCAGAAAAAAGAAGAACGTCATCTGCATAAAGAAGGTGGGAGATCTTGGGAGCCAATGCAGCAACTTTAATTCCCAAATTGTTCCCATTTT
The DNA here is from genome assembly GCA_019514585.1 of Dendrobium officinale. Taxonomy (NCBI): domain Eukaryota; kingdom Viridiplantae; phylum Streptophyta; class Magnoliopsida; order Asparagales; family Orchidaceae; genus Dendrobium; species Dendrobium officinale. Next base: position 23,127,265 of record CM033700.1, on the reverse strand, counting down.
GGTGCAAGTTGTTTGATAACAATTAGGAACATAAAATGAACAAATAGGGAGAGAGTGGACAACCCTGTCTAAAACCACTCTTTGCTTCAATCCAATTTGATTGGGTTCCATTGAAGAGAATAGAAAATCTTGGATAGGTAACACATTCCATAAGAAGTTTGGAAAAATCATTAGGAAACCCAAAGTAATGAAGTATATTTTCCAAGGAACTCCAAGACATACAATCATATGCTTGTTCCATATCAATTTTCACCGCCATCATCCCTTTTTTAGATTTAGAAAATCTAAACTTATGAAAAATCTCTTGCACCAAAAGAACATGCTCCGATAAGGATCTACCTTTTAAAAAAGCAATTTGGTTTTTCGAAATCAAATCATTGATAACCAAATTAAGTCTATTTAAAATAAGTTTAGCAATGATTTTGTAAATAGACAAGCATAAACTAATAGGGTGAAATTGAGAGGGATCTACCAAATTTTGTACCTTGGGAATAAGGACTACCAAAGTCTCTTTCCACTTAGCATTCATTTTCCCAGTTGAAATGAACTGAAAGATTGCCTTCCACATGTCTTGAACAATTATTTTCCAGTAGCCTTTGATAAAGGAATACGAAATTCCATCAATCCCTAGAGAGATATTGCCTCCAAGGTTGAAAATGACTTTTCTACTTCCTCCACTATGAATTCAGCATCCAGTAAGTTCACACTTTCACTGCTTAAAGCATTCACATTATTTAGCCAACCTGTTACAATGCAGTCCCGCTCCTTCCATTTTTGAAAAAAAAAATCTCAAAAAAGCTTGTTCTATAGCAGCTTGATCATCTACCAAGTTCCCCACATCATCCTTTATTTGCTTTATGAAATTACCATTCTTCCTCCCGTTAGCAAATGCATGGAAAAACTGAGAATTAATATCACTCTCCTTAATCCATTTTAATTTCACCCTTTGTCTCCACCAAACGTTTAACCTTGCTAGAGTAATGTTCAATTCATGAACTTTGGATTTGAGCAACAAAACCGATTGTTCTGACTTCCCATTACCACTAGCTTCTTCAATTTGCAGATCATCCACCTCTTTTTTAAGTTTCTCTTTAAGCTCCATCAAATTTTTATGTTTAGATCTACTCCAAAAGAAAAGAGTCCTCAACACAAAATGAAATATCTTATTCAACACCTCCATAGGATGATCTTTAAATTGCTTTCTCCATGCTTTATTGACAACATGAAAGGCAACAGGATAAGAGAGCCAAACATCTTCAAACCGCATCATTTTTGGATGCTGAAAATTCTGGAAATCTAGCTGAAGAACCACTGGACAATGATCAGATGCAACCCGCACCACATGGCGGTTAACAGCCTTAGGTAGAGCTTCCAAGGCCTTAGAGTTGAGAAGACACCTATCAAGTCTCTCCCAAATACGTGCACCTCCACTTTTGTTATTACACCAAGTGTATTTAGGCCCAACAACTCCCACATCATGAAGATCAAAACTATTCATGAACGAATTCATCTCTTGAGGTGCAAGAGAGAATTTGAATTTCTTACCTCCCCTCTTGTCATCTTGAAAAAGGATGCAATTAAAGTCACCACCAATAACATAAGGTAACTCCAAAGAAGAGTGAAAGCCTAAGCAATCCCATAAGCTCCTCCTACTATAAACATCTCTACTCCCATACACAGTAGAGATAATCCAAGATCCTTTTTTAGCTATACAAAGCTTCCCAATCACACATTGCTCATTTGCTGTTATTAATGAAAAACTGGCCAAATCATACCTCCACATCACCACAATCCCTCCTGACAAACCACTAGATGGATAAAGAATGAAATCCCAATCTTTACCCATGTATTACTAAATTCCCACTTCTCCAAAGAATCAATTTTAGTTTCAATAATGCCCACATAGATAGCATTCCAATCATGGACAAGAGAACTCATTTAGCATTGAGGGGGTAGGTCCCCCACCCTTGTTTCTATTGATTCCTTCTTATTTTTTAAGTCTAGAGGATTGATTTAATGGCCCCAAAAACTTCAGCTCATTTTGAAGTTTGGGTTTAGGTTTCCCAATACTATCCATCTCTCAAATATCAAACACTGTAGGAGTTTCAACAATTTTCTTATTCACCACACATTCTTTAATTTTAACAAATTCTCCCTCTTCAATATCACGTTTACCAGGAGAGCATTTTTCAGAATGATTTCTTTCACAAACTTCCTCTTCAATTTCACCGAGTAAATCAAATTTATTGCAATTTGGTAAAGAAAATTCCGTGAGAGTTGGAATTACCGAATTGAACTTAGAAGACCCATCTTCTTTCTAATTCTAAAGTCCCGAACCATCCAGCTTCTCATTCGTTGAAATCTCCAAAGCATTCTCTGAGGCAGCAAACTGAATAACATTCTCCATAGTCACTTTATCATCAAACGAGCATAACATCCATCCTAGACCAAGAGAAGTCAAGTGAAATTTACCAAACTGGTTCCATTGACGTCTGAACTCCCACGCTATCATTGGAATAGAGATATCAGCTCCAAATGCTTTAACCACTATAGATAAATTCAGACGACCTGAATTGGCCTTTACATTTGGTTCAAACAGTTTCACAGCCCTGCCATCCTCTGTTAAGCAATTTACAATTGTATTAGAATCAATTTTTAGATAATTTTGCTTTAACCATGGATTTGATCCCATCTTATCTCTACCGTTATCCAAAGCATTAAAATCATTAGCCAATAAAGGCTCAATACTGACATTTTCACAAAAATTTGAGGAGCAATCTTTAGAATTTGTAATTGAAGGGAGGTCTAAAGATCCACCGTTACCTTTTAATGAATTTCCAAAATGATTGACGAAAATTTTCATACCGGAAGATCAAGAAATTTCACCATCAGTGGATTTGATTTTAAGACCAGAAATGGGTGAATCAGAATCCACCCTTGAATCCATGATTTCCTTTCCTTTGCCCGGAACAAGAACATGGGAGATCGATAATGGAACAGCAGGTTCCCGGATCACCAGATTTTTGTTCTTAGCAGGACGACCAGACATCAACACATTCACAAAACCGAAGCCATCAGTAGCTTTGCCATCGACGATCGTAGCCGGGCCACCCGCCTGCATCCCAGTATAGCCTGCCAAATTTAAAAAATGACAAATTTGAAATACTTTCTCTCTCTAGAATCTTGGAGCTTCTCTCTCTAGAAAAAAACTAGTTCCAATTTGAATAGCTATATTGAGTTGTAAAATCAATGATTTACGCATTTCTCTTGACTTAACTGACATCGATATTGAAGTTGATTCCAATTATTATTTTAAAATTTTAAATTCTATTGAGGATACGGTGTGTAATTCTACTCTATTTTGTCTGGTGAGGGTTATTAAAAACTTGCTTATCTTTATGAACTATTTTTTTCTCCTATTCACAAGGAAGAAAGTGCTTGTGCTAGCTAGCTTGCCAATTGGGGGTGTGGCTTGGATTGCTTTTCTAATTTTACTGCTATTAACCTCCCTCTTTTGCTGAAAGGTCTTTTAAGATTAGATAAAATTGGTATGCCCTATGTTAGACTTTAATGCTGGCTATTAGCTAAAGCATTTGGTCTTGGTTACTTTTGTTATGGGGTATGGATCTCCTTTATTATCCTGGGTTTTTTTCCTATGCTGATGTTGTTTCCTAATGCCTGGTCTTTATTTGGATTGCAGTTTTGCTGCTCGATTTTGTTTTATTTTGCCCAGTAATCTTGGTCTTTGCAGCTTTATCTTATATGGTTTAAGGGGTGCTTGGGTTGCCTTTTCCTACTACTTTTTTTTTTTTTTTTTTTTTTATGTTTTGTCCAACAATCTTATTTCCTGATGTTCTGTTTACTCCTGTGGGCTAGCTTGGCTGTTGGGTTTGGTCATTTTTTGTGTTATTTTTGCCCCTATATCTAGATCTCTTTGTTCCTTGTGGGGGCTAGTTTTTCTCTAGAGCCTTTGATGGTTGATACCTGCTATTCTCCTTACTATGTTAAAGCTATGGTTTCATTCCCTCTAACTGTGGTTGGTTGGTTTGATATAGAGGCTGCCTTACATGGTTGAATTGCTCTTTTGCTATTTTCTGGATGGTTGGTTCTCCTTACTGTTACCTTATTTCCTGTCAGTTTGTGGGCTCTCTTTACTCATGAGGGATCTACTTGGCTATTGGGTTTGGTAGTTTTTTGTGTTGGCTTTTCCCCTACATCTAGATCCCTGTGTACCTTGTGTGGGCTAGTTTTTCGTTGGAGCCTTTTGTGGTTGATACATGCTATTATTCTTATTATGTTATTGGTTTTGGTTTCTTTCCTTCCTATTATGATTGTCCAGTTTGGTATAGTTGCTTCCTTACTTGATTGAATTGCTACAACCACTTTGTTCAGGAGCTGGGTATGCTTAGGTGCTGTGTTTTACTTGCAGACTTGTTTAGCTATATTAATTTTATGGTTAAAAAGGTTGTTAAGGTTTATATCTCTTTATGTGATAATGCTAATGAGATGTCTGAGGTCCATGTTGATCATCTTGGCTGCATGTGGATAATTGCTAGATCTATCCATTGTGTTATTTTATGGGTTTAAATAAGCTACTGTTATCTTAGACTTTACCTGCTTTTGCAGAATTTTCTTAGTGCATGTTTTTGTCTTGGTGATTTTTGGTTAGGAAGCTAGATCTCGACGTACATTTTTATGTGCTTCCTTCTTTTTTGTGTGCTCATTATTGTGCATCGTAGAATGTTCCTAAGGTATACTATATTTTTGCTTAGCAGGGAACTCAAACTCTTAGGTTTTTTTTTTCTTTCTTTTTGTAGGTCTTTTAAGCATTAGTGAGCATGAGATCCCTGTAAGGACTTTGCAAATTTTTCCAGATTTAATGCTTAGGCACTTCTATGGGTTCACCCCCCCCCCCCCCCCCCCCCCAACAAAATAGGTTGAGCCGAAGACATTTTCACCTCCTTGTTTGGTGGTCAATATCTTTCTGGCTGGTACTTTTGGGGAGATTTCATTTCTTACTTTACACTTTTGTGGTTTATACTATAGATTCTCAATCATTTTATATTTCATTCAATTTGTGTGGTTTCATTTTATTTCTATCCTAAGGCCGGTTGGCCTTAGGTAATTTTCTTCTATTTTATGGAGGGTGCTCCATCCTCTTCGGTCCCTTGTCCTTTGTGTGTTTTCCCTTATGCACCGATGGGTTCTTTGAAAGGTTTATTGAGTGATGATGGTTGTGCAATTAAATCTAGTTCTTTTTGTGATGATGGTTATTACTGATTCTTTGGTTCAACAAGGAATGGAGGGGAACAATATAGATGAGAAAGAATTGTTACTTTGTTAAGTAAATGACCCAATTGGTCGTGATGTTAATTAAGTTATTGAGGATAACTGTGAAAGTAGATCAGATCATACTTCTAAAAATAATTTTATGAATGATGAGGACAAGATTGATGATATGGAGGAAGGGGAAATTGGGTCTCATAATACTTTCACTCCCAACAATGGTCATAAGGGCTCCAATATTAACTCTATGTCATCTCCTAATAGAAAGGAAAACATTAATAAAGAAGGCTAAACTTCTAATTTCAAAAAGAAGGGTAAGAATTAAAAGAACACATTTGGCATTACCCCAAGGGTCACTAGAGCTTCTAACCAATCTATTAATGGTTAAAGCTATTGTGTGGAATGTTAGTGATGTGGGTGGATCTCTATCTATGGCTAAAGTTTAAAATTTATGTAGGAATTATGATAATTACCTTCAAGTTTTACTTGAGCCTTTGGTCTCTACTATTAAATTTGATTCTGTTTGCAATAAATTATACTTTGATTTTTCGTTTGGCAACATTACTTATACAATTTGGATTTTATAAAAACACTTTATTTCCTTAGATATTATTATGGATTTGCCCCAATTGATTCATACTAACATTAAGTTTCTTGCTGTACTTTTTTTTATGCCTCTTATTCTAGATTAGGGAGAAAAATTATTTTGGATCAATTTATTGATTTCTCCTTTGTTGTTAATGCCACTTGGTTAGTTGGAGGGGATTTTTTTTTTTTTTGAAATTGCAAAATAGCATAAAAGCAAAAGAAGGGGAAAGAAAAACCCCTACTACAAACTACTAAGTGATAGTAGAACTATCACAATCCTCCTTTAATAAAGACAAGAAATAAGGAGGAATGTTATCAGAGCTAGTGTCTTCCCAAATAAAATCACCTAACAAAGCCAAGTTAGCACAACAATATGCTAACTTATTACAACCTCTATCCACCCAATTAAATAAGAAATAATCAAACTTTTTAAGGAAAGAAAAGTCTTCATACCTATCATCATTGATCGGGAAAGGTATCTTCACTTTAGCTTTTAGATAGTCCATCACATTGATGTTATCACCTTCAAGTATAATTTTTTTAGAATCCAACATCCAATCCTTGATGTTTTTGTTTAAATTTTGAAATGCCAAAAGCTCCAAAGCTCCATTGTCCCAATGAGTGCATTTGATTCCAAAAGCAAGGAGGAATCTACCTTTTTGATCTCTGAAAACTCCACCAATACCCACTTCATTGGATCTCAATAAAGTTGCATCTAAATTAACTTTAATCCACTCAGGGGGAGGGGGATGCCAAGAATTTGAGAACAATCTAAAAGATTGATTAGCACCCCAGTGATCCCAAATTGAACTAAACTTCAAAGCAATAGAAGAAGTGCTAATGGCATTAGACACAATAGATGAGATTCCGGATTCTTTCCCTTCATGAATCATTTTATTTCTACTCTTCCAAGAGAAGAAGGTTATTGTGCAATATAAATTTACAGCAAATAAATTTACCTTCAACAAGTTTTTCATATACATTAAACAATCTGTCCAAGAGTTAAACAGGGGAAGAGAAAATGCCCTTTTATTAGCCAAATCGATTGCCTCCTTTAGTTTCCCACAAGTTACTGCTATATGTTCCGAGTTCTCAACTTCAACACATCCTCTAGGTCAGATATTATTGATTTCCAATCTTCTAAATACCAGGAATTCTTTAGAAGGAATAGCATTTCTCTATAATCGCCACCAGAACCATTCTACCCGTGGATTCAATTTAATTTTTTTGAACCAACTCCATGAATCCAATGTAACATCTGATTTGGTTCTTGCTATTGCAACAATCATTTTGCCAGTAAATGATTTAACTGTTATGGATTTTAACTGTATAACTAATTCTTCTAAAAGAGTTGGTGGTAAGCCTCCTCATTATCATGCTATGGAGGATTTCAATGATATTATTATTTGTAGTAACCTTCTTGACATTAGTTTTTTTGGCAATGGTTTTACTTAGAATAAGGGTACTATCTGGAAAATATTAGGTCACATTCTTTTTAATAATATATGGATTTCTTCCTTTCAAACTAATCATATTGAACATTTAACTAGAGCTTTTATGACCACTTTCTATTATTGTTAAGCATTAATAGGATTAGTAGTAATACTTTTCAAACCTTTAGATTCTAAAATGTGGCTTTTTGATGAAAATATTTTACATACTATGCAAAGCAACTAGGCTACCCCTCTTTTCCCTTCTAATAATGTTTATGGTTTGACTAGGCTTTGGTTTAAACTTAAAAGACTTAAGCAAAAATTTTCTTGGTGGAATAAATGCATTTTTAAGAATATTTTTTCTAGTATTATGCTTGCTAAAAAAATGTTGAAAATGATGATATGGTTTACATACAGAACTTGTCTTTTGAGAATTTGTCCATTTTGAACAAAACCAAGACTACTTTATTCAAACTTAAGAAAAAAAAAAGAAGCTTATTGGAGGCAAAAGCCTCTTCTAAATTTGTTGTGGAAGGTGATCGCAATACTACATTCTTTCGTAATATTGCTAATCATAATAAAGTTAGTTGAAAAATTCATAAGATCACCTCCCTTGATGGTAATGTTTAATAACCCTGATTTGATTTCTGCCTCAGGTGCTGAGTATTTTGAAAACGCTTTCAACACCAACTTTTGTCCTGATTTTTGTACTGACTTTTTGTTTCTTCATTCTCTTATTTCTTAGGAGGATAATTTGATGTTGTCTAAGACTCCTTTCAATAAGGAAATTTGGTAGACTTCGAAAGATATGAATTTTGATTATGATGTTGGCCCTGATGGTTTTACCAATAAGTTTTTTCATAACACTTGGGAAATTATTAACGAGGACATTGTTAATGCTAAGGTAGATTTCTGTAGGGGCAATCCTATAACTAAATTCTTTACTTATACTTCTATAACTTTAATTCAAAAATCTAATACCATTAATTTTTTGAATGATTTTCATCCCATTATTTTATGTAGCTTTTTTAACAAATTTACTACCAAAATTATTATGGGGAGGCTTGCTTTAATTCTTCAGTGAATCATTTCCTTAGAATAAACAAGTTTTGTGAAAGGTAGATCTATATTACACAATGTTTTACTCGCTCAAGAATTAGTTCATGATTTGCATGCTAAGGTTTCTGGTGGCAATATAATTTTCAAAGTTGATATTACTAAAGCTTATGACAATCTCAATTGGGAATTTCTTTATACCATTTTAAAGCATTTTGTTTTAATATTTATTTCATTAATCTTATTAAAATAATCAAAGAGTATTGTCACTTTTATGTTATTACTAATGGTATGTCCCAAGGCTTATTCAAATCTTTTTATGGTTTAGGACAAGGGGATCCTCTATCTCTTGCTCTCTTTATCATTACCGTGCAATTCATATCCCATGTTAATAATAATTTTTTTATGACTCACCCTAATCTATAATTTAGAATGGGTGGTAGTTTTCCCATTACCCATTCGAGCTTTGCGGATGATTTTATTATTTTTTCTAATGGTTCTATTAAATTGCTATATATTTTATTAAAATTTCTTAAATTATTTCAGCATGATAGTGGTTTATTTTTTAGCTCTTCTAAGAGTTTCTTTATTCCAGATAAGTCTATTTCTCCTGCTCGGATTACTAATATTGAAAGAAAATTTGGTTTTAAAAGGAGGCATTTATCGTTGAAGTATTTGGGTACTCCCCTTTACAAGGGTAAGAAACATACTCATTTATTTGATGATATTTTCACTACTATCCACAAGAAACATTATTCTTGGGCTTTTAATTTCCTTTCTTTTGGTGGTAGGCTTATTCTTATTAAAAATATTCTATGTTATATTCCTATTTATTTACTATATACTATATGTCCTACTTTAAATATTTATAGTAGAATGGAGAATTTAATAAATTTCTTTACGGTGCTAAAGATGGTAAATGTGCTATGTTATGGGGTTCTTGAAGTAACTGCTTGAGGGCTATGGATGAGAGACGATTAGGCTCTAAAACTTTCACGAATATAATCAAGACTTATAATCATAAATTGTGGTTTACCTTTAGAGATAAAAAAAGTTTATGGGCCAAGTTTATGGTTTCTAAGTATTGTGTTGGGAAGCATCCTTTGAATTGTGTTTTTAAACAAGGTGATTCGTTTAATTAGAAAAGATTATGTAATATTAAGTGGGAAGCTAAAGAGTTTATTCAATGGGGTATGGGAGCTAGCACATCTTTTTTTTGGAAGATAAATGGTTGGGTGATTTTTCTATTGATAATATTTTATACGCTCACCCTACCTTGGCTTGCAAAGTTAAGAATTTTATTATTAATGAGAGCTAGAATATTTATTTACTTACCAATTTTGTGCCTAATTTTATTATTAAGTTAATTCTCATTATTTTTATTCATTTAGAGAATGAGGATTCCATCTTATTTAATCACTTTAATGATGGTAATTTTGAAACTAAACAAGTTTTGAATTCTATTAGAGAAAATCTTCCCAAAAATTCTCTTTATGTCTCCTTCTGGCATGCTAGCCTTCTTCCTTCTTATTCTTTCCTTCTTTGGAGGATTTTACATAACTATTTGCCTTTGGATTCTATTTTATTAAGGAAAGGTTTTTATATTATCTCCAAATGTAATGTTGCTACCATATTAAAAATATGAATAATGTATTTATTTAGGGCCCAATTGCTCTGAAAGTTTGGGTTCACTTTGACAATATGTTTAATATGCTATCTACTACTTATTATAATTCGATTATCAATCTTTTTAAGGAGTGGTTCATCCCCACTAAAAGTCATATTAGGAATGTTCTCCCTGTCATTATTTATTAGTTTTTATGGAGAAGTAGGAATGCTTCTAAGCATGAGGATATTAAAATAGATACTTCAAGTGTTATTTCTAAAGATAAGAATAAAATTTACTAGCTATTTTTTTCTAATTTATTAAAGGCTAATTCCTTTAAAGATTTTCTTCATGTTGCTTGTGTGTTTGGTTTGGTTTTTAGTTCTCATTTTGCTAGTTGTAAAGATAGGATTATTTATTGGAGGAAGCCTTTAGAGGGCTATTTTAAACTTAATACTGATGTCTCCTGGAATAATTTAAATGCGGGTTATTTTGGTACTATTTGGGATTCTAATGGTTTTGTGATTGTGGCCTTTGCCGGTCCCTCTTCTACTAATAATGCTATTCAAGCTGAAGTTGAGAATCTTCTTTTTAGCATTCAATTATGCATTTTTGTAGGCTTCACTAATATCTGGAATGAAGTTGATGCTATGCTCTTGATCCAGTATCTTGAAGGTAGTACATCTTCCAATCCTACTAATTTCTGTATGTTAAGAGATATTAAGTATTGACTTTCCTTCTTCACTTATTCTATTTCCCATATTTTGTAAGAGGGAAATGTTATTGCTAATTCCTTAGCTAAAGTGGGTTGTAACTTGTCTGATTTCACTGAATACTATGATCATTCTCTTCCTAAAGAGATAAAAGGATTGGCTAGATTAATCATTTTGGCCTACCATTCATTCATTTTAACTAGCTTTCTTGTGTTTGGGTTTGATGTACTTATTTTCTATTTTATTTGTAATATTGTTAGGTTGTTATTTCTTTATTTTATGTCGTTCTTTCTATTTTTAATTGGGTTCTTTGATTTATGTTGTTCTTTGACTGTCTCTCTTAGCTTTACAAAATCTGGTGGTTTTCTTTATTTTGGAGTCTTTCTTCCACTTTCTTTTGGAGTGGAGCTTGGATCTTGGTAGAATGGCTTTTATTTGTTTCACTCTTCTTACAGGAATGTTATTTTATTTTGGTTATATTATCCTTTTTCTTATTTTCTAGTGATGTTTAACTATTGTGGTTGGTTGGGTCTTAGAAATGATTGGAAATATTATATTGCTGATTTAACCCCTATTTATTGCTCTGTTTTCCCTTGATAGAGACTTTAGGGTTGCTTGGATGTGGTTCCTTCTTATCTTTATGTGTTGACATTTTAGGGTGTGTTTGTTGGCCTTCTGTCCAATTGTTTTACCTATTTTTTATTTGGGGTAGCTGGCATGTGGAATTTTATTGTGGTGTCATCTCAAGTTTCATATATTCTTCTTCCTTTTATTTCTCTATCTATTCCCTTACTGATTTCTTGTGCTGCTTAAGCTCGGCTGGTTCTGGGATTAGATTTGTGTGGCATTTGGGGTTTATCATGATGGTATAAGTACTACACTCCTTAGCTTTGGTCCACATGATGACTTCCATTCTTCTACATTCCAGTTTACTTTTTCTGATGTTAAGAATTTTTTTATTTTTATGTGATTGGGATCCTTTCTGTTGTGGCTTATTTCATGGAGTTTTTGGTTCTGAACTGATAATTGGTTGGGTAATTACTACAATTTCTATAACCGGATCTCCTGTTATGCATTTAAGAATGTATTCTTTGCTATGTTTATTATTTCAGGTAACTCTATTTATAATGGGTTTGGTTCTTTCTATGACAACCTTTGTCATTACATATTTGGTTTAATGTATGGTGGAATCAAAATATTACCTGTTACGATTGAAAGTCCTATTACATATGTGCTTTTTTGTCATTACTAGTCATTTCGTATGGATACTGTTGCTCTTTAGTACTATTGATGGAAAGTGAGTTTTCTTTCAATTACATGAGTGCGATGTTTTCTATTGCTGGTATCAATTTCTATACTACTTCTCTTCTTCATCTCATTACTATTTGGTGTGTTGATGTGTGGGACTTGAGCAGTGATTGTAATTTTTGGTACCATGGTTTAACCCTTTTTGTCCTTCGAGTTATTTTGCTGCTTTCCTGTATCATTTTCTTGGCTATTTTGGGGGTTTCCATCGGGACACTTCAGGTTGCTTTTATGTTATGCTATTTTTCTAGGTGGGGTAGGTTGTGTTTTGCTATTGACATTATGGATTTTTTGTCTTTTACTTACCTTCTTTGCATCTTCTATTTGATGTACCTGAAAGTGTTTGGGTTTTGTATTGAGTGGCAGTTGGGTTTTCTTCATGATGGGTTTAATGGTTATTTCATCCTTAGCTCTACAGGTCTGATGCCTATAATTATTTGGTATAGATGCTTTCATTCCTTAATTTTATTATTGTTGGATCTTTCCTATGAAGGGTTAGGGAATGGTATGTATTGGAAGGAGCCTTTTGCCTTTTTATATTCTAAAGGTCTCTTATTCTATTACTCTTATGGTTATAGCTCTCAATTATCTATTTTCTTAAATCCTTATATATTTGTTATTACTCTTTTTTAATGTGAGTGGTTTTCTTTTGTAGTGTCTTTTTTGTGTTGGAATAAGAAATTTTAGATCTTGTGGACAAGCTGGATTTTTTTTTTGTGTGTGCAGAAAGATTGGGCTGAATGTTTTTAACAAGATCTTCCTTTTTTGGGTAATGCCTTCTAGCCACCTTAGATTATTATTAGGTTATTTTATAACTCTTGGTTTATGGAAGCATCGGCTCATAGGTTTTCTTTTGCTTTCTTTTGTAGATTTTTCAAGCATTAGTGAGTTGGAGCTTCCTTTTAAGAATCTTATAACCTTTTTGTTTTATTAACGTGTAAGCCCCTCTGCAGGATTCTCCAAAAAAAAAAAAAAAGGTTGAGCCCAAGTAGCTCTAGGGGACACATGCAAGAACTCTCTCTGTTCTCCGTGGCTAGAGATTTTGAGGCGATTCTCGTTCTAGTTTTTTCTCTCTAGTTTCTACTATAGATTTTCGATCATTTTTGTAGTTCGATTATTGGTTTAGCTTGTACTTTTTTCCTCTCCTAAGACCAACTAGCCTTAGGTCTTTTGCTTTGTGATTCATGGCGGCTGGTCTACATTCTTCTGCCCCTAGCCCTTGGGGTATCCCCCCTTCAGCTTCTCGTGCGTCATTGAAAGGCTTTTATTAGTAATGATGGTGTTGAAAATAAATCACATTCTTTTTGTGATGTCCTTACTCGAGCTTCCTCTTTCAAGGAACCTTTATTTTCCTTTGCGAATTCTATGGTTAAAGGTTTTCCTGCTCTTTTAATGTCTAATGATGATATTATCAAACTTGCTAGTCCATTTTAATTTACACTTGTTGGGAAATTTTTAATCAAATGGCCAAATCTGGATGCTATTCGCATTTTTTTTTGGAAATTGAAGTTATCTGGAAATGTTTCTATTTGTTAACTTGAAGCTAGACATGTTACGATTCAATTATCCAATAATCTTCATTATAGCAGAGTTTTTGCAAGAAGAACTTACTATATACTAAACTGTCAAATGAGATTATTAAAATGGACACCTTTTTTTATGTTAAAGAGGAATCACCCATTATTCCTATTTGTATATCTTTTCTTAATTTATGTTTGCATTTTTTTAATTATCATATTCTTCATGCTTTGGAATCTATTTTTAGTAGACCTCTTCAAAGGGATCAAGCTACCATCTCTAGCTCGAGGCCTTTGGTGGCTAGGATTTTAGTAGAATTTGACATTACTAGAAAGCATCATAAAGACATTCGAATTGGATCTAAAATTTTTGGTTATTTACAGAAAGTTGAGTTTGAAAATGTTTTGGATTTTTGTTTGCATTGCAAGGTTTATAGACATTCAATCAATGATTATTTTGTTGCTCATCCTCAATTTAGAAAGAAAATATGGCCTCTAAAATTATGGTCGTACCACTTAATGGAGAATTTGTTGTGTTTGAAGGTCATATTAATTTTAAGGAAAGGGAATACATATATTTGGAGGTACCAAATGCTAATGGGAATGACATAGAGAATGGCCCTTTAGACATTTCTAGTAGGAGGGAAGGTAATTTAGATAATCAAGATGGTCAACACATTATTAATACTATAGATTCTATTGAGGATAATGCTTTAGTGAATTTGGTTGGAGATGATCAAAATTGATTTAATACTAGGTCCTTGGTTAATCAAGGAAACAGGATAATAATATGGGTGAGGAAGATTTATCACAAAGTCAAGAAAATTATCAAGATGGGTGTACTTTAAATCATGTTATTGGTGAAAAGTATGAAGATGAATCTTATCATGCTTGTAAATAACCAGATGGCCAATGGGGATAAGGTTAATGATAAGGAGGAAGAAGAAATTGAATCTCATGATATTGTCTCTCTGAAGGAAGGTCTTAAGGGTACCAATATTAACTCTAGATCAACACTTAATGGTAAAGCTAACAATAATAAGGAAGGTTATACATATGTTTCTAAAAACAAGGGTAAGAATAATAATTATACGTCTGGCACCTCCCCAAGGGTCACTAGAGCTTCTAGCACACCTATTAATGGTTAAAGCATTTATGTGGAATATTAGAGGTGTGTGTGGTTCTCTATCTAAGAATAGAGTTAGGAATTTATGTAGGATTTATGATATTCACCTTCTTATTTTAATTGAGCCTTTAGTTTCTTCCACTAAATTAGATTTTGTTCGCAATAAGTTGGGTTTTGATTTTTCCTTTGGCAATTGTACTAATAAAATTAGGATTTTTTGGAAACGTTTTATTCGTTTAGATATTATTATGGATATGCCTCAATTGATTCATACTAACATTACATTTAATCAAGTATCCTGTTATGCCCTTTTGTTTATGCTTCTTGTTCTAAATTAGGTTGGAAAAATCTTTGGGATCAACTTATTGATTTATCCTCATATGTTAATGCTCCATGGTTAGTTGGAGGGGAATTTAACTATATTACTAATGCTTTTGAAATAGCTGGAGGTAAGCCTCCTTATTATCATGTTATGGATGATTTTAATGATATGATTATGTATTGTGAACTTCATGATATTGGTTTTTTCTAGCAATTATTTTACTTGGAATAAGGGTACTATGTGGCAAAGATTAGATTGCATTCTTTTTAATTATTATTGGATTTATTCTTTTCAAACAACTCATATAGATCATTTAACCAGAACTTTATCCGACCATTCTCAATTGTTGTTGAGCATTAATAAGAATAATAGAAATACTTTTCAACACTTTATATTCCAAAATATGTTGCTTCCTGATGAAATTTTCTTGCATATTATGCAAAGTAAATGGGTAGCTCCCCTTTTCCTTTATGATAACATTTTTGATATAACTAGGCTTTGGTTTAAACTTAAAAGAATTAACCAAAAATTATCTTGGTGGAATAAATGAATCTTTAAGAATATATTTACTAGTATTATGCTTGTGGAAGAAGAAGTTTGAAAATGCTGATATGGCTTACATGCAGATTTTGTCTTTTGAGAATTTGTCCACTCTCAACGAAACCAAGACTACTTTGTTCAATCTTTAGGTAAAAGAAGTTTTTTGAAGGCATAAATCTTCTTCTAAATTTTTTTGTGGGAGGTGATCACAATACTACTTTTTTCATAACATTACAAATCAGGATAAAGTTAATAGGAAAATTCAAAGGATCACCTCCCCTGTTGGTAATGTTATTAAAAACCCTGATTTGATTTTTGCATTAGGTGTTGAGTATTTTTAAAAAGCTTTTAACAAAAACATATGTTCGGATTTTGATAGAGATCCTTATTTATTCCTTCTCTTATTTGTGAGTAGGATAATTTGTTGTTGACTAAGACTCCTTATGAGAAGGAAATTTGGGAGACTT
Source organism: Dendrobium officinale (assembly GCA_019514585.1). NCBI lineage: Eukaryota > Viridiplantae > Streptophyta > Magnoliopsida > Asparagales > Orchidaceae > Dendrobium > Dendrobium officinale. The sequence goes on along the minus strand of CM033700.1, from coordinate 23,111,306 downwards.
TGAAAGATATGAACTCTGATTCTATTGCTGGCCCTGATGGATTTACTAATAAGTTTTTTTAGAATACTTGGGAAATTAATAATGAAGACCTATTCAATGCTATGGTGGATTTCGTTATAGGCAATCCATTACCTAAATTTTTTTATTTCTACTTCTATAGCTTTAATTGCCAAATCTATTTCCATTAATTTTTGGAATGATTATAATCCCATTAGTTAATGTACATTGCGAAAATTATTATGGGGAGGCTTGCTTTAATTCTTCCTGATATTATTTCTTTGGAACAAACGGATTTTGTGAAAGGTAGATGTGTATTTGATAATGTTTTACTCGCTCAAGAATTAGTTCATGATTTGTATGCTAAGGATTCTGGTGGTAATATAATTTTCAAAGTTGATATTACTAAAGCTTATGACAATCTTAATTAGGAATTTCTTTATACTATTTTAAAGTATTTTGGTTTCAATATGCTTGTCATTAATCTTATTAAGAATATCATCAATCATTTTTACTTTTTGTTGTTATTAATGGTAAGTCCCATGACTATTTCTAATTTTTTCAGGGTTTAAGACAAAGGGGTCCTTAATCTCATGTTCACTTCATTATTTCTGTGGAATTCATATCTCATTATTTTAAAAATCTTTTTAGGATTCATCATAATCTGCAATATAGAATATGTGGTGGTTTTCCTAATACCCATATGAGCTTTTTGGATGATTTTATTATTTTCTCTAATGGTTCTATTAAAATGCTTTATATTATGTTTAAATTTCTTAACATATTTTAGCATGCTAGTGGGTTAATTTTTAACCATTCTAAGTTTATTCCAATTAAGCCTATATCTCTTTCCCAGGTTATTAGTATTGAAAGAAAATTTGGGTTAAAAAAGAGATATTTACCATTGAAGTATTTGTGTACTCCTCTTTACAAGGGTAAGAAATGTTCTCATTTGTTTGAAGATATTTTCACTATTGTCCATAAGAAACTTTCTTCTTGGGTTTTTAATTTCCTTTCTTTTGGAGGTAGGCTTGTTCTTATTTAAAATGTTCTTTTTTCTATTCCTATTTATTTAGTGTATACTATGTCTCTTACATTAAATTTTTGTAGTAGAGTGGAGACTTTATTTAATAAATTTCTTTGGGGGTGCTAAAGATGGTAAACAAGCTATGTTATGGGGTTCTTGGAGTAATCATTTGGGGGTATGGATGAGGGGAGATTAGGCTTTAAACTTTCATGAATATGACCAAGACCTATAACCGTAAATTGTTCTTTTTACTTAGAGCTAAAAAAATGTTATGGGCCAAGTTCAAGGTCTCTAAATATTGTGTTGGGAAATATCCTCTGAATTATGTTTTCAAATAAGGTGACTCTTTTAACTAGAAAAGATTATATAATATTAAGTGGGAAGCTGAAGAGTTTATTCAATAGGGTATGGGAGCTAGAAATATATTTTTTTGGCAAGATAAATGTTTTTGTATTTTTTTGTTGATAATCTTTTTACACACTCACTCTACTTCTGCTTGTAAAGTTAAGGATTTTTTTATTAGTGAGAGCTGGAATATTGATTTACTTACTAACTTTGTGCCTGATTCTATTATTAAGTTAATTCTTAATATTTCCATTCTTTTCTCTTATAGAGGATTTTGCATAATTACTTTCCTTTGGATTATATTTTATTAAGAAAAGGGTTTTATATTATCTCCAGATGTTATTGTTATTTCCATATTGAAAATATAAATCATGTGTTCATTTAGGGTCTGATTTCCATGAATGTTTGGCTTCACTTTGTCAACATGTTTAATGTGCTATCTACTACTTGGTATAATTTTATTATCAATCATCTTAAGGAGTGGTTCATCCCTACAAAAGGTCATGTTAGGAATATTCTCCCTGTCATTATTTGTTGGTATTTATGGAGTAGTTGGAATGATTCAAACCATGAGGATATTAAAATGAATGCTTTAAGTGTCATTTCAAAGTTAAGAATAAAATTTATCTATTCTTTGTTGCTAAATTATTAAAGGCTAACTCCTTTAAAGGTTTTCTTCATGTTGCATGTGAGTTTGTTTTGGTTTTTATTTCTCATCCTATTGGTTTTAAAGATAAAATTATTTATTAGATGAAGCTTTGGAGGGATGTATAAAATTTAATACTGATGGCTCATGGAATAATTTGAATGTGGGTTGTGGTGGTATTATTAGGGATTCTAATGGTTTTCTGATTGTGGCCTTTGCGGGTCCCTCTACTGCTAATAATATTATTCAAGCTAAAAACGAGAGTCTTCTTTATGGTATTCATTTATGCTTTCCTGAAGCATCACTAATATTCGGATTGAAGTGGATGCTATGTTCTTGATTCATTATCTTGAAGTTAACAACTCTTTTATTCATGGTAATTTTTATATGTTAAGAGATATTAAGTGGAGTACAATTTGGACTTCGGGCGGTAGAGAGAGAAAGTTAGAGAGAGACTGTCTGGTTTTTTTCAAATTCCTGGTTTGGCGGGGCGGAGGTTTCGCGGCTTTTCTGGCCAGAGGTCCGGTGCTCCGGCGAGGTGGATTCTTGACGATGGAGCAGAAACGTCTCTTTCCTTCGGAGACGTGGAAGAAGTATAGGAAAAATTTGGCAGTTGCTGTTCACGATGCGTCGGAGGTTTTTAATGGCGGAGCAAGGGTTTTGGAAGGATTTAACAATAATCTGAAAGGTTTGGGCAATAAACCTTTGGTGATCAACGAAGGAGGGGTTTTAATCAGAGAGAAATCCTCTGGTTTGATCCCTGGAAAGGGTAAATGTGTTATAGAAGATCTCGGTCTCAATAAGGCCTTCTCCCCATCTTTCTTGAACGTTGATAGAAGTTTTTTGAAAGATCAAGAGGTAGGTTCATCTTCTGCGGGAAATCTGAAATTTAATGCGAAGAGACTGGTGAAGTCTTTACCTCCTTCTCCGGCTGAGAGGGAATCGACAATCTGTGATTTCAAAGTAGCAGATGGGGTGGATGTTTTTTTGCCTGAAAAAGATAACAGAGACATTCTTGTTGACGAAAAGAAGGCAAATGGAGAGGTTCTGATTGAAAAGGAAGAGAAGGTTAATAATGTTTGGGCTAATTCTGCGTGGTTGAGAAAGCCAAATATTAAGGTAGATAAGCTCGAGCTGGGTTCTTTTCTTTCTAAAGATGGTAGGGTGGTGCTTCTTAATGAAGAAAAGGAATTAGAGAATGCTAGAAAGCTCAGTAAAGCTATTGTTGTGAAGATTTTTGGAGAGATTACCTCATTTCAGCTTGTCAGCACAGTTCTAAGGAGACAATGGGAAAAATTTGGCAAGTTTCACATTACAGGATTGGGCCTTGGCTGGTATCTCTGTGCTTTTGAATATATAACGGCGATTGAGAGCATTTTATCTGGTGGCCCTTGGTGGTTTAGAGGTCAAATTATTGGAGTAGACAAATGGTCTATTGATTTCAATCCTTTATCTTTGAAAGGGATTTCATCTCCTATTTGGATTAGACTTCCCAATTTGCCTCTTCAATGTTGGGATGAGGTGAATATTTGTAGAATTGCCTCTTTAGTTGGTAAGCCTTTCCTTCTTGATGGCAACCTATTCCAATGGAGTAGGAGGGAGTTTGCTCGTGTTTGTGTTCGGATTCCCCTGGATTCAGTGCTGCCTAAGGGGGTGTGGATTAAAGGCTCGGCGGGAGAATTCTTCCAGAAGGTGGAATACGAGGGGATTTCTAATATTTGTTCAGATTGTGGCATAATTGGACATTCTAATTCGGAATGTGGTGGAGCTCAACTTGGGACTAATAAGGGTGAGGATGAACCTCAGCCTATCCAGCATCCGGTGCTATTAAACAAAATAGAAAAAATAAAGAATGGTGACAGTGAACCATGGATCCAAGTCCAACATAGGAAAAACAAATTAAGGAAACGTACTTTTAATAAGTATGTGCTCAGCAGAAAGAAGATGATTCCAATGAAGAAAGTTTTTATCCCTAAAGTTGGTTTGTCTTCTATTAAAAGTTTGAAGATATCTGATGCTAATAATTCAAATGAAAACATTTTGGAGGCAGAGAAGCTTTCTAATACTCAAGCTATTGTTATTGACAAGGTGAATGAAGAACGAAAACAGAGCAGTAAGGCCCAGGGTGATTTTGACTCTAAACAGAAGGATTTATCAGGTAATACGCCTGTCTTTGCTGCAATTAACAAGTTCAAAATTTTATCAGAAATGGAAGATTCGGAGTCTCTTTATAATTTGGAAGAAGGAGAAATTGCCAGATCTGTATTTAATGATATAGTCTCGGTTATAGACTCTGAATAGCAATCGGCTGTTAGTAAGATTTCTGGAAGTGTTATTGAGATTCCGGAGGAGGCCATTTTGGAGAATCATTCCGTTGATAAGAAGTGAAACTTTTGAAGGAGCTCAAATCACTGGGATCCGGAAACATTTTACCTCATAATAGGAAGTTGGAGGTAGGTAAAAAGAAGAAATTTAGGGGTCCTTCCCCTATTTTTAAAACATGAATTCTGTGCTTTTTTGGAATTGTAGAGGAGCCAAAAAAATGGAAGCGGCTCTCTACCTCAAGGAAATTGTTATGGATAATGGTGTTTTGTTTATTGGTTTGTTGGAAACAAAGGTTTCTTCTATGGAGAATAGTCAAATTTTGAAGTTACTTGGCACTAACTGGAATGTTTTTATGGTTCCATCTGATGGACTCTCGGGAGGCTTATTGGTTCTTTGGAGAAAAGATTTGGCTTCATTCTCCATTATTGAGTCCTCTTCCCAAATGATTTTTGGAATGTTGAAAGTCCCTCGCAAAGGTAATTGGATGATTGTGTCTGTATATGGTAGCACGAATATGCAAGAAAGGAGGAAACTTTGGGTTGATCTGGAGAAACACTGTTTAGTTAATCTTCCCTTGGTGATTGGAGGCGACTTTAATTGTATATTATCCCAAGCTGAGAAAAGAGGTGGGAAGAGGTTTGTTATGTCCCAAGGCTCTAAGGATTTCACTAATTTTTTGATCCAGAATGATCTTCATGAAGTTAAAACTATGGGGCCCAAGTTCACATGGTGTAATAACAAAACAAGAAATGCTCGTATACTGGAGAAACTGGACAGATGCCTTATTAATTCCTATGGTCTAGACAAGATTCATGTTGCAACGGTGAAACATTTATCTCGGGTGGCATCGGACCATTGTCCGTTATTACTTAATGTATTTAGAACCACGAAATTCAACAGAATTATCAGATATGAAGAGGTGTGGGCTTCTTATTTTGGAGCTACTGCTTTGGTGAGGCATATTTGGAGTACAAAATGCAGGGGTGATCCGGCTTCAGCTCTGAATGTTAAGTTTAAGAGAACTTTAAAAGCCTTGTATTACTGGAGGAAGGCGAAGTTTAAAGATTTGAATATTTTGAAGCAGAAACTGAAAGATGAAATATTAGAGATTCAAAGGGAAGAATCGGATGGAGATCTTTCTCTAGATAAACTTCAGGTTTTGAGATTCAAAATTAATGAACTTAATATTACCTTGGCGAGACTCAATACTTGGTGGAGACAAATGGCCAAGGTGAAGTGGATGGAGGAAGGAGATTTTAATTCCTCCTTTTTTCATGCCTTTGCAAATTCGAGAAGATGTTCTAATTGGATTAGTCATATCAAAGCTGCTGATGGAACTATTTCGGAGGATGAAGAGGTTATCCAAAAAACTTTTTCAGATTATTTTAAACTTAAATGGCAGAATAGGAACTGCTCTTTGGATGGTTGGCCATCACCGAGAAATACCATGGGGGAGATGGACCGGAAGATGATGGAGGCTGATTTTTCAAGAGATGAATTACTGGCTGTGGTGAATGAATCCAAATGGAATGTTTCTCCTGGGAATGATGGTATTTCTTTTGCTTTTATCAAAGATTTTTGGTAAATCATTAAAGAGGATGTGTGGTGTGCTATCAGTCAATTTTTAGTTTCAGGAGTTATGGATCAAACATGGAAGGAAACTCTTATTATTTTGATTCCTAAAATCAACTGTCCTCAAGAACCGGTCAACTACAGACCAATTAGTCTTTGCATGACGGTTTACAAACTTATTGCAAAGATGCTCTTAAACAGATTAGAGAAGGTTATTCAGAACATTATTTCTATCGATCAAGCAGCATTCATTAAGGGTCGTTCTCTTGCGAATCATGTTCTTTTAGCTCAAGAAGTTTTCAATAAATTCAGGTGGTCTAAAGCTAGAAGTGGTATGTTGGCAATCGAGCTTGATATGGAGCAAGCTTATGATAGTATGGGATGGCAAACACTAAGGCAAGTTCTAGTGCAATTTAATTTCCCTACTAAATTTTCGGAGCTGATTATTAATTGCATTCTAAATCCTAAGTTTTGCATTTTAATTAATGGGAAAAAAACTGAATTGGATTGAGGGAAGATGTGGATTTTGACAAGGGTGTCCGTTATCCCCTTTTCTATTCATTCTTTGTTCCCAAATTTTATCTAATGCGTTGAATTCGAGGAAATTTGGTTCGGGTATTTCTATTTCTCCTCTAACTCCTAGAGTTTCTCACTTGCTCTTTGCGGATGACATTTTGATTTTCTCGGAAGCTAAGATGAAGGATATCAAGAAGTTGAAAAGCATTATTTCTAATTACTGTGAGTGGACGGGACAAAAGGTGAACTCCAAGAAATCGATGATCATGTTTGGGAAACATACCAATAGAATTATTCAAAGAAGGATTTCAAAAAAGCTCAATTTTAGAATGGTTAAGGAGATGGATTACCTGGGTGTGAAATTAACACTAAGAAGGATGGTGGCATCCGATTTTCAGAAGCTTTTGGAGGTAGCTGTTAATAGACTCAATACTTGGGGGAAGAATTTTATCTCATTAGAAGGAAAACTGGTTTTGGTGAAATCAGCTTTTCTTTCCTTGCCACAATTTTTATCTTCTATTTCTCTAGTTCCCTAGAGTATTTTGAAGGAGTTTGACAAGATGTGTAGAGGATTCATATGGAAAAAAAACAATGGGAATGATGGCATTCATTATGCTTCTTGGGATCTTCTTTGTAAACCAAAAAGAAAGGGTGGGAGGGGATTAAAATCTGCAATCGCCATGATTGGTCCTCTACGTGCCAAATTTGCTTGGAACTTCTATTGTAAACCTCATACATTACTTAATCAAATTCTTAGAGCAAAATATGGTAATGTTGTATGAAGGGATGTGGATAATAGAGGGAAATATGCTACATGGAAGATTATAAATATGGGAGCTAAATTTCTCAAGAAAATTGTTAGATGGAACATTGCTAATGTAGAATCTATAAGGTGGATGAAGGATTCCTGGATTTTCGATAAATGCATTGTTAGATGGCCGACTTTCATTAATGTACATAATTCTTATGATGAAAAATTTAGCTTTTTCATTTCAAATGGCAATTGGGACTTGGACAAGCTGGAAGACTGTTTCGGAATACAGCTTATGGAAATCATCTCTAACATCCCGATTTACAACGGTCAGGATGCTGATCAATTGGAATTAATGTGTAAGTTCTCTGGAAAGTCGATTACTGCACTAGCTTTTGAAGCTTCATTGGAGCACGGGACAGAGCTAGAACGGTGGAGTTGTTTGAAGAAATTCAAATTGAAACCAAAAACTGAGCTTTTTTGGTGGAGGCTTCAAAATAATTGTATTCCTTCTAATCCTTTCTTGGTTGAGAGGAAAATATGTATTAGTTCTCACTGCCCGAGAGGATGTGGTGTTGATGAAGATGAAAACCATTTAATTGGAGGTTGTTTCAAAATTAAGAATGTGATCTCGGTTATCAATAATTGGGGTTTTATGGTTCCATGCTTTGATAATTTTCAAAAGTGCATGGATTTTCTTCTTAATGCTAATGGTAGGAGCAAACTCGGAGCTAACCTGTTTTGTACAGCAGTTTATTTGGTTTGGAAGAGAAGATGTAAATTGATTCATGGGGATAAAGAAGAATCAGATAATACTCTAGCAGCAAATGCCATTTCTATGGTGGTAAGCAATAATTTCCTAAATATTCAAACGGGATCCAGTGATGTTAATCAGCTTGGACTGTTTTCTACTTGGCATCCCCCTCCTCCCGGGTGGATAAAGATAAATGTGGACGCTGCTCTTAAAAGTAATAATATGGCCGGTATTGGTGGAGTAGCTAGAGACGATAAGGGCAGATTTTTGATGTCTTTCGGAGAAAAATGTTGGCATTGGGACATCTCTCAACTGGAATTATTGGCTGTGATACACATGAAAAATTTGGTAAAAGATTGGATGTTTGAAGCACAAGGTGTTATCATTGAAGGAGATAATTGCAACATCATCAAGTTGATTCAAAATGCGGTTAAAGCTTGGAAGGTTAGTAAGATGATAGATGAAAATTTAGCTTTTTTAGTGGACTTTAATCAAATAGTTTTTTCTTGTTCTCCTAGAGTTAGTAACAAATTAGCCGACATTTGTGCTAATTTGGCTATAGATAGTTCTTTTCTTTGGGAGAATATCCTTGATTTTTCCATTCCTTCTTCCTTCTTGTATTGTTTGAAGGAGGAATGTGATGCTTTAGATAACTCTTAATTGTTGTTGTTTTCGGTTTTTTGATTTTTAGTGCATTTCGCATTTTCTTCAAAAAAAAAAAGAGATATTAAGCATTTGCTTTCCTTAATTACTTATTCTATTTCCCATATTTTGTGGGAAGGAAATGTTGTTGCTAATTCCTTGGCTAAAATGGGTTGTAACTTATCTAGATTAGCTGAATTCTATGAGAATTCTCTACCTAAAGAGATTAAAGGTTGGCTAGATTACATTGCTTTGGCCTACTTTATATTCATTTTAAATAGCTGTGTTTTTACTTTGGATGATATTATACTAGTTTTCTATCTTTTATTTTTTTGTTTTTGGGCTATTATTTATTTATTTATTATTATTATGTTAATGTTTATGGAATTTGTTACTATTTTATTTTACATGTTTATTATTTGGCTAGATTTTTTGTCTACTAAGTTGTGTTGTTTTGTCTTATGCCTTATGTCTATCATTTACGGCTATTGGAAGGTTACTAGAAAAAAAGCTCTTCTTTATTGTTATTCATCTGATATTCTATGTTATTTGTTGAGGGAAAATTTATATTGGATGTTCTGTCTATGTTGTAGTGCGCCAGGTGGCATTTTTAAGGTTTTATATTTGTATTAGTTTTGAATCTTGTGATACCCAGTTATTTTCTTATCTTCATGTTTCTGGTTTTAGAATTTCTAACGATAATGTTAGTGTGGGTTTGAGGTATGATTGGATCAATTGGTATCCTAATTTTCACTTTAACTTTTGCTCTTGTTATCCTTGGGTCTACCTAATTTGCAAGTTGTGCTTTACCCTTCATAATCAGTTAAAGCCTATTGGCCAAATGGATGTTAATTCTAGTCTGTTTGTGAGTGGTTTTAATGGATTGGATGGAATTTTGTATTGCTTCACGAGCCTAGTTTCTTAATTTTTTTTGTTCCTGGTTTATGGGTGGGTGGGCTAGAATTCACCATATTGTTGTGGCTATCATGGATGTTCTTACCTGGTGCTGTTATGTTGTTTCTACTTCTACCATCCTCTGCATGTTATGGTTGTGCATGAGTGCAATAGGAATGAAAATGGAGTGGAATTTGGGTCGTCTTCATGATGATGCTATAGTTACTACCTTACGGAAGTCTACTCACCCAACAATTTTCATATCCGATGTTCTGAAATGTTTCTACTCCTTTTTTTGTCTTTTTTTTTAATATTAGGAGAGATAGTCTCACTGAGAAACGTGGGTGTTGTGCTGATTTCCCTTTGAGTTATGTTTTTTTTATTATATATTTTTTTTATTAGGGTGAGGTATATTAATCATCATAGCACTTTTTGTTGGTGGACGTGGGAGCTGTGGCTTTTTTCCTTATTTTTGTTCTTGGGGATATCCTATGCTGACTCATTTGTAATTTTTTGGTTCCTTCTTTTCCTTTATTCTGTATGAGGAATTTGGTTGGTTATAACTTGGTTATTAATTACCCTGTTGATTTTAATGATGTTACAATTGATATCTCAGCTTCTTTGAAGGTTATTTATGATGGGGTCACTTCTATTAAATATTTACATATATTTGGTTGTAGGGTTATGGTTCACTGTTGCTATATTATGGTTATCTTTTAGTTGATGTTTGCTATCTATTTTTGGCAGAAAGAATTTGTTGAATGCTTATTATTTGTTCATTCTTTTTTGGGGGCTTTTTCTAAGCACTTATGACCACCTTAGCATGTTCAGAGACCTTTTTGTTAGTTTGTTTAGAGGGGAATGTCAGCTCACAGGTTTTATTTTTCTTTTTTTAAGTTCTTTTGAGCATTAGTGAGCTGAAGGTCCCCTTTAAGGACCCTATAATTTATATTTTTATTAACACATAGGCCCTTCGTGGGTTTCCCCTTAAAAAAAATAGGTTGAGCCAGCTAAAAAAAAAGGTTGAACAAGCTAAAAGACTGAGACAGTATATATTTATTTGGATTGATGTTATTTGGGACAAGGTGAATATTTTTTGTAAGAAGATTGTGATGAATGACTCGTTTATGATCTTCCTTTTTTGGGTACTGTTTATTTGTAGCCCTATAATTTATTTAAGATTTCCTGTAAATCTTAGTATTTATGATTGTCGACTCTTAGTTTTTATTTTTAATTTCATTGTAGCTCTATCGAGCATTAGCTAGGTAAATGTCCTTTTTAAGGACATTGCAACCTTTCTTTTATATTAATGCGTAGGCCCCTCTGTGGGTTTCCCTTTAAAAAAGAAAAAAAAAATTGTTGAGCGAGCTAAAAAAGAGTAGATTAAGTTGGCTGAAAAATAAAAGAAATTTGAGCTAACTGGTGATTTTGCACCAGTCCCAAGCAGTTTTGATAAAAGAAAAAAGTAGGTTGAGCCAACTAGGGATTTTGAACCAGTCTCATGCAGTTCCAATCAGGCCCAAGCAAGTTCATATATTTCTTTAGAACCTTATGTGTTGGGTACTTTGCTGGATCCAGCTATGCCTTTGGATGTCTCGCAATCCACTACTAGATTTCCCTCTCATATTGCAATTAATTTAGAGCATGTGTGGAGTGGAAATTTTTAAGGATGATAACATATTAAATTGACCCTTGAATTGTGCTACTGCTTTAAGTCTGATTGTGGGCATGTAAATCCACCTAATGGAGTCTTTCATGTTAATTCTAATTCTAAAAACTATACATCATGTGATTGATGAAATGTCTCTTCAATGATTGCTTACTGAAATGGCCAAACTGCTTCTTTCTAATTGGCTTCACAACATCCTTTTAGTTCTAAACCTTCTCAAGACTTTCCCTGTACATGGAATATATTGGAAGTTTTCAAAATTGATACTGTTTCCAAGGGGGAAATTATATTAGATAATGGTAGTTCTATGGCATTAAATATGGAGTCTATCCATGCCAACTTAGCTAGGCTTGAAAAAGCGCTATGAAAGTTCGTTCAGGATGTTAAGCCCTATTAACTTAGTCCCAAGCTAACCAAGAGGGGGGGGGGGGTGAATTGGTATTTAAAAAAATTCTTAAGACAAAGAAAGAAAATCACAAACCAAATCACACCACAAAAATAAATGCGGAATTTAAAAGTGCGGAAGCAAGAAAAATAACACAGAAATTTATAGTGGTTCGGTCGACTCGACCTACGTCCACTCCTTGGAGGCACCCTCCAAGTATTGCACTACAAAACGTGACTCTCCTTTAGCCCCCACAGCTAGGCGGAGAAGCCCTCACAAGAAACTACTTTTTGCCACCCTGGCAAGGCAGAGAACCCACCTCCTTTTACTTCCTCCTGAAGCTGGCAGAGAACCACAACTAAAAGCAAACTCCTTACCTCTTCCGACCCTTCCACGGACGAGAAACTCCAGACGAAAGACAAGCAGAGCAATCCTTGAGCAACCCTTGTGAATCCCCTCACAAGCTCCCCCTCACAAGATCCTCTCTTTCTCCCTCTCTCTCTTTCTCTCCTCAAGGTCTTCTTAGGTCAAGGCAGCAGCCAAAGGTGTTTTTAAAAACGTTGGAGAAGAGCTCTTTAAATAGAAGAGCTCAAGAGGAGCTCATTAATTGCAAGTAGCCGACTTTATCGTCCAGGCCAATATGGACATCGGCCTGGCCGATTAGTACAAATCAAGGGAGATCGGCCAGAGCACAGCCCTGGGAACAGTCCTGGATGATTGAAATTTGGCTTGATCGTCCAGGCCGATCTCACGATCGTCCTGGCCGAGTAGTTCAAATCAAAGGTAAATCGTCCTGAGCACAGCCCTGGGAAAAGTCCTGACCGATTGAAATTTGGCTTTATCGTTCAGGCCGATCTCACGATCGTCCTGGCCGATATGATCGTATCAATCATCCTTAATTACTCCCTTGATTTCCTGATCAATTAAGGCATAATTTTGTAATTTCGTCCAGGCCGATCCAGGAATCGTCCTGGCCGATAATTTAAAATACAGTATGCCTAAACTGTCTAAGGCGGCTATCTCTTTCTATTTTGAGCTGTTCGTCCGGGCCGATACACGTATCGTCCAGGCCGATAAGTTAATGTCGGCTGCCTTGATTAAGAATCCTTAATTAGACTTTCTGGTTTAAGCGGATCATCCCGGACGATATAAATATCGGCCGGGCCGATGTGGTCAAAAATAGAATTTCGAAGCCTCTCAATTGTGTGTGTGAAGGGTTACTTAGTATCAGTCTTTTTGGCCATTACAAGTAGACTCAAAAGGTGAAAAATAAAATTACAGACTGTCTTATCCCTAAACCTACGCAATCCTGAACTTGGCTCCTTCTTGATCGTTCGATCTTCGATTCCTGAAAAGTTAGAAGCAACAAGTAGTCCAAGAGGAAAAGTGTTTGTCAATCATCAAAACATAAGACCTGAAAATAGGTTTGCAACAATCTCCCCCTTTTTGATGATGACAAACACAAGTAGGAAAATTTCATAAACAGCAAGGTTACAAAACCCAAGACCAAACAGCTTTTTCCTACACCCTACTCCCCCTTTTGTCATCACAAAAAGAGGGTCTAGAAACTCAAGAAAAATATCACAAAAGACTAACAAGCACACTAAAAAGACAGGAAACAAACAACACAAAATACAGACTAAAACAACGAGGGATCCAGATCATCAGATGGAGGTGGTGGAGGTAGCTGCTGAAAGCAGGTGGCAAGTGTGGTGAACTGAGTATTGAACCAGGTGATGTCCTGGTCATGCGGCTGCTGCTGCTGAGTAACAAAACTGTCAAATCGTGCTAAATCCTCAGCGCGGTGTTGCTCGTAGCGGGCAATATCCTCTGAGTGTTGCTGCTCCTGAGCAACAACGTAGGCGTCAAACCGAGTCTCCCAACGATCAAACCTCTCAATCAACTGATCAAAGGGTGAGTGCTGGTGGAGAGGGACAGGATCAAGAATGGGAGCAGGAGTGGGAGCCTCCTCCTCTCTAGCCCCCCGACCTTCCCCATCTCCTGGGTGGAGACGAGTACTATGAAGAGTATTGAAGGAATTGTTTGAGTAGTAGGTAGGGTGACGGTCAGGATGATTAGGGTATTGGAGATTGTATTTGGTTTCAAGGATATAGGCTATGATGTGTCCTAAGGCTAGATTGGGCTTTCTCTTATGGCCTGGGTCGCGAATTGTAGTTAGGTGATCGATGTAGCGAAAGATTAGATTAGCGGCATTGAATTCTCTTTGGGCCATAATGTAGAAAGTAGTGAGGGATAGTAGAGGGGTGATGTGAATCCGGTCCCCGGCTTTTGGGATTATGGATGTACGAAGGACATGTTGGATTGTCCTAGCATCTTTGACCAAAGAGCTAGTCTCTCCAACATGGAAAAGTGTATTGGTCTGACGAAGGAAGTGATTCGCCATAGACCAGTCAAAATCAGGAACAGTGGCTATTTGGTGCAGCTTATCCCCAGTGGTGGATAGCTGTAAAAGATCAACACAATCCTGATATGTGATTTCGACAGGGCGTCGATTCACATAGGAGGTCATGACTGTGAAGGTGTGGTTAATGCGTAGGCTAGCAAAAAATTCAGCGAGAAGTTCGGAAGAGAAAGGGAAGGCGAGAGTGAGTATAAAACAAAGAGAGGTGTGGGCAAAAAGGTCCATTACCGGGTATGAGAGATATGTAGGATTAATTATCCGGGAAAGGGTGATGCCGCTCTCCTTGTAGCGATGATAGGCAGCCTGATCTTCTGCCTCCCTGAATCGAGGGTCCAGAGTCGCCCTCGAAGAACTACCAGATGCCTGACGAAAGCGTTTCCCACCAGTCATTTGAGAGAGGTAGCAAGGAAACACACAAGAGCAGAAGGAGGGTGAGAAAACATGGCTGGAATTGGCCTGAATATAAAGAAACGGCCCTATCGTCCTGGCCGATCGCCTAATCATCCAGGTCGATAGGGTACAATAATTGCGTACAGGCCGATTGGTCAAAAAGGCGGTCCGATCATCTAGGCCGATCAGATATCGGCCAGGCCGAAAAGACACAGGCTATCAGCCCGAGGAGTCAGGCCGAACGACCGTTGAAAAAGCAGATCGTCCGGGCCGATTCGGTGTATCATCCAGGACGATGCACAATAATTGATCGTACCGGCCGAAGTTAAAACGTTTTAAATACTTTCCACGTGTATCGTCCAGGATGAATAGTGGTTCTGCCCGGCCGATTGTCCAATAATGGATCATCCGGGGCCGAATTTAAAGGTCAAAACGTGCTGACACGTGGATCGTCCGGGATGCTCCAGTGTATCGGCCAGGACGATGCACATAAAATGCATCAGCCAGACAAAATATACTATCGTCCAGGACTATCACCAAGAGTTCGATCAAATCGGCCAGGACGATATGGGATAGTCTGGGACGATGAGTTTAGGTTTTTCAAACAAAAGGTTAGCAGATGGATTTTGAACAGAATTTGTCATATCGTCCAGGACGATAAGGGTATCGTCCAGGACGATAAGGGTATCGTCCAGGACGATGTAACTAGGAATTGAATTCAAAGAAAAGATGGTGATGATCAAGACCCTCAAAAAATAAAAAAATAGTCAAAACACAGAAAAATCAAAAACAAGGAACACAAAAAACAAACAAAAAAAAAAAAAAAACAAATATTTTTGAACTTTTAATTTTTCTAATTTTTTTTTTATTTATGGAGGCATCATATGAGAATTCTTTTCAAAAAGTTAAACTTTTAAAGTTCCAAGAGATCAAGAAGTTTAACAAATCTCAATTAGAACATCTGATTTTGTTAACCCTTGATCGGACATCCTTCAGGGTACAAAAAATTCTTTTGGAAAACAAAAAATCCAACTTAGAATAACTAATTAGGATAATAAGATCCATTCAAGACTTGTAAAGAAAATATCTCATATTTAATAAACCAAAGTAATTTTTCTCAATCATGGAAATTGAAATCAAGTCTTTGAAAACATCACATAATTAATGAGTTTTCTAAGTTTTAAGAATTTTACTAAAGAGAGAATAGCTTGCATTTAGTGGGCTCATTTTGTGCCTCTTGTCATTTTGATTTGCTCTTTTGAGTATCTTTTGATTCTTTGATACACTTTTATGTATATAGCATTCTTTTCAATTTTGGCTTCATTGGCCTCTTTCCTTTTTAACTTTTGCAAGCTAGAAATTCTTTAATATACCCTTAAAAAGGACTTAGTTGTGAGTATATCCTCCAAATATTAGAGAATAGGAGCTCTCTCTCTAACATAGGGAAGAACAATCCACAACATAAAATCAAAATCATGTGATAATTGCAATGGCAAGATTTCAAAAGCTTGAATGATATCTAAGAACTTTGGCTATTATACAAAAGATAAATTAATGTAGCAAGATAAGAAAAAGATCTTAATTAACAAGCCATTGGTTAAACCGAGTTTAGACTTTTGTTTTAGAGAAGAAAATCATACCACTAAATAAAGTCAGAATGAGGTAAAAACATCAACATAAAACTCCCTTTAACCAATTTTGAAAAGCTAAAACACTATCTCCAAAAACTCCAAAATCTAAACGTTTGAAAAGGGTTAATCATATGGAAGGCCAAAATTAAAGAGCAACGTGTAAACAAAACAAAACAAAACAAAACAAATAAAAAAAACAAACTAAAATCAATACAAAGTGAGCACAAAAACTTAGAAAAAATAAAATAAAAAGACACACAAAACTAATGTTTCAAGCAAGTGATAAAGCAGCGAGTTTAAGCAATTTTTGAGCTGCAAGCCTCCTTATGTCCAGTTATCCTATGCTCCCACGAGGGCGTTGGTGAGAGCACACCTGCAAAAACTCAATAACAGTCAGATTTAGGAACCCAAACAGGTTTGGGATCCTTCTTAGAAAAAGTAGAATGTAATGCAGGTAAGGTATGCTGTGAATCATGCATCTTAGGTCTCCACACCCAATGAGTACTACGATGAACGGTGCAAGTGTGTGAGATGTGTCCTAGCATGCCACATGAGAAACATCTAATTCCAGGAAAGGGATTTCTCAAATGATTTGAGTTATAATGCCTCTTCCTAGGTTTTGACTTAAGATCAACAGTGGAAGTCATCCGATTTTTCTTACATGTATCAAAATCATTTTGAATCCTCAAATTTGTTCTCTTTAATGTATCAATCTCAATCCTCAAATTTTTCTCAAGATCTTTAGATTTCTTTAGATCAAAACTAAGTGAGGTGTGTGAAACTTTTAATGCATTATGTTCATCAATTAATTCCAAATAATTTATGTTCAACTCATCAAATTCATCAAGGAGAGCCATGTGATTTGAAACAATCGTTGCATGATCTTTGAGAAACACTTCATGCTCTTTTTGTAGATTTGAATGTTCTAATTTTAGGCTAGCATGAGTTTTCTTAAGTTTTTTGTATGATGCATGGATTTTTTCACAAATTTCAAACAATTCATCATAGGTTGGTTTACATACCTCTTCTTCATCACTTTGATTTTCTCCCATGAAACACAAATTCGTAGTCTCTTCCTCTGGTTCAGTCTCAGAGGAATCAGTACCAGATTCTGCCCAAAATCCACTTTGGATTTTCTTCTTGTCCTTCCTTGACTTGGCTTTCTCCTCACCTTTTTTCCTTTTCTTTGTTTGAATGATCTTGAAGTGTAGGGCAATCGGCTTTCACATGTCCAGGTTTTCTGCATTCAAAACAAACAACATCAGAAGATCCTTTAACATATTTGTGATCCTTACCTTTCCTCCAACTTTGATGATGCCTTTGTTTCTTCCTTAGAAAGCTTTTGAATTTTCTTGTGATGAAGGCAACTTCATCACTTTCAGACCCGGAAGATTCAGAATCCGATTTGTGCGCCTTCAGTGCGATTGTTTTCTCCTTTTTCTTCTCACCTGCATCAAGATTTCTTTGATTCACACCTTGCTCGTAAGCAATGAGTGAGCCAAGTAAGTTATCAATGGAATAAGTATTCAAATCTTTGGATTCAGTAATGGCAGTAATTTTTGCATCATAAGACGAAGGCAAGCATCTCAAAATCTTGTTAACTTTTTCATAATTTGAAAGCTCTTTTCCTAGTGCATGTAATGAAGTAACAATCTGAGTAAACCTAGTGTACATGTCAGAAATCGATTCATGAGGTTTCATACGAAAAAGTTCGTAGTCATGCAAGAGAAAGTTCAAACGGGATTGCTTAACTTCATTAGTACCTTCATAGGTGATGCATAATTTATCCCAAATCTCTTTACCAGTTTTGCAAGTTGAAACACGCATGTAATCTTCAGATTTCAAAGCACAGAAAAAAAGTTTCAAACATTTTGCATTTAACTGAGCCAAATCACGTTCATCGAAAGTCCATTCAGTAAAAGCAACTTCAGTTTTAACACCATTAATTTCACGAGAAGGTGGAGAATAACCTTCTTGAATAAGCATCCACATGCGATAATCAGTAGATTGTAAAAACGTTGACATGCGGGTTTTCCAAAAATCAAAAGGTAAGTTGTCAAATAGAGGAGGTCGTGTAATCGAATAACCTTCAGTAGTGTTTCTATTTCCTATGTTAGCCATGGATCAAATTCAAAAAGTTTTCAAACTTAATTTTTTGAATCCCGCTCTGATACCACTTGAAAGTTCGTTCGGGATGTTAAGCCCTATGAACTTAGTCCCAAGCTAACCAAGAGGGGGGGTGAATTGGTATTTAAAAAAATTCTTAAGACAAAGAAAGAAAATCACAAACCAAATCACACCACAAAAATAAATGCGGAATTTAAAAGTGCGGAAGCAAGAAAAAGAACACAAAAATTTATAGTGGTTTGGTCGACTCGACCTACGTCCACTCCTTGGAGGCACCCTCCAAGTATTACACTACAAAACGTGACTCTCCTTTAGCCCCCACAGCTAGGCGGAGAAGCCCTCACAAGAAACTCCTTTTTGCCACCCCGGCAAGGCAGAGAACCCACCTCCTTTTGCTTCCTCCTGAAGCTGGCAGAGAACCACAACCAAAAGCAAACTCCTTACCTCTTCCGACCCTTCCACGGACGAGAAACTCCAGACGAAAGACAAGCAGAGCAATCCTTGAGCAACCCTTGTGAATCCCCTCACAAGCTCCCCCTCACAAGATCCTCTCTCTCTCCCTCTCTCTCTTTCTTTCCTCAAGGTCTTCTCAGGTCAAGGCAGCAGCCAAAGGTGTTTTTAAAAACGTTGGAGAAGAGCTCTTTAAATAGAAGAGCTCAAGAGGAGCTCATTAATTGCAAGTAGCCGACTTTATCGTCCAGGCCGATGTCCATATCGGCCTGGCCGATTAGTACAAATCAAGGGAGATCAGCCAGAGCACAGCCCTGGGAACAGTCCTGGACGATTGAAAATTGGCTTGATCGTCCAGGCCGATCTCACGATCGTCCTGGCCGAGTAGTTCAAATCAGAGGTAAATCGTCCTGAGCACAGCCCTGGGAACAGTCCTGGCCGATTGAAATTTGGCTTTATCGTTCAGGCCGATCTCACGTTCATCCTGGCCGATATGATCGTATTAATCATCCTTAATTACTCCCTTGATTTCCTGATCAATTAAGGCATAATTTGGTAATTTTGTCCAGGCCGATCCAGGAATCGTCCTGGCCGATAATTTAAAATACTGTATGCCTAAACTATCTAAGGCGGCTATCTCTTTCTATTTTGAGCTTATCGTCCGGGCCGATACACATATCGTCTAGGATGATAGGTTAATGTCGGCTGCCTTGATTAAGAATCCTTAATTAGACTTTCTGTTTTAAGCGGATCGTCCCGGACGATATAAATATCGGCCGGGCCGATGTGGTCAAAAACAGAATTTCTAAGCCTCTCAATTGTGTGTGTGAAGGGTTACTTAGTATCAGTCATTTTGGCCATTACAAGTAGACTCAAAAGGTGAAAAATAAAATTACAGACTGTCTTAACCCTAAACCTACGCAATCCTGAACTTGGCTCCTTCTTGATCGTCCGATCTTCGATTCCTAAAAAGTTAGAAGCAACAAGTGTTTGTCAATCATCAAAACATAAGACCTGAAAATAGGTTTGCAACACGCTAGTGGGTAAGTTTATTGGGATGAGATTGCCTTTTTTGCTCAAAGTATTGAATTGAATCGCAA
The DNA here is from genome assembly GCA_019514585.1 of Dendrobium officinale. NCBI lineage: Eukaryota > Viridiplantae > Streptophyta > Magnoliopsida > Asparagales > Orchidaceae > Dendrobium > Dendrobium officinale. Next base: position 23,091,663 of record CM033700.1, on the reverse strand, counting down.
AATGGCCATTGTTTGAAAATTTTCAGCTCCTCTCCATGTCTCTGGACTCTTTCATTTGCCTATTTGAAATTACTGAGGCTCGGGATGCTGTCCTTATGAGAGGGCCTTCTGTTGTTTTTGGGTAAATTATTGGTTTAGATCGTTGGTCTTCTTCCTTCTCTCCCAAATCTATGGTGGGCCCTTCTTCTCCTGTTTGGATTCACTTACCTCACTTGCCGCTAATGTATTGGAATAACACCAACCTTGCTCAAATAGCTTCTTTCTTTGGACAGCCTCAATGGGTGGATGCTTAAATAAACTCCTGGGAGAGAAAGGCTTTGCTCGTGTTTATGTGAGGATAAATCCTAGTGCCATGCTTCCTCCTGTAGTTTGGATTTCTGGGCTTCATGAGAAGTTTTTCCAACAGGCTGAATGTGAGGGGATCACCCACTTTTTCTTTCTTTGAGGCTTTGTTGGGTACAAAATTATTCATTGTCTTATTATTCCTCAATCATCCAAGTAGCCTATACAACAACCTCGAAATAGATCTACTAATATGCGCGTGTTGACCTCATTTTTTTATTAGGTCATAAGGACCCATTCAAACTCCTTTCTGTTGATCCGATGATTGACTAGTTTGACTTTCTTAACTATCTAGCATGGGTTAATACCTGGCCTATATCCAAATAAAAAATTTTAAACTTCATCAAGCATCAAATAACTTCATTTCATAACTCAAATAAGTCCCAATCAATGGTGTATCAAACCATAGAGAGTTTGACAAAGTCAAGTCACTATGATTTGGTCAAATCTACATTTACACATACATATGCATTCAATCAAATCAAGCATGACAAAATTTATTAGACATCCCCAATCAATTCTCCTAGTGAATTGAGCTTGATTGGTCACTCTAACCTAGTCAACAATTGAATTAGTTAGCTGGACCCATGCTTGGTCAAATCAAGTTAACATAAGCTTTTGCCAATTCCTACATTCCAATCAAGCCCTATCAACCTCTCTAAGTAATTCAATTACATGATTTTAATATCCTCACCATTTCTATAGGTCAAAACATAGGTAGTTTGACTTAATCAAACCACCTTACATGGTAAAATTCAAATAGATTGCCAAGCTTGCATACATAAATTAAATCCACCTTATTAAACAACCAAGCCATCTAAATAGCTTATTGTACATCATGTGGATTCCACCTCATCCATCTTGACTTCTTGACTAGTTTGTTGCAAATCTTGACCTAAGTACTATGATTTTTATGATAACAAACTTTATTGGATTACTTCCTATACTAGTTCAGAGGTTTGACCAGCGGGAGGCCCATTTTGACACCTACGTAGTAGAACAGCAACAAAAATATGAAAATGATATGGCTCGCTTTGATAACTACATAGCACAATAGCACCAATAGCATGACAGTGACATGGCTTTGCTTGGAGAATAGTTTTTCTCCATTCACCAATTCTTCCAACCACCACCACCACCTCCACCTAATCAAGTCTCTTCATACTTTTGGTTTGCTTTGTGTTTTTAGTCCTTGTGTCTGTATTATTTTAATGTTTCTACTTTGTGTTTTCTATTTTCATTTTGGGGTCTTTATTTAGAAGTTTCCTCCTTTTTGTGATGTTAAAATGGTGAATAGTTTGTTGTTGATAGGTTGTTTCCTGTGTTGGATTGATTAATTTACTATTTTTTTCATTTCCTATTACTTATATGTTCTTTATTTAAGCATATTTTTTTTCAAAAAAAAAAAAAAGAACCGCCCTATTTTTGGAAAGATTCAGCTAGTAAGGGAGAATTTAGAAAATAAAAAATATATATTTGAGTTATTTACCAACAATGTTTGCAATCATAAAAAAGGGTAGATTATTGCAAATTTAGACCAAAGTCTTGTTATTTTGATGATAACAAATATTATTGCATTCCTTACTATGCTATCTCATGTTAACTTATATTATTGCATATATGCATTTTCCTATGCACTAACATTTCAAGTCCACTGTACACTTGCAAGTTTGATCAGATCAAGATTGGGAAGATTAGGGTTAAGCATGTCATAAAATGTTTGTATTTTTAATTCTATTATATTTTTATTTTTTATAACAAAAATCATTTATTTGGTGGATACTAAGCTTGGTTGATCATATATACATACACTCAAGGGAGTGAGTGAGTAATAATATCAGAAGTTGAATTTTTCTGAACTCATTGTACTGCACGATCCAAATAGTATTTTACAATCAACTAAATAGAAAATCATTAAAATGTCTAATTTTGATAATTAATATAAGTTAAACTAACCATACTGTTTGATAAAGATCGTACATCACAATCAATTGAAATCAAGATCCCAGTCGACAATTATAATTTAGATAATATTTTAAAATTCAATTTTTGTACTAATCATATTGTATGACAAGAATTATATTGAATGATGTAATTAAATCTTGCCATAATTAATCTTGTGATTAGAGAATAATATTGGATTAATTATCTAGTAATATCGTATAAGATAATTTAACCAATTGTAATATAAGATTCGATTCTGGCATGGGATGATAATTTATCCTCGCCAATCAAACGGGATGATAATACAAGTCGTTCGAACTAATTGTACTTGATAATGCTCATAATAGTCCTGGATGATTAATTCAATTCTTTGAAATAATTGTAAAGTTTCCAGCTCTTCATATAGCATAACATGAGTACTTTGAACTAATCGTACTTGATTATCTATGATTGTATTGTATGATCAGAGTCACCATAATTTAATTTAAGGCTTTTTTGTGAGGCTTTGTATTTTATCTCTCTAAATTGACTTGTTTCAAGCCTTTGACTGCTAACTATTCTTTAGATGAAGCTTGGAGTAGAAGACCTAGGAGAGCTTTGGAAAGAACAGGGAGAGCTTATATATGAGGATTTCACATGATTTCTCCAAGCAAGTGTCTTGCCTTGTTACTCCAAGTGTCTTTCTAGGTTTCTTAGGTTGCTCTAGAATGACATTCTTTAGCTAAAGGATGTGGTACTCTGCCATCAACACAAGGATAAGAAAGGAGTAAATGGTTTTCTACCATCACTAGGAGGATGAAAAAGGAGGTATGGGTTCTCTACCTTCTCCAGGAGTGAGAAAAAGGAGTTTCAGGTTCTCTACTTTATCAAAGATGGAGAAAATGATTGACGGTCCATTGTTGTGACCAGGAGGGTGATAAAGCTTTTGGCTCTACACTGCATAGTGTTTTTTGTAAGGGCTTCTTTACATTGATGTGGGGGAAAAAGGAGAGAAACTATAGTGATAATGAAATACTCAGGGAGGACTCCTAGGAGTTAATGTAGGTTATTATTTGATTGAATCATTATAAATTTTTAGTCTATTTGTTTTAACTTTTATTTTCACATTTTTACTTTTTTTCAATTTAATTCAACTATAACTTCTTGGTGAAAATCATACTCAATTATTCATTATACTGATTATAATTTCATCATCATTGCTTAGATGTTTTGGTAAGTTCATTCGCTTTTGCATTAAGTGGTAATTGTTACATTTTTCAAATATTAAAAAATCTAAAAATATTGTCTTTATTTTTAAATTAAGCAATTAATTTTTAAATTCACCAATTCACCCCCTTATTGGTGTGCTAAGGGACAAGTTCAATATATATATATATATATATATCAATGGCTCTCTGTACTCTATTCTCTGCTTACCCCATAAGTAATTCTGAGGTGATTCTAGGGTTTGGGCTTGGCGTTCGTTGGGTGGATCTCTCATCGGACTTCTGGTGATATTCTCCCTTATTTTTTGTGTGTGGTTTTTTCCTGCTGCCTAGGGTTATTTTTTTCCAGCTCGGGTTTCTTCCTTTTTCATATTTTAGTGTAGTTTCCTCTGAGGCTCGTGGCTATTTGGCTTTGTTTCATTTCTCTCTTATGTTCTTTATTTTTTTCTTGGATCTTTTGAGGTTTGGTTTGGTTGGCCTTTCGGGTTTCATTTTTTGGGGGATGACGACCCTGTCGTCATGTATCCCACCTGTAGCTTCGGTCTTGAATGGTAAATCATGCTCATTTAAGGATGTTTTGGCTGGTTCAGCTGGTTCTTCTACTCCTCTGTAATTTATTCATTCATCTTTTAAAGGGCGTCCCACCTTACTGTTACATGATTCGGTTGTGGCTCAATTAGCAGCTCCTTTTTCTCTTTCTCTTATGGGTAAGTTTGTTCTGAAGCGTCCCAACATTGATGTCATTCAAAAAAATTTCTTTAATTTAAAGCTTTCGAGTTAATTTCATGTTGGTTTACTCAACCCCAGGCATGTAGCTATTCAACTGAGTAATGATTTGGATTATTGCCGGATTTTTTTAGGCATTCTTACTACATTCAGTCTTGCCTAATGCGGCTACTTAAATGGACTCCTGATTTTGATGTTCATCATGAATCGACGATTGCTCCGGTTTGGGTTTCTTTTCCTAACCTTAGGCTTCATTTTTTCAACTCTAAAATCCTTATTGGCCTTGCTTCAATCCTTGGCCGACCATTGCAAACGGACCAAGCCACGGATTTGGCTTCACGTCCCTCAGTGGCTCGGGTTTTGGTTGAGTTAGATATCTCTAAAAAGTATCCTATTGAGATTTGGCTTGGGTATGAAGTGAATGGTTATTTTCAAAAGGTCGAATTTAAAAATTTTCCTATCTTTTGTTCTTATTGCATGATGCATGGTCAATTTGAGTGAATGTTTTAAATTGCATCCCCACCTTAAGAAAGATAAAGAAATTTTCAGGCCCATTAAAATGCAAGGGTGTAATACGTTTACTGATGTTAATGACAAGTTGGTGGAAGGTAATGGTATTATGTCTCAAACTAAGGATGTGGTTGCTCAGCTTGTTATTCAGGTTGCTCCCTCATCTTCTGGTGATGAACTTACTTTGGATCTTACTTATGGTGTGGGAGAAGGAAAAAATTTAACTAATGTTGTGAATAAAGTGTCTGATCCCTCTTCATCATCTATTGCTTCTGAATCTTTACAAAATATGATTCATGTTATTATTTTGGATGCTAATATTAATATAGGTTCTAATCCTAATCTTGTTGTTGAGAATGATCAGGTTCTTTCTGTTCAAGGATAAGAGTTGCCTCTTCTGGTGAATCCTTTTATGGTCCGAACTGAAAGTGGAAACAATTTATGCAATGAGAAAGAGGAGACTGCGATGGAGGAGGAGGCTTTGCCTCTTCAGGGAAATTTTCCTTTGGCCCAATCCGAGAAAGGGATTCAGTTTAATTGAAGGAAATGAGAGGCCTTTAACTACTTTAGAAGATGGCGCGTTCTTTGTGGATGGTGAGCGGCCTCCTCCTAAGGGGCCTTCTGGTAACGTAAATAATAAAACCATTCTTTTATCTGATCTATATCATTGTGATGCTTATACTGATACATAAATTGATATTTTGGACAAATGTTATACTAGAGAAGAACATGAATTTAGTTTTTCTAAGGGTCATGGTAAACGTGGTAGGAAACCCAAAAATGTTATTTTACAATCTCCTAGAAGCACCCGATCGCACACTTCTCATTAAGTGTGTTTCTTATGTTTAACGCCATTATTTAGAATGTGTGAGGCATTGGTTGCCCCTCTTCTAAGCTTTGGGTGAAAAATTTATGTCGTATTCATAATATTACTATTATGGTTTTACTACAACCTCTTATTTATGTGAATAAATTAACTAGAACTGCTAGATTTCTGGGTTTTAATAATGCTAAGTTGAATGTTGCCAGTAAAATCTAGATTTTCCTGGAAAGATTTTGTTAGAATTGATATCATTAGTGACTTTACTCAAGTTTTAACATTGCAATATTGAAAGTTATAATTTCTAATGTTGTGCATCTTTTGTATGTGCCGCCTCTTCTTGTTATACTAGGAGGATTTTATGGGAGCAAATTTTGAATTTTTATAATGTTTGTAATCTTCCTTGGCTTGTGGGTGGTGATTTTAATACGATTACTTGCCCGAATGAACATATAGGGGATTCTCTTCCTATATATCAGTCTATAGAGGATTTCAATGGTATGATTATGGCTTGCAATCTCAGTGATATTGGGTTTTCTAGTAACAATTATACTTGGCATCGTGGGCACTTGTGGCAGAGGTTGGATAGAGTTATTTTTAATAATTCTTGGCTTAATGCTTTTAATTTGACCAAGGTTGAACATCTGAGTCATACCCTCTTTGATAATTCCCCCTTGCTTATAAACATTAAGAATAATCCTAACAGCTACCCTTCTCAGTTTAGATTTTAGAATATGTGGTTATATCCCAAGTTTTTTCTTGAGGTTGTCCAAAATAATTGGAATGTTCCTCTTTATCCTAATGATTATATATCTAGCATGAAAAGATTAATGCTCAAATTGAAAAGGCATAAGCAAGTGTTGAATTGGTGGAACCATAATATTTTTAAAGATTTGCTTACCAACATCTTACTTGCTAAAAATAAGATTAACTCACTTGAGGATCTTTGTTAAATGGATTCCTCTGAGGCTAATCTATGTGTTCTAAATGAGGCTAAAGTGGAGCTTTCTAAGCTTCAGGTTCAAGAAGAAATTTTTTGGAAATAAAAAGTTGTTTCCAAGTATTTGGTGGAAGGAGATAATAACACTAAATATTTTCATGCTTTGGTGAATAAGAAATGTTATATTAATAGTATTCATAAAATTTCTCGTGAGGATGGTTCTACTACTGAGGATAGAGATGAGATTGCTAGCATGGTTGCTAATTATTTTCATAAGCATCTTAATAAGTCTTTTAATTCATTTTCTATTGTTAACCCATCTTTTATTCCTAATATTATTTCTCAAGAGGATAATTGTTCCTTATCTAAAGCTCCTCTTCTTGAGGAGATTAAAGATATATTATTTGATATTTATGTTGATTCTATTATTGGGCCTGATGGTTTTACTACTAAGTTCTTCCAAAAAACCTGGCCTATTATTTTTAATGATATTCTTTCTGTTGTCACAGATTTCTTTAATTTTTCTCCTATTCCTAAGTTCTTTACATCTACTTCTATTGTGTTAATTCCTAAGAACACTGCTGTGAATTCTTGGAAAGATTTTAGACCCATCATTTTGTGTACTATTTTTATAAATTTATCTCTAATCTTTTGATGAGCATGTTAACTATTTTATTGCCTAAGATTATATCTCCTTATCAAATGGGCTTTATCAAAGGTTTTGCTATTGCCGACAATATCCTTTTGGCTCAGGAATTCTATTAGGATTTGGATATCAAGGTGAGAGGTGGTAACATGATTATGAAATTGGATATTGCTAAGGCTTATGATAATATTAACAAGAGCTTTCTTTATAAGATGTTGAGTCTTTTTGGTTTTGATTTTAAATTCATAAATCTCATCAAATCCTGTATTGAATGTCCTTTCTTTCTATTATTGTGAATTGTAAAAGTCATTCTTACTTTCAAGCTTCTCATGGCCTGCGGCAAGGTGACCCTATTTCTTCAGCTATCTTTATTATTGCTGTTGATTATCTTTCTAGGGGCTTGGCTAATCTTTTCTACAATTTTCCTAGTCTTTATTTCAAAACTTTAGGTGGTATTCATATCTCCCATTTATGTTTTTCTGATGATTTCATTATTTTTTCTATTGTTTCTAAGAATAGGATTGAAAATTTTTTGATGTTTTTTGGTCATTTTGAATCTGTTAGTAGTCTGTCCTTCAATAAAAATAAATTTTCTTTTGTTATTTCTAAGAATGTTTTGCCTGATCGGATTATGGATATTAAGAATCTTACTTGCTTTTCTCAAGGTCAATTGCATATAAAATACTTGGGTATTCCTCTTTTTAAGAGCACAAAGAGATCATTCCTTTTTGATGATTTAATTTCTATGGTTCATAATAGATTGTTTTCTTGGAATTCTAATTTTTTAAGCTTTGGTAGGCGTCTCACCCTTATTAAAAGTGTGTTGTGTTCTATTCTTGTTTATAGTTTTCAAACTCTCTTTCCTACTAAGGGTGTTTGTCTTAGAACTGATAGAATTTTGAATTAATATTTTTGGAAAGGCACTGGCAATAACTCTAAGATTCATTGGAAGTCTTGGGGTGCTTGTTGTGGTACTCTGCAAGAAGGAGATTTAGGGTGTAAATCCATGAATTATATGGCTTTTGCTTTTTCTTTTAAGTTGTGGTTTAACTTTAGGTTTTATGTGAGTCTTTGGGAAAATTTTATGAGGGCCAAATATTGTGAGGGGATGCATCGTTCCATGTGTTGATTTTCTAAAGGCCACTCTAAAGTTTGGAATCATATCTGTTCAGTTAAATGGAAAGTGTAATCTTCTTTAGTTTGGGGCCTTGGTAATGGGAACATTTTCTTTTGGAAAGATAGGTGGCTTAACGGTTATTCGATTGATTCCTTACTTAACATTGTTTCTATTTCTAAGAGGAAGGTTAATTATTTTTTTTCATCTAATGGTTGGGATTTGGAGAAGCTGTCTGCTGTTCTCCCGGATAGCATTATTTAACTTGTTTTAAAGGTCCCTATTAATAGCAATTCGAAGGATGTGTTACTTTAGTCATGTTCTAAAGATGGTTTGTTAAGTATTAAGCATGCTTGGCACTCTTTTAGATCTAAAAAGGATACTTCTAAGCTGTTTAAAATGATTTGGCACAATAGTATCCCTTCAACTATTTCTATTTTTTTGTGGAGAATTCTTTACAGTTTCATTTCTACTGATGAAAGCTTGAGGAAGAGAGGTTTCATTATTCCTTCTAAATGCCAATGTTGTTTCTATGTCGACAATATGCATCATGTTTTTATATCTGGTCCTATTGCGGTCAAGGTTTGGACTTTTTTTGAGGACTTGTTTCAACTGAACTTATATGTTGCTTCTAGTTCTATTTCTCAATTGCTTGACCTTTGGTTTGTTAAGTCTAAAGTCCATATTGGAAATGTGATTTCTTCTCTTATCTGTTGGTTTCTTTGGTTGGAAAGAAATTACTCTCTATTCAATGGGGTTGTTATGAATCACCAGAGAATTATTCATAAAATTAAAGACAAGGTGATTGCAATTTATTCTTCCAATTTGCTTTCTATAAAGAATTTTAAGAATTATTACTATACCCTTTCCTTTTTTGGTATTAAGAGGTAGATAGATAAGTGTCAAAAATTAGAACTATTTGCATTAATTGGTGTATGACTATGCCTAATTATTTCAAATTGAATGTGTCTTATGTTAAAGTTGGTAGTAAAATTGGTTGTAGTGGTCTCATCAAAAATCATCTGGGAAATTATATTTTCGGCTTTGCTGGGCTGGCTAATGTTGGTGATAGTCACATCGCCTTTTTCAATTGTGTTCTACATGGGTTAAATCTTTGCAAAGCTATTTTTCTTTAGAATATTGTTTTGGAGGCTGTTTCTTAGTATGATATTCTATTGTGTCTAGATAAAGATGATAGTATGTGTGCCCTTACTCTATTTTATAGTTGGAGAAATATTAGAGAGGTGTTGAATTCTTTTTCTTACTCCTTTTCTTTCATTAAGGTAGAAGGGAATGCTGTTGTGCAAGCTATGGCTATTTTGGGTACTATGCTTAATAGTTTTAATGATCTCCATCTTGTTAAGCTGCCTGTTCATGTTCTGGATCTTGTTAAATTAGATCAAATTAGTTTACCTTATGTCTTCCATTCATTTTGGTAGTTTTGTTAAGTTTTGGTGGCTGTGGTTCTTTTCTTCTCTAGGGGTTGCTATTTTGCTTCATTATCCTTGTAATTTTGTTGTTTCTTCTAGATGGGTGTGGTTCTACCCATCTCTGGCCTGGATTGTTTTGGTGGCTTCCAGGTTCACTAAATATTTTAATGTGTTCAGCCTATGGCGTTCGGGTATCTGTTATTGTTTATGTATTATCTGGGCGATGTTTACTGCTGAGCTTTGTTATGGGTTGGTCATTTTGTTGGAGCCTGGGAGTCTCAATTCTGCTTCCAACTTTCATTGTTGGAATTATTATTTGGTTGGTTGGTTGAACTCCCTATATGCTGCCTTAAGAACTTTGCTTGCTCCCCTCTCAGATGGGTGTTTGTATTTCATTCTCTTGAGGCCATCTTACTACTTTCATAAAATGGTTTGTTGGTTATATCCTTGGGTTTAAAATTTATTTAATCTTTACTATTATACTGCTTTGTTCTGCTATTTGGTGGGCTTTGTGTTGTTCTTTCAGGTTTTTTGTGCAGGTTTTAAGGATTATAGAATTTTTGCTGGGAAGCAGATCGTGCAAGTTCGTTTTCCTTTTCTTCCCTATTTTTGGGTGCTTGTGCTTAAGCACCGTAGAATGTGCCTAGGTTGTCTTGTACTTTTATGTAGTAAGGAACTTGTGCTCGTAGGTTTTTTTCCTTTTATTTTTGTAGCTATTTTGGGCAGTAGTGAGCTCAAGGACCTTTTAAGGACTTCGTACTATTTACCTTTAATTAATGCGTAGGCCCCGCCATGGTTTTTTTTTTTTAAAGGGGACAAGTTCAATTAGGCTTAACATCCTTATTGAACTTTCTATTGGTATCATAGAGGATCTTTAAATTTAGAGTTTAAAATCTTCAAGTATCAATTTAATAACACATTTTAGTAATAGGAATCATGCTGAGGGTTATTCCATAACCCTCCACCTTTGTTTGAAAACATCCCATTTTACTTCTAGAAAACTAGCATGCTGACATTTTTGTAATCCATTGACTATAAAATTTGGCATATGATTCACACCAATTTTTGACTTTCATCTCATGTAGTTAATGATGTCAAAATTAATATTCCCTTTACTGAATGGATTTACGAGGATAGAGAACTTGCATAATTAAATGATAAATCTTTAAATGGTTATTTCTAGGATTTGAAAATTGAGGATTATTTTTTGTACTTTGAAGTTTGAGGATTATATGTGAATATTTTCTTGTTCTATGAGGAAGGAGATATGGGGTAGACTGTGCATTACATAGGGAATTAGTGAAGTTAAATAGTCTAGACTAAACATTTTACTACATGATCACAAACATTTTTGCATGAAACCTAGAGAGATTGTTTTTGAAATATACAATAGGTTTACCCAGATAATGACATCCTTGCATGCACTAGTTAGAGAATTTTCTTATTATAAAAAAGTCAATAAGATTTTAAGTTGTTTATTTAGTCCTTATGTTGTTAAAGTTACTACTACTTTTGAGTCAAAGGATTTGAATATGTACTCTATTGATAATTTTCTTCGGTCACTCATTTCCTACGAGGAAGGCATGAGTTAAAGACTAAATGATGCAAGTGATAAGAAGAAGGAGAAGGCTATAGCTCTAAAAGTAAATAACTCAGACATTGACAGTTCTATAGCAGAGGAGGAGGATGTCATTATGTTGATGACCTATCAATTCAAAATTTTTCTAAGGAAGAAGTATATGAGAAATCAACAAAAGTGGAAAATAGGTAAAAGCAATAGAATTTACAAAGTGTCATTTAAAAAAAATATATTTTGAATATAGGAAACCAGGATATATCTGAACATACTTCCTTAACCTAAAGACTCATCCTGTTCAGAAGAAGGGTGAAGAAGAGGGGAAATTCTAGAAGGGGAAGAATAGGACACATAAGGCATTTTGGGACGACTTTGCCTCAAAATCATCAAAACTAGAAGCAGAGGAGGAGGTAATAAGCTTGTGTCTTATAGCTAACGTTAATCTTGATCAATCATGTCGAGATGAAGTATGTCAACTATCTTATGATGAATTGTTTATTATTTTAGAGAAATTCATGATTCCTATAGGAAATTGAAAAAGATGTATTCTAGGATGAACAATGATTTTACTACTTTGCAAAAATTGCATACTTGTTTGATAAATGAACATTCTAGCTTAGATAACAATCACATACTTTTATTAGATGAGTTTGATGCATTAAACATGAAGCATATTTAATTATCTATTGCATATTATTCATTGAAAATAAAGCATATTGCATTAGAAAACTCATTAAAAAATTTGGAGGCATGTTCAATAGAGATAGATGATAGGTGAGCATGCATTGAAAATGGAAGTATTTATTCTTGAAAGTGCAAATTAAAGTTTTCAATAAAAATTAAATACAGTTCAAAATAAAAAATCATCACTTACTATTGTGCAATGGCATAACATCACAACATGCATCATATACTCCTTCAAAGTGGCACCATAACCCATATAGAATAGTAAATCCTTTTACTGGTGTTATGTGTTACTCTTATGACTATTGTTAGGACACATAGCCTGCACTTGCACTATCCATCATACGATTCATCTAGTGTGGAGGCCAAAATTACTTTCATCATAGCATAGCATGTAAACATATCATTTAACAATGCATAAGGCGGAACCCAAACTCACTTGGGTTCCAAAATCTAATGTTTAATGACTTTGTTGGGAAGCTCTCACAAATGACCTAGTGAGAGCATGTGGTACCTAGACAGTGGATGCTAGAGGAGCATGACTAGTGATTTGAAGTAGTTCATTATATTGGAGGCCAGGTTAGGAGGCAAGGTCACACTAGGTGACAACACCATTATGAGAGTAAAAATATTATCATTAAAAATATTTTTATTACTCAATTAGCAATTTTACAAATTTTATCATTAAAAATATTTTATTAGTTGATGGACTAAAGTATAATATACTTAGCATTAGTCAATTTTCTTTCTACAAAATGTATGATCAGCTTAAATGGAAAACTATTTTTAGAAGGAAAAATAATAATAAATAATTTTTACATGCTTGATTTGAACTACATTGGATAATATAAATCCTTGTGTTTAAAGACTATAATTAATGAATCCTAGCTATGACATAGGAGACTATGTCATACAAGCATGAAGACCCCTAGGAACATTACTTACAATTTCATATGGACAATCTAGTTGGAGGCATACCTAAGTTAAACATCACTATGAACCACCGATGTGATGTCTGTCAACTAGGAAAATAAGTTAGGTCTTCATTCGACTCAATTCAGGACATATACACCTCTAGGCCATTAGAAATTGTACATATGGACCTATTTGGACCCGTTAGTACTATAAGCCTAGAGGGAAGTCATATGAATCAGTAATCGTGGATGACTATTCTAAATTCACTTAGGTTAGATTCGTAGCACAAAAAAGTGAATCATTTGAGGAGTTTAGAATCTTCTCTACTTTGATGCAAAGAAAATTAGGATGTAAAATATCAACCATTCATAGTGATCATAGAGAGTTTAAAAATGTAAAATTTGAATCCTTTTGTTAAGAGATAGAGTTAGAACATAAATATTTTTCCCCTAGGACCCCTTAGAAGAATGGAATAACTAAGAGGAAAAATAAAACTTTGATAGAAGCTGCTAGGGCCATGCAAGCTGAATATTCTATCCCTAGATACTTTTCACAGTAATAAAAACTACTTGTTATGTTTTGAATAGGTTGAATGTTTGATCCAAATTAAATAAGACACCCTGTAAACTCTTTAAGGGTAGGACACCCAATCTTTCTCACTTATATGTCTTTGGATGTTTTATCCTGATTAATGGATAATCATGCATAGGAAAATTTGATCCTAAGTCTGATGAAAGAGTATTCTTAGGTTATTCATATATAGGTAAAGCCTATAGAATCTTTAACAAGAGGACCATAGTAGTAGAAGAGTTTAACCATGTTGTGTTTGATGAATCTGATAGGCCCTCTAAATCTATACCAGTTGAAGAAGAAGTAGAGGTAATTCAAGGGGTAGAAGCCATTAACCTAGGAGATAGAGTAGAATCTCAGGTACCCCTTCCTGGAGAATGGATACACTCATCTAGTCATCCTAAAGAACTAATCTTAGGAGACCCATCTAAGGTGTTCAAACTAGGAATGGACTTAGGAAGGAGGTTAATTATTCTACATTTTTCTCCATGATAGAACCCATTAACATAGATCAAGCCCTAGCTGATGAATTCTAGAGCATGGTAATTCAAGAAGAGTTTAATTAGTTTATTATGAATGATGTTTGGGAGTTGGTGAGTATACCTAAAGACCAGAGTATTATAGAAACCAAATAAGTTTTTAAGAAAAAAATGAATGACTATGTCATATTAGTGAGAAATAAGGCTAGATTACTCGCTAAGAGGTGCAATCAGACTGAAGGGATTGAATTTAAAGAGACCTTTATACCATTAGCTAGACTAGAAGCCATTAGAGTGCTGTTAGCCTTTGATTGTTTAAAGGATTTAAGCTCTATCAAATGAATGTTAAAAGTGTCTTTCTAAATAGGGTAATTAAAGAGGATGTATATGTTGAGAAACCCTAGGGCTTTACTATAAATTTCCTAATCATGTATTCAAACTAAAGAATCCTTTATATGGGTTGAAGAAAACACCTAAAGCCTGGTATCAAAAGTTGTGCATATTACTTTTAGATAGAGCTTATGTTAAGGTAGTGTAGACATCACCCTATTCCTAAAGAAAGAAGGAGAAGAATTACTAATAGTTCAAATATATGTTAATGATATACTTTTTGGATTTGCAAATAAAAAGCTTTATGATAAATTCTAAAAAACTATGAAAGAAGAATTTGAGATGAGCATGATGGGAGAGCTAAACTATTTTATTGGATTTAGTGTGAAGTAGATGGATGATGGAACTTTCCATAGTTAGTCTAAATACATCAAGGACAACCATAATAAATATGAAATGGATAATGCTAAGGAAATAAATACTCCATGAGGTCTACTACGCAGTTAAATAAGGATCCAAATGGAAAATCAGTTGATAAAAAAAAGTATAGAGGGATAATTAGATCACTCCTTTACTTGACTGCTAGTAGACATGATATTATGCTTAGTGTTTATCTCTGTGTTAGAATTTAGGCTGATCTAGAAGAATTTCATCCAGTTAATATTAAAAGAATTCTTAGATATCTTTTAGGAATCCAAAACTTAGGAATTTGGCATCCTAGACATAACACTTATTTTAAAATCATAGGATATTCTGATTCAGACTTTACACATTGTAGGGTTTATAGAAAAGCACATATGAAACATGCCAATTCATAGGTCAATCTTTAATGTCATGGTTCAATAGAAAATAAAACTTTGTATCCCTATTTATCATTGAAGCAAAATATATACATGTAGGGAGTTATGTTGCACAAGTCTTATGGCTTAAATAATAAATCTTAGATCTTGGATTGCCTGTAAGGACCATGTAAATCACGTGTGATAACACTAGTGCCATTTGCATATAAAAGAATGAAATCCAACATTAAAGGACCAAACACATATACATTAGGCACCATTTCATTAGAGATCATTACGAGATATATTTATAAAACCCTTAAGTTTTGTAACCTTTAGCTCCTTGAGGACTAGACTTTTTGTTATAGATATTCATACTTGAATTAAGAATATTTTGAAATAGGAAAAATAAATGTTTTTATGTGTTTTCTTTTGAATTTATTTCATCATTGTTTGTATTTTTTTGCTTTTAATTTATAATTTATTTTATGTTCTTTTTATGAAGCTTTCATGATCATCAGACACCACTATATGAATTTTGTTCACACAGTACTGTATGATATTAAAAAAAATCCAAATCATTATTTATAGCTCATATAATGGGTAAGATTGATCAATCATTAGCGATAGTACTGTACGAATACCTACTTTGTACTGTATGATACACATGGCAATGGATGTTGGATGAATTGAATTTGGCATGTATGATATTTAATATTATATCATATTATATGAACAACTATTCATACAGGATGATCTAACCAGCCAATAATCATATAGGTTGACGCCTCAGGATGAACATCTTCTCTCTAATCATCTAGTATGATTCTAATCATACTGCATGATAACCATCTTTTTGATTGATCAAACTGGACAAAATTGAATGCACTTGATTATACTATATGATGTATTTATTGTACTATATGATATGGCCAATAAATTTAAGGAGAGATAAATTTAGTCTTTTCTTCACCCAAAGTTTTAAACTTCTAGATACTCTCTCTCTCATCACTCACACCACCCTTCAGTTCATTCTCACTCTTACATTCGCATTTAATTCTGAACATCATTTCAAAATTTTTGGTAGTCTCCAAATTAATAGTGAAGGTACGACACTCCAATCTTATGTCAATAGGAGACTTTTCAAAATTACCTACCAAGACTTTCATGAATTCCTCCACCTTTCTACAAATTAATTGTGAAAAAGTCCACCTTATAGCTTTAAAAACTGACTAAGATTGGACCCTTATAAACACTATCATTAGGGAATCAAATGTTAGATACCACATCCCCTAAGTAACTACCTTAGTGTAAGATGCTAGAATCATCCAGCATATCCTTCACAACACAATAATTCCAAAAGCTGGGGATCAAATTAACATCACACCTCTTTTATCCATGACTACCTACTTCACAATGGTTGAGATAGATTTCAATGCAGCTAATCCAATCATTCAATTTCTAGAGAATCTAACCTACATTCTAGATCCTAGATATAAAAAAGCCAAATCTTACCTTAGGTTACATAGTTTCTTTCATCCTTGAATCCAAACACAACTTTCAATTCCCTTCACCACCATATCAATTTCCAATTTTCTATTCCAATATCTCTTTCTAGGTCCTTCATAGCACTCGTTGCTATAATGTTCACTATATGGACCTATGGTAGTAGAGGGAGGAACAACACCAGCACCAGCACCTATTCACAAGAAATCTCAATACGTTATGTTGGTTTAGAGGTTTGACTAGTGGGAGGCTCTTTTTGACACCTACATAGTAGTGAAGCAATAGTATCATGACAATGATATGAATCGCTTTGATAACTACGTAGCACAATAACACCAACAACACAATAATGACATTGCTTGGCTTGGGGAGTAGTTTTCATCCATTAACCAATAATTCCAAAAACTATTACCACCACCTCTACCAGATCAAGACTCTTCATACTTTTAGTTTACTTTATGTTTTTAGTCCTTGTGTCTATATTATTTTTACATTTCTACTTTATGTTTTCTATTTTCATTTTGGTGTATTTGTTTAGCAGTTTCCTCCTTTTTGTGATGTCAAAAGGGGAAGTAGTTAATTGTTGGTAGGTTGTAATTTATGTTGGAACAATTAATTTGTTGTTTCATTTTTCATTTCCTAATGCTTGTGTGTTCTTTCTTTATGCATATTTAAAAAAAAAAAAAAAGAAGAAGAAATCCTCTATTTTTTTTGGAAGATTCAAATAGTAAGAGGGAGTTTAGGAATTAATAAAATATATTTGAGTTATCCACCAACAATGTTTTTCATCATAAAAAAGGGGGGATTGTTGTAAATCTGTACCCAAGTCATGTGATTTTGATAATAATAAATATTGTTAGATTCCTTATTATGCTATCTCATGTTAAATAATATTATGGCATATCTACTTTTTACTATGCACTAATATTTTAGGTCCACCATATACTTGCAAGTTTGATCAGTTCAAGATTGGGTAGACTAGGATGTATGTTATGAAATGTCTATATTTCAATTCTTATGTATTTTTTAATTTTCTTGAGTCAAATCATATATTTGGTGGATACTAAGCATGGTGACAATGCACATACACACTAAAGAGAATGAGTTAGTGACAATATTAGAATTTGAATTATCTGAACTCATTATACTTTACGATCCATATCATACTTTACGACCAGCTAATCAGAAAATCATCAAAATAGCTAATTGTGATAATTAATGCAAATTGAACTAAACGTACTGTATAATGAAGATTGTATTGAATGATCAATTGAAATTATTATTCCAGTTGCCAAAAATAATCTAGGCCATATTTTAAAATTAATATTTTGTTCTAATTATACTGTATGATGTAATTAAATATTTCCTTTATTAATCTTGTGATTAGGAAATGATTTTTGATTAATTGATCTAGTTAGATTGTAATGGATGATTTGACCAATCGTATTGTATTACTTGATTTCTACATGGGATAATAGTTTATCATCACCAATCATACAGGATGATAATCCAAGTCATTTAAACTAATCGTACTAGATGATGCTCTATATTGTCCTTGATGATCAACTTAATTATTTAAATCAGATCGTATAATATCTAGCTCTTTATACAATACTCATATAAGTACTTTGAACTAATTATACTGGATGATTTATGATTGACTATATAATTATAGTCACCATAATTGAATTTAGGGCTTTTTTAAGACCTTGTATTTAATCCCTCTCAATTGACTTATTTTAAGTCTCTGGCTACTGAGTGTTCCTGAGAGGGAGCTTGGAGAAGAACACCTAGGATAGCTTTGGGAAGAAGAGGGAGAGCTTGTGTGTGTGGGATAAGTAGGGTGAGAGGTTCACACGGCTACTCTAAGAAAGTGTCTTGCCTTATTCCTCCAAGTGTCTATCTAAGTTCCTTGGGTGAATATGGGAGAAATTCTTGAGGTGGTACTCTGCCATCACCAAGAGGGTGAGAAAGAAGTTCATGGTTCTCTTCCATCACAGGGAGTGAGAAAAGAAATCTGGGTTCTCTGCCTTCTCTAGGAGGGAGAAAAATGGTTGAAGGTTTGTTGTCATCACCTTGAGGGCAACATAACTTTCAGCTCTCCACTACAACAGGTTTGGTGGAAGTGATTTGTGTAAGGGCGTCTCCGTCTTGCTATGGGGGAAAAGGAGAGACACTATATTGATAGTGTAGTACTCGAAGATGAGGACTCCAGAGAGTGTATGTAGGTTATTATTTGAACAAACCACTACAAATTTTGGGTGTGCGTGTTCTAATTTTTATTCTCACATTTTTACTCTTTGGCATTTTAACTAGACTATAAGAACTTGGAAAAATTGTACTCGATGCTTCATTCTACTTTTTAGAATATCATCATCGTTGCTTAGATGCTTTGATAAATTTGTTCTCTTTCACTTTAAGTGATAACAATATTGTCTTTATTTTTAAATTAAGCAATTAGTTTTTAAATTCCCCAATTCACCCACCTCTTGGTGTGCTTAGGGACAAGTTAACTTTGGCTTAACATCCTTATCAAAATTTCATGAATAACCAGTCAAAAATTGGCTAAAACATCATAAATACTCAAATTTCTTAATCTAAGCCATCTTACCTCCAAATCCCTTTACTCTAGCAATTTTAATAATTTTTAGAATCTTGTTAAACACCCTAAACTAGCTTAAACCTTAGATTAAAGCCTAAACTATGCCAAGTCATCCCATGTGCATTCCAAAGGACAAAATGACTTTAACAAGTCATAATCCTTGGCTTGCCCTTTATCCTACCCTTATAACTACCTGAGGCCACTTGTCAACCATCAAAGCAAGCTTCCAAAGCTACCTTTGCAGTCTAAGAGATTTAAGGTTTTTGAATTTGCCTAAGAGGCTAAAATGTGGGTCATTCTAACTTGAGCACTCTCTCCCTAACCAGACCTTCTCAATCCTGACCCTTATTTTGTCTGAGCTCTCCACTACTTCCTTCACACATCCCAAGCTCAACCTAGCCATTTAAAGCTCACTGGTAGCGATCTTCCAACCATTTAAGCCTTAACTATGTCTAAGGCAAAGAATGCGCAATCCAGAGCTTTCAAACTACAACTTAGAGTAGGAAAGTAAGCATGGATAATCTATAAGCTTAACCATCCCTTAAATAGTTGAAATAGTCCATTAAATCAAGGTAAAACCTAAAGCCTAGCCTAGGACAGTTAGATTTAAATAATATTTTATAAGTGTATTTCAATGCATCAAAATCATTCCCCCTTATTTCTATTCATTCCCTTAACCTCTGTTTAAAATTTCATTCAAATTGATTGTGTATTCTTAAAGAATGAATGAATTTTCATTTTTAGGGTTTAATCCATAGTCTATTTCGGCTGTAGAAAATCTCAGCCATTGATCAGATCTCATTATTCCGTGCTTCAAGCTAATTGTGCAAGGACTCTAATCATTTAGATATCTCATTCAAATGAATCTCGATCGTTGATTTGAAAATGTGGGGTATCCAATGGCTCTACAGCGGTGCTGATGCAGATATGTTAAAATTGTCTCTACCACCATCACGATTTAATTAATGAATAATGATTGCGCAGTGGAACAATGTTTAACCATTAATATGTCACCTCTAATGATTGACATGATTTTATCTCCATGAATCCGAAGCAGATGTGTGGCCTGCCGCCACCAACATTTTTTATTTTAATTAATTTAATTGATTTTAATCATTTTAATTAATATATTATTAAGAAATCAAAAATTTTTCTATAAATTAAGCATAATATATCATTTTTCTCAAACTTTTGTGTACTTTAATTTAAAATTAAAATGTAAAAAAATATATTTTAAATAATTTTAAAAATTAATTATTTGAATTTTAATTAATATTTTCTTTACTATAAATCCAAATAATTTTAAATTTTGAGGAAAATTATTTTTAATTCACTTTTGATTTCTAGTATTTTTCTTGGATTATTTGAATTTTATTTTTAATAGTACTTTAAGTTTATAAAATTTAAGTTTTTGTTTCAACCTTTAATTTTTTTAAAATTTATTTAAAAATACATTTTCTTAAACACTATGCATGCATTTAGAAAGGTTGTGGGATTTTTGAATAGAGATTTGTCATGATTGAATGGATTCAATGGGGGAGTGATCAATGAGAAATTACATCCTTGTCGCTCATTAATTAAATTTCCAACTCCTTATGTTATTTCTTTATTTTAATAATTTAAAAATGCACTTACACCTAGCTCTAGGTCTCTTGATTGATGTGGTGTAATTCACTATATTTATTTTAAGGGTTAGAGAACTTTGATTTAAAACTTATACAACCTAGTGACATCTAAGGACAAGAATTAAGGACAAGTTTTAGCAATTTAGAAAAGATCATAGAAAATTAAATATTCATTAAAAAGGTGTTGAATTTAAGATACATATACCTAGTGACATCATCTACCTTAGGATGAACTTTCATTGATTTTAAAAGCCATTAGCTTAGAAATTTAATCATCTAAAAAATTACCATTTAATTAAGCCTAAACATTCTAAAAATTATAACAAATCTAATTTAAATCTAAAAAATAAAAAAATATATCAAACCCTCCAAAATTTAACCCATTATTTAGGAAAATTAAATTCCCCTTGACTAGTCCCAAAATTAAAACTTAAATTTAATTTTAATTAAAATAAATATTAAATTAAATTAAATATTAAAAAATATTTTAAAAATTCCAAATAATTATCAAGCACTAGAGAACACTCCTTTGGACCATTCCTGGCCATTGAGAGTGACTTCATGAAGTTTGGAATCAGTTAGATCAAAATCATTAAAAGCCCTTTTAATTGATAATTAAAAAATTAAATTAATTACTCAAATTTCAAAATTCATAAATAATTTCAAAAAACTTAAAGTTGAACAAACCCAAAGGCATTAGACTTCATTAAGGGTCTAGTATTCATTAAAAAAAAAGTTAACTTTTTAATCAATTGTAGTTCAAAACATGTTAAAACTTCAAAAATTCAAAACTTAATCTTGAAAAACTAAATCCAGTAAACTTAGTGTCTAATTACTCACCATATGATCTAGTATTTAGAAAAATTAACAAAATTTCATAATTCAGCTTAATTTAGAAAATTTTCTTTTCTTATCCTTTAATTAAATAAATTAAATAATTCAAAGAAAATTCAAAATTCAATGATTAAGTAAAATTCCAAAAAATATCAATGCAACCCTTAAAATCAGTAATCAATAAATCTAATTAAAAATTATAAACCATTATGCTCCAACTAATTAAATCAATTAATCCCTACTTATTACTATTGGGTAACCCGTGTCGTTGAGGTTATTTACTTAGCCCCAAGGAAGATGAAATAAAGTTCAAGGGTTTGGTGTAAATAAAGATAGTAATCATTTAACACTTAAAAGTTAATCTTAAAAAGTAACATTAAAACATAAACAATTAAAATTAATTAAAAAAATTTCCTTGGCCTTCAGTAAATCAAATTACTAGACAACTTTAAGAATTATCTAGCAAAGGACATATCTAAACCACACAACTTGATACAAACACTTTAGGTGGTTTTCTAGGAAAACCAACTTAAGACTTAGGCTAGGCCAATATTTACTTTCCTACTGCTTGTGTGCCAATTTTTTATTGTTCTCACTACATGCTGGTTGCAATTAATTGAATAATGTGATTGTTTATTTATATGTAAATTTTATGTAATTTGTGAAAATGATGTGATGGGCATTCGATTACTCTCAGGTTTGGGATGATTTGATGCTAATATAATTTTTATAGGCGGCCATACTCATATAAGGCTAAAATTAAGGGAGAAAAATTTAAAATTAATTAACAAATTTTCTACATATGCTAAGAATGCTAAGTCCCCTTGAAATAAAAAAGAGTAAGGACAAACATGGCAGTGATTTTAATTTTAGCATTATATATAACTACCTAGGATTGTTGATGATTTTAAATATAACTATTTGGGATATATTTTAATTTCCTAGGATAATCGTGTAGGTTATTTTATAATTTTATTTTAATTCTCTATGTGTAATTTAATTAAGTCGTGCTATGAAAGTTTAATTTTATGATGAGATATTAAGCATCCATATTAAAATCCAAAGAGAAGGGAAACATTCCCTTAGGGGAGATTTCCCTTCATTTGGAAATTCAATCTTGGATGATTTAAAACAATTCCAAAGAGGAAAGAAACACCCAGGAAAAGAACTCCTCCCCAAAGGGGTGTTTTTGTAGGATTAGAATCCAGGTTGTTATTTGTGGTACCCGACAACTTTTAATTTTTGCAAACCATGGGTTGTAATTAAGTGGCACTTGCATATAGACTTTGAATTTATTTAATAATTGTGATGTTGATTTATTTATATTATTTTTGCAATTAAAATAGTTATGCTTTTCTAGTTTTTTTTCTTGCATGCTGATTTTGATTTAGCCTGAAAACAATTTGGAGGCTCGTTAGGGTACACTTAAATTTTTTTTTACTCAATTCAAATAATTTTTTTTGGCTTATATAAAAATTATAATGATTTAATAAGTAATCTTATAATCACTGAGAGTTTGCATGCATATATTAATTCTTCTTTTTCTTATTAGGCACCCTGCTCACCTGTGGGTTCTGGCAGACCACTTGGCCTATTAGAGTGCAATTTTATCAGAGGAATGTTGTGCAATCTCTAGGATAAAATCTAGTTTTAAGCCTTTTTAAAATTTTCTTCATACCATTTATGCATTTAAAGTTCAATCAATATGTATTGCATTAGAAATAAATTAAACAGTCAATAAAATTTTAATTGCACTTCAGGCATCAATTACCCTACATTTTTTAAGGGGCCAATTAGGATATGTTCTAGATGTTGTCCCAAATTTCTCAAAACATGAATAATAACATCCCTACCCATCTTCCATAAAATATAAGATACATAATTTTAAATTGCCTAGGTGGTTAGCTGGCTCCCTAATCCAGGTTGGAGTAGGCCCATATTTACACTACATTAGCAAGGTTTAGGACATTATGGTTTAGTGCTCAAAGTAGACATGGGATACGGGGCAATCCCAAAATAATAAGTCCCAAACTTCTAGGAATATAATCCCAACTTTTAATCAGTCGACAAATGAAATTAAAATATCTTAAAATTAAAATTTAAATCCCAATATATATAATAGACTGAGGCATTTTTTAATTATTTCAAAATCCTAAAATACCTCCTACTCTGCCTCCATTGAACTCCAAAATTAATTTTTCAAATTTGATATAATTCTAGTAAAATTCTAGCCTCACTCCTTTGATATCACTCCTTGAAAATTCTAAATAAAAATTCAACTATTATTTTAATTAAGGGGTTTTATAGGAAACTCAGGTTTCCTATGATATAATTACTTATGAAGGCTTTTGTTTATAGGAGATTTAAAAACCCTTGATCAATTTTTAAAATTCAATTAACTTTATTGGGAAAAATATTATTCAATGATGATCATTATCATCATATTCGAATGACTAATGATAAATAATACTTAAAAAAAAAATCATTCTTAAATTACTTGTATTATTTATAAGATTAGAATCCAGATTATTGTTAGTGGTACCCTGCCACTTTTAATTTCTACAGACCCTAGGTTGTAATTAAGTGGCACTTGCCACATAAACTTTGAATTTATTTAATAATTGATTGATGTTAATTTATTTATATTTATGCAATAAAACTTACATGCTTTTTTAGTCTTTTTTCTTGCACGCCAATTTTGATTTAGTCTGAAAAGTATTCGGAGGCATGTGAGGGTACGCTTATGAAACTTTTTCTACTCAAATTAAATAAATTTTTTAGGCTCACATAGAAAATCAAACTATTTAATAATTAAGCTTGAGATCGCTGAGAGTTTGCATACATATATATTAATTCTTCTCTTTCTTGTTAAGCACCTCCCAACTTGCGGGTTCTGACAGACCACTTGGTCTATTAGAGTGTAATTCTATCAAAGGAATGTTATGCATCTCTAGGTTAAAATCTAATTTTAGGCCTTTTTAAAAACTGGTTCATACCATTTATACATTCAAAGGTGAATCAGTATGAATTGCATTAGAAATTAATTAAAGAGTTAATTAAATTTTAATTACACTTTAAGCATCAATTCTTACATCTTTTAGGGACCAATTAGGATATGCTCTAGATTTCATCCCTAATTCCTCAAAACTTAAATAATAACATCCATACCCATCTTTCATAAAGAACTAGATACATAATTTTAAAGTTCATAGGTTGTTAATTGCCTCCCCAATTCAGGCTGGGGTAAGTCTGGATTTAAATTGCATTAGCAAGGTTTGGGACACTATAGTTTAAAGACTAAAATAGACTTGGGATCCTCGCAGTCCCAAAATTATAAGTTCCCAACTTCTAGGATTATAATCCAACTTTCTAATGAGTCAATAATTAAAATTAAAATATATCAAAATCAAAATTTAAAGCCCATTACATATGATAGACTGAGGCATTTCTAAACTATTTCAGAATCCTAAAATGCCCCCTACTCCTCTTCCATTGAACTCCAAAAATAATTGTTCAAATTTTATCTAATTCCAGTTGAAATTCTAGCCTCATTCCTTTGATATCACTCCTTAAAAATTCTAAATAAAATTTTTTCTATTATTTTAATCAAGGGTTTTCATAGAAAACCAAGGTTTCCTATGATATATTTACTTATGAAGGCTTATGCTCATAGGAAATTTAAATACCCTAGATCAATTTTCAAAATTCTATTATCTATCTTTGGAAACATTAAAATCAACGATGATCATTATCATCATATTCTGACGATCGATGATAAATGATATTTTTTTCTTTAGAAAAATATATCTTTTTTATTGTGACCTTAAATATGAGATTAATGATACTTCTTCTAGATAATCACAATCAAATACTCAATCGAATGTCATTTTGATAGTTCTTTCCTAAATTTGACTATGATAATCAGGATGAAATCACAGCTTTGTTGTTTGAACCCATTAAGGAATATTATTTTATTCTCCCAAGGTAATATATCATTCATAATGAAGTGTTAAACTTCAAAATTAAAAATTTCATAAATTAAAATTTTCCAAAAGAAACTTAATTCGTATTTATTTTGTATCCTTTTCGAAAGCTAAGAAAAGCTTATTTTTTTTCAACATGAACATTGTGATTGTTCCATTTTGCACAAGAATTATGACAATCCTTCTTGTTGTGACACTCTCATCACTAATAATGACTTTTCTAGAAATGCTCCAAATTCATCTTTCGTGATGCAGCCTGCCTTCGAGCCTCCTCATTTACCAATTATTGAGAAGGATAGGAAAATCAAAAAAGCTATGGGCCTTGGGGTCTAGATACCACAAAAAAACTAAGAGATAGAAGAAAAATAATTCCATTGTAAGTATTGGTGGATATAAAGCTACTCCCACTATTACTAGTGGGGAAATTAGTGTTCCGGCCAAGCATGTTGATCCTTCAAGGGATGGTGATCTCTCCAACATACCATTTAACTTCTCCACTGAGGCTCTCCTCTTGCATCCAAAGCAATCTGGTCTAAGGAAATATAGAGTCTCTATGACTCGTTTTGCTAAGAAACTTCAATGCTTGGCACCAATTTGATCAACCAAGGATGCAAAAGAAAGAGGGTGGCGGGGTTGACTCCCATGTCTCACATTGAGAACAAAATTTTAGTTTTTCATAATTTTTTTATGAAGTGTATGCATGTTTGGGAAGAGCTTTTCTTTTGCTTCTCCTTTCCTAGTTTTGGTTTGTTGTGGAAGGCTTCTTTTTTATGCCTCTTCCTTGATTGTATGCTTTGTATACTTTTTGCCTTTATTTTAATGGAAAATAATAAGGAATGCAATAAATGTTTAATAATTAAATATAAAATAGATTATAATCAACTATAAATCACAATTACAATTGAAGAAAAATAAAAGCTCCATCATAAAACTCTAAAATTAAAAGTAATTAAAACTAAGAAAATTTAATAATTAAATAAATAGAATATCTAAAATACAAATAAAATTCCAAATTACTACAAAGTTTCATGGATCTTATTTTATACTATATCTGAGCTATGGTGATAATTTCATACTTATTGGAGTTGATTTGGAGCGAAAATAGAAAATAACCTCAATACCTCAATTAAAAAACCCTTTAATATGGAAAATTTTGTAAAAATTAGAATTAAATAAATATTTATCTTAAAAACAAAATCAATTGAATTCAAATCGAAACAAATAATAAAATTTATGAAAACTAATAAATTTTTGAAATTTGGTGTAAATTGAAATGTCAAATTTTGGTCAAACCCTTAAATAAATGGTTAAAAGAATAATAAATATACAAATAAATTCAATAAAAAAATTAAATAAAAAAAATTAAATTAAATTAGTATAAATAAAAAATTTTAAATTATTAATTAAATAAAAACTTATTCAACTAAACTTATATAAATAAAATGAATCAATTGTAAATTAATTAAATTTTTAAAAAATAAAACTTAAAATTAAAAAAATAAAATAAAAAGTAGAGAATAATAAATAAGAGATAAATTATTTAAATTAAATGAATTAAAATAAAACAAAATCCAAATTCAGGCTAATTAAATAAATCAATTCAAATGAAATTAATTATAACAACAACAACAACAAATAACAACAACAAAAACAACAAGCCTTTATCGCATTATGTGGGGTCGGCTGCATGAATCTTTTTTCTCCATTGTGCAATAAAAGAACTTAATTAATTAAAAAATTTTGAAAATAAATTATTAAATTAAATGGATGGTTTATATGTTATCTTTATTCTTTGGAATGAAAAAAAATACATTCATTTGTAAGTCAATCACATGTTGATTAGTGATTATAATATTCATTAGAGTCATTAATTATAATAGTTCTTTAAAACATAAACTAAATAAAATAATCAAACCAACATTAATAAAATATTAACATAAAATTTTCTTTATGTGTTTTTTTATTCTAAGTAATGAAAAAAAATGCATTAGATTAAAAGCCTAGGATTTGTTAATATATAACTTTAAAACACATTCGAGTTATTAATTACCATGGTTCTTCAAGAATTAAAGTAAATAATTTGAAAAATTAAAAACACATTTAATAAAATATAAATCATTAAAAATTAAACATAAAATAAATTTGTTGACCTATTACCAAATACCGTCAAATTATAGATCATTCAAGCACTAATCTATTTAGGATACATTTGAATCACAAAACTTAGCACACAATTTAAAATTGCTTGATAGGATATCTAGCCTAGGCTAGGACAATGTGTTTACTTTCTTATACTTGATGTTATGGTTTGATACTCTCTTGATGGATGTAAGATGATATGAGTGTTTATTTTTATTGCACTTTTGTAATGGCATGTGGATGATTATGCATACACTATACATTATTTTTTGTATACTAGTCCCTACAGGAATATCATTTTTTGTTTTTTAAATATAAATGTTAATTAGAAAGATTTATGAAAGTCTAAAGTAAATTGCTTATATTATAGAAGTCCAAACAAATTCTCCTCTTTGAAGTTCATTTATTTTAGAGATTTATTGGTACGTGGAGCCTGCAGCTTGAAGATATTTAACGAGCAATTTACTTTGCCAAGATTTGCATTAGTGTGTAAGTGTAGAAATTCAAGCTTATAGTTAGAAGATATTTGACATCTTTAATCTATATTAGACCCTGGTTCGTATATTATATGGTACTTACCACATAATTTTTTTTCTTTAAACTACTTTATATTTTGTTGCTTTGCCTATATGATTGTATATATTTATGATTAGAAATTACATATTTTTTCTAGGTTTTTTTGTAGTGCATGTCCTATTTCCTGGACATATAAATTAGGCTCCTAGGATTATGTGTTCATTCTACTTTAAAATGCCAACACTTACTTTTCTATAAGAAGCTGAATCCAAAGTCTAAAGAAGAACATGCATGCTTTTTGAGGTTGATTTTGGATACCTTAAGACAATATAAGTTATATGCTAAGTTTTCTTAATGTGAGTTTTGGATGTTGTTTATAGCTTTTCTAGGGCATGTGATGAGTGAATATGGAACTACTATGGATCCCCATAAGGTGAAAGCAATGGTAGATTAGCTAAGGCCAACATTTGTGACTAAGGTTAATAGTTTTTTTTTTTTTGGGCATGACAGGTTGTTAAAAGAAGTTTTTAGGCTTTTTATAGATTACAAATCTTCTAACTAGATTGACTTAAAAGGATGTGCTATTTGATTATATAGTAGAGTGTGAAGAAAGTTTCCAAATTTGAAAGAGTGCATAGTGTCAGCCCCTGCTTTAGCTATCTCGTCAAGGATAAAAGAATTTTAGGTGAATAGTGATGTTTTCTTAAAGGGCCTGGGATGTGTGTTGCATTAAAATAGAAAGGTAATAGCTTATGCTTCTAAGTAGCTGAATCCATATGAGAAGATCTACCAGACTTATAATTTGGAGCTGGTGGCTATTATATTTTCATTAACATTCCAAAGATATTATCTATAGGGTGTCATATGTGAGTTTTATACCAATCTCCATAGTTTGAAGTATACTTTCACTCAGAAGGAGTTAAATCTAAAGTATAGAATGTGGTTGAAACTTATCAAGGATTATGATTTATATATCATTTATCATCCAAATAAAGTGAATGTGGTTGATATTGCTTTGGGTGGATTGTTAGTAGGAGTGGAAGACAATTTAATCACTTCTAAGAAAGCATTATTTATGGAAATGAAGAGACTAGAATTAGAGGTGGTATATTCATCTGATGTACTAGTAGGAGTCCTTTCTTAGTTGATAGGTCAGCCCTCATTCCAAGACAAGATTAAAGAAGCTTATAAAATAGAAAAAGATTTTTTGGATTTATTCTTTTTTTCATTCTTTTCTTTTTCGTTAAAATTTTTTATTTTGTTTTTATTTTTTCTTTTTATGTAATATTTTCTATATTAAAAAAATAAAAAAAAAAATTGAAAATGAAAAATCTGCCTCTTATGTTTCTTAAATTCTTATGTAAGTTGTGGAAGAAAACTCATGATTTTGACTCTTAATCTCTATTTCTTAAAAGAGGTTATTCTACTTTTGAATTAAAATCTTCATCATATTTTAAATTAGATTTTTAAACTGAACTTTTTAATCTCCCTACATTTTATCTATCACATAGGAATCTTTTGCAAATTGCTGAATCTACCTCATAATTTTTTTAATCAAGTAGTTCGTTGTGTTAATAGAATGAGTTTACTTTTATTTTTAAAATTTTAGAAAGTTAGCATATTAAAAAAAAGGCCAATGACGCCAAATAAAAAAAAGTGGCCAATAATGCCAAAACAAAAGATGTGCAATAAAGCCAAATTGAGAAAGATACACAAATTGTATCAAAAAGTAAAAGATGCCCAAATTGCGCAAAA